>CM060898.1:144121863-144509363 GCA_030762935.1 Hymenopus coronatus
CTACTACCTTACGGGTTTTCCACCTTCCCAACCTCAGACACGCTATTCCCGATCTTGGATTCATACCCGCAAATCCAACTACCAGCTTCTACTACCTTACGGGTTTCCCAACCTCAGCCACGCTATTCCCGATCTTGGATTCATACCCGCAAATCCAACTACCAGCTTCTACTACCTTACGGGTTTCCCAACCTCAGCCACGCTATTCCCGATCTTGGATTCATACCCGCAAATCCAACTACCAGCTTCTACTACCTTACGGGTTTTCCACCTTCCCAACCTCAGACACGCTATTCCCGATCTTGGATTCATACCCGCAAATCCAACTACCAGCTTCTACTACCTTACGGGTTTCCCAACCTCAGCCACGCTATTCCCGATCTTGGATTCATACCCGCAAATCCAACTACCAGCTTCTACTACCTCACGGGTTTCCCAACCTCAGCCACGCTATTCCCGATCTTGGATTCATACCCGCAAATCCAACTACCAGCTTCTACTACCTTACGGGTTTTCCACCTTCCCAACCTCAGACACGCTATTCCCGATGTTGGATTCATACCCGCAAATCCAACTACCAGCTTCTACTACCTTACGGGTTTTCCACCTTCCCAACCTCAGACACGCTATTCCCGATCTTGGATTCATACCCGCAAATCCAACTACCAGCTTCTACTACCTTACGGGTTTTCCACCTTCCCAACCTCAGCCACGCTATTCCCGATCTTGGATTCATACCCGCAAATCCAACTACCAGCTTCTACTACCTTACGGGTTTTCCACCTTCCCAACCTCAGACACGCTATTCCCGATCTTGGATTCATACCCGCAAATCCAACTACCAGCTTCTACTACCTTACGGGTTTCCCACCCTCCTAACCTTAGCCACGCTATTCCCGATCTTGGATTCATACCCGCAAATCCAACTACCAGCTTCTACTACCTTACGGGTTTCCCAACCTCAGCCAAGCTATTCCCGATCTTGGATTCATACCCGCAAATCCAACTACCAGCTTCTACTACCTTACGGGTTTCCCACCCTCCTAACCTTAGCCACGCTATTCCCGATCTTGGATTCATACCCGCAAATCCAACTACCAGCTTCTACTACCTTACGGGTTTCCCAACCTCAGCCACGCTATTCCCGATCTTGGATTCATACCCGCAAATCCAACTACCAGCTTCTACTACCTTACGGGTTTCCCAACCTCAGACACGCTATTCCCGATCTTGGATTCATACCCGCAAATCCAACTACCAGCTTCTACTACCTTACGGGTTTCCCAGCTTCAGCCACGCTATTCCCGATCTTGGATTCATACCCGCAAATCCAACTACCAGCTTCTACTACCTTACGGGTTTCCCAACCTCAGCCACGCTATTCCCGATCTTGGATTCATACCCGCAAATCCAACTACCAGCTTCTACTACCTTACGGGTTTCCCAACCTCAGCCACGCTATTCCCGATCTTGGATTCATACCCGCAAATCCAACTACCAGCTTCTACTACCTTACGGGTTTCCCAACCTCAGCCACGCTATTCCCGATCTTGGATTCATACCCGCAAATCCAACTACCAGCTTCTACTACCTTACGGGTTTCCCAACCTCAGCCACGCTATTCCCGATCTTGGATTCATACCCAATTTGAACATACATGTTTCTTTACACCACTCAATTTTTGTTTCGTTTTGTAAGTGTATGACGACTTTTTTCTACATTCAGATTCTATTTCCTGGGGATTGGGGAGAGTGCTTCTAATCACGGTGTTCCTCGTGAGGTAAGATGCTGGATAGATGCTGTATATGCTAAATTAAGTGTAGTTAGATACTGACTGCGAATAATTAAAGGTGATCAAACAACTCTTAAGAGCAATATGTTATCGGCACCAGATGAATAACATAGAGCATCGAAAATGGTGGGGCTACAACGGGGATTATCAAAGATTGCCTTGAATGACATTTGACAAAGGGGAATGAAAATAGTTCTAACGTTGTGAATAAAGTAAAAAGATGACTATGCGATATAAACATGTGTATTTGGATACACGGTTCTATAACATATGTCCTATTTTGGGGTTGTGCGGATTCCAAAACGTATATTTCTAGTAAAATATTTATATCGAATTTTTGGGTGGAATACAATACCTTCTCTGCCTACAACACACAGAACTGACATTTTTGCGGAGGGTGGTTTCAGAAAGTCTCGAAACGTGCATATCCCATGAAATGTTAGTATAGTATTTTTGGGTGGAATACAACACTTACCCTACTTTTGTACATAGTAGAGAAAGTAGCAAGCGTTTTATGGTTCGACAGACTACTTCCAGGCTTATTAATGTTAAATTCTGTGTAACAGGTTTTCCTGTATTGAAGCTTGAGAAGCTATTCTGCGGTCAGAAAAATGTCGAAACTCTAACAAACTTGTTTCATAAAAACTATAGGTTCGCCGCTGGCCCAGAAAACACGAGTATGCAATATTTCCTGCTTCCAAATATGCACAAGCTCTCATTTTTATTTTCTCTACACCTACTATCTACTGCACCCTGTTTAGGGACTCCCTGCTCACAAACAATGTAATCTGTTCCATTCACATCACTTTCTCTGCATCTCGGTAACAAATTATTGTTAAAAACCTTATGCTTCTATTTACTTCACGCCAATCGAGAAAAAATTAGCTGAAATAGTCTTATTACTTGCTTCCTTGTAAGTAGAAGCGAAATAAGGGAGTACCATAGGTTAAAGTGATAGTCAAAAGCTGGTTGCTATGTGACTGAAGTTCCTTTGTTTCTATGGACAGAAGTTGACAAATTCCTGTATGAGAAAAGTGTAAGTTTTTCAAAACTGAAACAAAAACAAGTAATATCTAAAAATGATCAACTGCACGAAAAAAATGTATATAACACAAATTCTGTGTTTTAATGTTCTCTACATTTTATGTGTGGTAAGCTTTTGTCCATCTCTTACGCTTTAGCAGTTGTGAGAAATTCCAGAAAATTCATCCAGAATAAAGTAGTCTTCAGAGGTTATTCTCAGAAAATTCAAGATGTACATTTTATTTGTTGGAAAATATCTTTAATATACAATACTTTAATCAGAATCATTGGAGCCAGTTTTTAGAAAATCAAAATTTTCGAAAACTGTTCCATGTAAAGGGCAGATGGGGATGAGGGATTTTCTTGAAAATCTTCGTGTCACATCCCTGGAAGATACCAAACTTAAATACCAAGCTTGGTTTATAACGCTCTTTTCGTTTTTGAGCTATGCTGCCCAAAGGAACTCACACGCACACACACATACACAAACACACACAGACAGACAGATAGACACACACAGACATTTTTCTAAAAATGATTGTTTTGGATTCAGGGGGTCTCAAAACATATATTACCGGTGAAATCTCGGTATCGAAGTGCACGTGATAAATCTGCCAAAAATGTGACACAACATGTTCAAGAAAATCCCCACCCCAGTTATCCTTTACAACAGAAACAACATTTTGATTTACTCAAAAATGGCTCTAAAATGTTTCATTAAAGTCTCTTAAGATATTTACATGACATATAAAATATATATCTTGAATTTTCTGGGAATATCTTCTGCAGATATCTTTATTCTGGATGAATTTTACAGTTTTTTCATAACTGGTAAACCGTAAAAGGTAGACAAAACTGATTTAACAAAAAACGTAGAGCTCGTTAAAACACACAATTTATGTTATAAACACATTTTTCGTGGAGATATTATTGGTTTCAGTTTTAAAATATCTAACTTTTCTCATACGAGGCCTTGCCACGCAAAGAAACGGATTTCAGTGCCATAGCAACCACATTTTAAAACATTCGACTGTCGCTGTAGTCTATGGCATTCCCTTCTACCTATAAGGAACTCAGTAATAAGACGTTTCTGCTAATATTTATCGCGATTAGCACGAAGTAAGTAGAAGAATAAGCTTATTAAAATAATCTGTTACAGATGTATACGGAAAGTCATATGAATGGATTTGTATGATTGTTCTGAAGACTAGAACACAGTATTATAATTAGTTGTTTGTTCCGGGCTGAGAAGCTGGTATCTTCCCGCCCAGACGCTTCGTTCACAGCTACGGTGAACATCTTCAGTGTCGTAGTCGAAGTCTGCTAGGTGAAGGTTTAGTCGCAACGTTCCTGTTCTTTGCAAAGAGAATTCAAATCAATGGCGACAGCTTTAAAAGAGTTTACTCTAGTGTTCTCTCTTTTTCCTATTTCTCATTAACAACTAACTAGCAAGGACACTTCTGCTAATGTTTATCTTGAACAAATAGAAGAGTAAACGTTTTTAAGAATAGTATTTGCAGAATAAATAATGTGAATGTAACACATCAGATTTTTACTTTCTCTACACGTACTATTTACATAGTGTATAGAGAAGGTATTGCACTCCACCCAAATTCGATTCCAATATTTCACAGAAAATATATGTTTTAGGGTCCCCTGAATCAAAAAAAGAGAGAAAAAAAAACGTTTTCAGAAAAAGCTACGTGTGTGTGTGTGCGTGTATGTCCGTTCTGTGAACACGAAAAACGAAAGGTCGGTAAAATACCAAACTTGGTATTTAAGTTTAGTATCTTCCAGGGATGCGATACGACGATTGTGAGTAAAGTATCATACTATGTATTGAAGATATTTACCTAAAAAAAATGTATATCTTGAATTTTCTGGGAATAACCTCTGAAGACTACTTTATTCTGGATGAATTTTACGGAATTTTGCATAACTGGTAAACCGTAAGAGATGGACAAGAACTTCCCACACAAAAAACGTAGAGCATGTTAAAACACACAATATATGTAAAATACATTTTCTTCGTGGAGTTGATGGTATTTGAGTTATTCCTTGTTTTTGATTTCACCTTTAAAAAACGTATAGAATGTTTCTAACGCTGGAACTAACAACAAGGAAGATCTCAAAAACGATCAACAGCACGAAAAAGAATGAATATGATATAAATAGTGTGCTTTATTGTGATCTACATTTTTGTGTGTAGTAAGTTTTGGACTATCTCTTACGGCTTATTAGTTATGCAAAATTCAATAAAATCATACAAAATAAAGAGGTTTTTACAGGCTATTCCCAGAAAATTCAAGATATACCTTTTATTTGGCAAGTAAATATCTTAAACGTAACAGATTTTAATCAAAATCGTTAGAGGCATTTTTAAGAAAATGAAAAATTTCGAAAAAAGTTATATGTAAGGGGTAGTTGGGGGTGGGGGATATTCTTGAAAATATTTGTGTCGCATCCTTGGAAGATACCAAACATAAATAGCAAGTTTAGTTTTAAAAGAGATGAAGCAAGCATGAAATAGAATGACACGAGAGGCAGCAAATTCGGAGGATGAGAGAAATCACTCAGCATTCTCTAATGCGAGTCAAACGCGTAAGATTCTGCGAGAATAGTTTTAGAAGAATGAGTGGAGAAATAAGGTGAATGCAACATCACATTTGATATACTATTTAGGCTGAGCGCTTGAAATGTTACAGCACTGGTAGGTTGTGCCGCTTCATTTAATTTACTGTATGATATAACACACACTAGAAATGTTTTCACTGAAATATATGTATTTTGGCTTAGAAAATACAGCAGCATATTTAAACAATAAATCGATAAATTTTGCCGGTTACGATATTACATAATTTCTACACGAGTGTATGAAAAACAAATGCACAACAGCAGACCCAGTGTAAATGTTGCTTCAGTTTCCAGTTGGTTGGGATAATACGTTACCATTACTTTGTGTTACGTAAATACCGTACATTTCAAAATTTCGTTTCCCCTTTCGAAAAAGTGTGATGTGACCCATTTACATGAATTTCTCCACCTATTCTGTAACATATTCTTATAAACGTTTATTCTTCTATTTCATGATAAGTGACTAACAGAAATGGTTCTATTACTTATTTTCTTGCTGGGATACACTGGGCTAAAGCGATAGTTAAACAGTTTAAATAGCTTTTGAAGTATTTTTTTTTTTTTAAGGGCTTGTAGGCCGTGATCGAAAAGTAGGATTTACTTTAGATGTTTTGCTCCACACCGTTTTCAGCGAAACCTCAGGAGTAATCCTATTTTCGGTCACGGCCTACAAGCCCAGGAAAAAATTTCACTTCAAATGGACGCCTTAGTACATACATTTTAAACTACTGGTCGCCATGTGGTAGTATTAAAATTTGGATCTGTTTGCGCTCCAAGACGTAAAAAATCGGATGTGTTCCATTCACATGACTTTCTCTACATCGCTGTAACAAAGTATTGTTAAAAAGTTTACTTTATGATAATCGAAATAAACATTAACAGCAATTGTTTTAATTACGCGCTTCCTTGAAGTAGAAGGAAAATAAGAGAATACACAAGGCTAAAACGATAGTGAAATCCTTTAAAAGCAAGTTGCTATATCGTTAAAATTCGTTTCTGTGCAGGGCCACGAGTTTGCAACTTTCCGTGTGAAAAAAGTTTATGTACTTTAAATCTGAAACAAATAACAAGGAATATCATAGAAGTGGTCAAGTCCAAGAAAAAAACTTAAATGGCATAGATTGTGTGTTTTAACGTTCTGTGTATTTTTTGTGTGGTACGTTTCTGCCTATCTTTTATGGTTTACCAGTTACGCAAAATTCAGCAAAGTTCCTTCACAATAAAAACGTCTTCAGAGGCTATTCCCAGAAACTTCAGTTTTTGCCTTATAGAAATCTTTAATATACCGTATCTTAATCAAAATCGTTAGAGATATTTTTTGTAGAAAACCACAATTTTCGAAATGTTTTCCATGTAGAGGGTAGTTTGGGGTGTGTTTTTTTCCCAAAATCTTCGTGTCATATCCCTGGAAGATACTTAACTTAAATACCAAATTTGATATTTTATCGACTTTTCGTTTTTGAGTTGTGTTCACATGCATACGGACACACGGACAAACACACACACACATACACACACACACCTTTTTCTTTCTCTATACTACTATGTACATAGTGTATAGATAATGTATTGTAATGCACTCAAAAATTCGATATAGAGATTTCAACGGAAATATATGTTTTGAATCTCCCTGAATAAACTTTTTTTAGAAAAATTTCCGTATGTGTGACTGTCTGTGTGTGTGTCTGTGTGTGTGTCTGTGAGCAGTATAACTCAAAAACGAAACGAACGTTGAATACTAAGCTTGATACTTAAGTTTGGTGTCTTCAAAGGATGCGACACGAACATTTTCAGGAAAATCCCTCCCACCCTTACTACCCTTTACATGTAACTTTTTTCTCTCGAAAATTTGGGTTTCTCAAAAATGGCTTTAACGATTTTGATTAACATATGCTATATTAAAGATATATACCTGACTAATAAAATGTATATCTTGAATTTTCTGGGAATAGTCTCTGAAGACTACTTTACTCTGGATGAATTTTACGGCATTTTGCGTAACTGTAAACCGTAAGAGATGGACAAAAGCTTGCCACACAACAAAAGTAGAGCATGTTAAAACACGCAAGTTATGTTATATACATTATTTTCTTGGAATTGTTCATTTTTTAGATATTCCTTTTTTTGGTTTCAGCTTTGAAAAACTTATACTTTTCTCATTCAGGAATTAGTCAACTCCTGTCCCTACAAACAAATAAACTTCAGTCACATAGCAACCAGCTTTAGACTATCACTTTAACCTATAGTACTGCCGTATTTCCCTTCTACTTACAAGGAAGCAAGTAATAAGACTATCACTTTAACCTATGGTACTCCCTTATTTCCCTTCTACTTACAAGGAAGCAAGTAATAAGACTATCACTTTAACCTATGCTACTCCCTTATTTCCCTTCCTTACAAGGAAGCAAGTAATAAGACTATCACTTTAACCTATGATACTCCCTTATTTCCCTTCTACTTACAAGGAAGCAAGTAATAAGACTATCACCTTAACCTATGGTACTCCCTTATTTCCCTTCTACTTACAAGGAAGCAAGTAATAAGACTATCACTTTAACCTATTCTACTCCCTTATTTCTCTTCTACTTACAAGGAAGCAAGTAATAAGACTATCATTTTAACCTATGGTACTCCCTTATTTCCCTTCTACTTACAAGGAAGCAAGTAATAAGACTATCACTTTAACCTATTCTACTCCCTTATTTCTCTTCTACTTACAAGGAAGCAACTAATAAGACTATCACTTTAACCTATGCTACTCCCTTATTTCTCTTCTACTTACAAGGAAGCAACTAATAAGACTATCACTTTAACCTATTCTACTCCCTTATTTCTCTTCTACTTACAAGGAAGCAACTAATAAGACTATCACTTTAACCTATTCTACTCCCTTATTTCTCTTCTACTTACAAGGAAGCAAGTAATAAGACTATCACTTTAACCTATGCTACTCCCTTATTTCCCTTCTACTTACAAGGAAGCAAGTAATAAGACTATTTCTGCTAATTTTTTCTCGATTAGAATGAAGTAAATAGAGGAATAAGCTTTGTAACAATAATTTGTTGCAGAGATGTAGAGAAAGTCATATGAATGGAACATATCAGATTTTCTTAAAATCCGAAACAAAGATGTGATTGAAATACTATAAGTTTTAAATAGTAAAGAAGGATACTATCAGTGCTCGACATATGCTTTTTGAGCACCCATAGCTGATACTCACTATAAAAACTGTGAACGCCATAGAGTCTTCATTGAAGTATGTTTGTATTGCTATGTTTCTGGGTGTAAACGCATGTAACCAAATGTGTATAGTGGATAATAATTTTGAATTTGTCCTGCTTGACATTCTTCAATAGTCACAGAATAAAAATGTCTTGCTGTTGGTCAAGGCTACTACTATTGATATTGTGCTGCTAATGATGATGATGATAATAGAAGATTCTTACTACTAGGGTCAGGTACCACTAGTTCCATTACTTGGTGGTAAGGGTAATAATATCATTGCTTCCCTTTTGTTTTGTGTTGACATTTTTCATTTAAATTGTTTTCTGTTCATAGAAAAACAAATACTAGGAATTCAAAATCTTCTCGGGCTTCTAGCCAGGTAAAAACTTGGTTTGACACCAACGTTTCGAAGAAGTGCATCTTCCTCGTCTTCAGTTCTTATTTTAAATACTAGGAAGTTTTCATTATTAAAAGCTAGAAAATATAAACTAGCATTATATTTTAAATAAAGCTCAAAAGCACTAAATATAAGGTATGTTATAGCATTCAACCACATATTTTTTTCATCTAGTAATGCGTATATAATAATGGGAAATATAATACGTTTTTCGTTAGTAAAACAAACGTTTATGAAAATTAATCTTACGGTAAGCAGCTCTGGTATAGCCAGTTTGACTTCCGTAAACACAGACTAAATGTAAGGAAAGAAGAAATATTTTTCTTTCTCTGCCACGTACGTAATGGGTAGATAAACTATTGCAATTAATAAAAAAGATCCTTACCGAGATTTCGCCAGAAATATATGCTTTTAGAGTACCCTTAACACAAAGTACTTTTTGAAAAATATATGCGTGCTTTTGCGTGTATGAACAGCATAATTCACTAACAAAAATTCGTTTAAGCACAAACATTTATATTTAATTCCGCACAATACAAGGAGGCACACGATGATTTTGACAAAGTCCTTTACACAGACTTTTTTTTTTATAAAAATTGTATTTTATCAAAAAATAGCTCTGATTAAAATACCATAGTTTTAAGATAGTTTTGTGATATTTAGACTTTTCTGGGACGCCTCTGAAGACCTGTTCAATCTGGATGACTTTTCTATAACTGGTAAACCGTAAGAGATGGACAAAAGCCTACTACAGAGAAGCTGGATAGGTAGAGTCAGACTGAAATATCATAGCCAGGATTTGAACCACGGATTTCCCGATCTCTAGCCGGTTACTCTGCCACTGAGCTAAAATGGCAACATGTCGGTATAGTCTAACTCTGCCTATCCAACTCCTGTCCTACACACGGCTTGTGTAAACAAACAATCAATCCATTGCTACAGAGAAATTGTAGATCCCATTAAAGCATACAATTTATGTTATATGCCCTGGTGTGCAAAGCCTTGGAACCAGATGGATAAATTAGCATAGTATATGAACTACTTGGCGGTAATGAATGAAAGTGCGGGGCATGTTGGCAGAGGTCTCCGGAGGGCACCTCTGTGTAGCTCCAACTGTGTCTTGTCCGCAACACAGAGCAGTTGAAGAAACGGGACAAGACAATGTGTGACCATCAGCGAGTTGTTATGGTGCACTGTACTGGTTGTTATGTACAACATGGCTCATGGGCAACATTTGGATGATCCACAAGGACACAGAACAGTTGAAGAAACGGGACATAACAATGTGTGGCTATCAGCGAGTTGTTATGCTGCACTGTACTGGTTGTTATGTACAACTTGGCTCATGGGCAACATTTGGATGATCCACAAGGACACAGGGCAGTTGAAGAGACGGGACATAACAATGTGTGGCTATCAGCGAGTTGTTATGGTGCACTGTACTGGTAGTTATGTACAACTTGGCTCATGGGCAACATTTGGATGATCCACAAGGACACAGGGCAGTTGAAGAGACGGGACAAGACAATGTGTGACCATCAGCGAGTTGTTATGGTGCACTGTACTGGTTGTTATGTACAACTTGGCTCATGGGCAACATTTGGATGATCCACAAGGACACAGGGCAGTTGAAGAGACGGGACATAACAATGTGTGGCTATCAGCGAGTTGTTACTGTACTGGTTGTTATGTACAACATGGCTCGTGGACAACATTTGGATGATCCACAAGGACACAGGGCAGTTAAAGAAACGGGACATAACAATGTGTGGCTATCAGCGAGTTGTTACTGTACTGGTTGTTATGTACAACATGGCTCATGGGCAACATTTGGATGAGTGCACAGGGAGAAGAATCTCCGGCAGTTGGAAGGACGAAGTGTGGCGAGTGTGGTCCTAATGCTTACAGCATTGTTTCACTTGCACGGGCAGTCTTTCAAACCACAGGTACTGTTGTCCCAAGAAGAGGAGGTGGTCGACTACAGCAACAGATGTCCACTACCTTGTGCAGCAGGAGCAATTGCTACCACATCTGACAGGACTGCCGGGAACGCAATCTCACAATAAACAGTGGCACGCTGACTGCATAGAGATGATTTCTTTGCCCATCGGCGAGTACGTTGTGTTACATCAAAAACGTTGGAATTAGTCACCTAGACACACCGCCGGCGCTAGTGTTGCTGCCAGAAACTGAAACCTCTCGCGCATTCTCAACTGGAAGACAGAGCATGCTTTTTGCCATATGTTCAGTACGCTGAAAATGCTTTCAATACCTCGAAAACCATATTTTAAGAACTTGGTGGTAAACTTTTATGTAAAACTCAGGTGTTATCGTGCAGCAAAATCTTACAGCAATGTGCTGCACAAGAAAATAGTCAGACAGCATCTCTCTAAATCAATTTTGTTTAGGAATCAATAGGTTAGTAGAGTTTAATTATTTTTGCATAAAATTTACTACGTTAAGTAGTAATTAATTCTAATTTTATATTTATATATCTTATCCGTCTAATACATATATACCACAAAAGCTTACTAACGTATTGAATACAATTTACTGAAGAGGAATACAGGTACCTAATTTCCCATTTATTTTAATTTTACACTGTGTATATACTGTCTGTGTAAATCCAGTATCGCATGTGTTTTTTTATGCTAAAGTTCTTTATTTACGTTTGTTTTTACGCCGTAGGTAATATGACCTATCACCAATTTGACCTTCTATAACAACTGCTTAAATTGTTGAAGTATACATTGAAAATGCACTTCTCGATTAACTTAACACACATTAACTATCGCATCCATATTTATAGGCTCTTGGAATAATATTTAAATAAGAATTCTTTCATCAGCTTAGAATCGAGCGCAGAATATTTTGCATTTTTAATTCAGCATTTTGACCGCTTTACTACAGACACTCTTAACAACTCATGTTTATAATTCTTGTTGACGACTGTGTGTATTAAAGTGAAAATCCGATGTGTTCCATTCATATAAATGACTTTACATATCTTGTCAAATTATTGTTAAAAAGCTTATTCTTCTATCTACTTCATACTAATCGATTAGCAGACATGATCTTATTACTTGCTTCCTTGTAAGTAGAGGGGAAAAAAGGCTAAACGATAGCCATATCTTTTAAAACTGGTTTCATATGTATGAAATGCAGGGCTAGGTGATGACCCATTCCCGTAGGAGTAAATGTTTTAAAACAGAGACCAATAACAAGGGATTTCTCAACTCCATGAAAAGGTGTATATAAAATAAGAACTAAAATAAGAACTAGGTGTATATAAGTCTCTTAAGGTTTACTAGTTATGCAAAATTCATCCAGAATAAAGAGGTCTCAAAGGCTATTCCCAGAAAATTCAACATATACATTTTATTTGGCATGTAAATATATTTAATATACGGTATTTTAATCAAAATCTTTGAAGCCATTTTTTAGAAAATCTAAATTTTCGAAATATGTCCACGTAAAGGATAGTTTGGGCTGGGTGCTTTTGCCTCAAATCTTCGTGTCACATCTTTGGAATATACTAAACTTAAATACAAAGTTAGAGTTTTTTTTACCGACTTTTCGTTTTTGAGTTATCGTGTTCATGGATACAAACACGAACACGGACCTTTTCCTAAAAGTTCTTTTTTTATACAGGGGACCCTAAAACGTATACTTCTGTTAAAATCTTGGTATCTTTTTTGGGTGTAGTACAATATCTTCTCTATAAGCTAAGTAGGTACATCACGTGTAGAGAAAGTAAAAAATCAGACAGTATACATGGAATCATGGGAAGAAACTGCGAAAAACAGAATTAAAGTCGAGTTATACTTTGGGTGATGCTTACGTCCCGTTTTGTAAAGCAAGTATGCGATATTCATCTTCAATTATAATATTTACTTTTGTGGGATGAAATTCCTCTAGTCAATGAAGTGATTTTATTCAACTCCCAACCGGACATTCAAGGTCTAATCCCCGTGTATAAATGCTGATGATCATAAAGAACGTGTTGTCGCAACTCAGGTATCTTCATGACGTAATTACAGCTGTTGTAAATGTCACTGTTTCCCCATTGCGCACGCCTTCTGCCCTCCAAGACTGCGCAGCCAGAGATGTGGGGGCTTGTGTTCCATCGACACCCTCACATCGGCGGTACCGTTTGCAATGGTCTGAATTGGACCAACTAGACATGCGGTTGCGTACTCTACTCAATGATTCTCGAGGTACTCTCATCTGGCGAGAGCTGGCAACAGTAATGCACCCACGAACATTCTGGAACATTATCGTTTTGTTGGTCCGGGTGTTATAGTGTCGGGAGGCATAATGTTGCATGGGTGTACGGACCTCCAGATCTTTGAACACGGTACGCTGATATTGTACTCGTTCCCTTTGAGTGTCTTTTCAGGAGTGCAGTCGGCCCTGAATTCATTTTTATGGATGACAATGTGCGACCGCATCCAACAGCACAAGTGGAGGATCTATTGGAACGAGAATAAGTTCGGCGAATGAATTTGCCTGACGTTCCCTCGATATAAATACCATTGAACACGTGTAGATGCTTATCGCATCACGTTTATATATACCAACTGACCGTCCAAAAGTTTTCAGTAGTGTTGGTGGAGGAATGGACGGCCTGCCACAAGAACTCCTTACCAACCTTGAGGCCAGTATGGGAGCACGATGCTGTCCCTAGTGACCATACAGTGTGCGCACAAAGTCCGTATACCCTTGTGCTAAATTTAAAATTACATAAGTAAATATGCATTTTGTGGTTGATATATATCCATATTATTCTCCTGTCAGATACCCATTGTTGACCCTTTCGACTGTTCGATTGTTGTCGCTCTTATGACAACAAATCAACTAATCTTATGAGTCAAATTAGTTGATGCCGAGATATTGAGAAAGATTGGCTGATTACACAATTGAGTGTCCGCTGTGTGGGTTCATGAGCGTCAAATTAATGCAAAGCAATGAAAAATGTCATGGACGATTTCATTGCACGGTTTGTGAAAGTAGCACCGACAAAGAAGACGTTATTAGCGTTGGGAACGAAAAATAAAAAAAAATAACGGGCAGTGTTCGCGACGCGACGACAAGCGCAAGACCGTCTACCAGACTTGGACTTCGTGCTGACGTGGAAAACTCTACCCAACAATCTCCGGTTAACTGCTTAAGGAAACGTGCTGCAGAGTTAGGGGTACCGGAGTCAACCATGAGGAAACACATTAAAATGGATCTGAAAGTGAAGTGTTGGCGTGCATTGAATGTGAATGAATTATCACACGCTGATTTGGAGACACGTGTTAATGCTTGTTGTCGGATGCTGCAACAATTCCAAACAATGTCTGAGAAGGCAAAAGTCATGTTCACAGACGAATGTGCGATTTATCGCAGTTCCCGTAACCGCAATGTTTATTTCTGGGGAAAATAAAATCCATTTTTTTCGAAGAAATCGAGCGCAATCCACCACATGTGATGGTCTGAGCCGGAATAACACAAACTCATCTGTTTGGCCCATATTTTTTGATGATCCTGTTAATCAGAGCACTTATCTCCAGATGATTAATGACTGGCTCTTCCCACAGCTGTAAAATGCGGAAATCTTAAACAGTGTTTGGTTTCAACATGATGGGGCGCCAGCTCACTTCACAGTGGCTGTTCGAAAACGTCTGAACGCAGACTTTGGAAACCGTTGGATCGGTATACGATCGGAAAATCTCACATAGCCTCCAAGGAGCCCTGATCTAACAACTCCAGATGGGGTTACATCAAAGAAAAGGTGCGGTACGCTACAACTGGTGAACTGCGAGTAGCTTTCCATACAGTGACTCCATGAGTAAGATGAATACGAGAACATGGCGGCGTAATCAGCTGTGCACAGACAATGGGGGGGGGGGGACACATACCGATGTTTTGGAGTCCTAAGATGCAAGGAGAAACATTTAATTACATAAATATTGGAAATTTGTACTTTTATTTATGTCAGTTCGAATTTAATATGCGGTCTTTGTGCGCATTCTTTACATCGTTTAAGCACCAGGTCAGTATGTTGTAAATCTAAAAAACCATCTTTTAGCAGAGTAACTTTAGTACAGCTTCTATGAATAGAAGTGCTATTTCTGTTCATCTCAATGTATATTTCGTATAGGTCCTACTGCAGCAGTTCTCAATATGTTTCAAGCTTCATCGAGCTATATTACATGGCAGTGGCACTCCTTGCAAATGTTGACTTCCTCCTTAGGTTTTACACACTATTGTGTTTAATTTTCCAATACCTACCCCTACTTTTCTCAAACGGTAGCTTGTCATTGTTTTTACTTTCTCTACACGTACGTTGTAAGTACATAATGTTTAGAGAAGGTATTGCACTCCACCCAAAATTTCGATACCGAGATTTTACTGGAAATATGTTTTAGGGTCCCCTGCAACCAAAAAAAAAAAAAAAAAATCTGAAGTGTTTTATTCACATAACTTTCTCTACATCTCTGGAGTAAATTATTGTTACAAAGCTTATGCTTCTGTTTACTGTACGCTAATCGAGAAAACATTAGCAGAAATAGTCTTATTACTTGCATCCTTGTAAGTAGAAAGGAAATACCATAGCTAATGTGATAGTCAAAAGCTAGTTGCTATGTGACTGAAGTTTCTTTGTTTGTATAGAAACGAGTTGACAAATTCCTGTAAGAGAAAAGTATAAGTTTTTTAAAGCTGAAACCAATAACAAGGAATATCTAAAAAACGATCAAATCCACGAAAAAAAAAAATATATATATATAACATAAATTGTCTGTTCGAACGTTCTCTACGTTTTTTGTGTGGTAACTTTTTGTCCATCTCTTACGGTTTACAGTTCCATAAAATTCACTCAGAATAAAGTAGTCTTCAGAGACTATTCCCAGAAAATTCAAAATATACATTTAATTTGTGAGGTAAGTATCTTTAATATAAGATATTTTAATCAAAATCGTTAGAGCCATTTTTGAGAAAATCAAAATGTTCGAAAAATGTAACATGTAAAGGGGAGTTTTGGATGGGGAGATTTTTCTCAAAACCTTCGTGTTGCATCCCTGTAAGATACTAAACTTAAATACCAAGTTTGGTATTCCAAGGTCTTTTCGTTTTTTGAGCTATGCTGCCCACAGACACACACACACACACACACACACACACGGACCTTTTTCAAAACCTTTTTTTTTTTTTTTTTTTGGATTCAGGGGGATCGAAAACATGTATTTCAGGTGAAATTTTGGTATCGAATATTTGGGTGCATTACAATACCTTCTCTGTACACTATGCACATACTACGTGTAGAGAAAGCAAAAATACTAATATAAACATAATTAAATGAACATACTCCCCTCCTGGGTAGTATGGTGGTAGCGTATCTGCCTCACATTCATAAGGTCGTGAGTTCGAATCTCAGTTAGGGTGAGTTACCCGGGTAAGGCTTCTTTGAGGTTTTCCCTTATCCCGAGAAGACGAATGTTGAGTAACTTTAAGCTCCATGGACCCCGAGATCATTTGAGCATCATTTCACTAATTTCATTCATCGTCCGATATGACCAACCAGGTTAAAGGACGTTAAACTAAAAAATGAACTCACTATCGCCGTTACAGTTTTTATAGGAGTGCTAATAAATCATATATCGAGAATTAACAGTATCCTCCTTTACTATTTACAACTTTATGGTATTTCAATCGGATCCTTGTTTCGGATTTTAAGAAAATAAAAAATACACAGCATTATTTTTGTAAACGGAGGGTATTGGGGGAGGGTATTTCTGAACTCTGTGTTGACTGGTTTTGAATATGTGGAGCATACATATTAAGTTAACTATTTAAGGTAATAGTTATGCAGGACGACTTAGTTCCCCAAGTGTACAGCATGTGATGGACAGTAATTAATATGGCCAGCAGTAGTTGACCCCCTTCGGTGCGTAATTGCTCATCTATTTGCATAGTTATCGATTGTTTATAATGTGTTGCCAAACTTTATCTCTCTCTCACTCTTTCTACAGACACTTCTACCGCGATCGCTCGCAGATTTATGTTTCGGAAACTTTCGATTCCTTTTAAAAACAACTGTACTCCATTCAAATGACTTTCTCGACAAAATATTATTACACAATATTATTCCTTGATGCACATCGTGGTAATCGAGATAAACATTAACAGAAATTATTATACCTTGTAAGTAAACGGGAATTAAATTAATATACTCGGCTAGATCGATAATCAAATATTTTAAAAATCAGTTCGCATGGGAAACAAATGAAATCCAGTTTGCTTTGCACGGCTATTAGTCAAACAAAGCCGCAATGAAATTAAAGAAACCCTCCCATTTGAGAACAATTTAAGTACTTAAAAGTGAACCCAATAGCTCGGAAACAGTTGTCTTTAGGGGAAAAAAGTATACATGACGTTAATTGTGTCCTGGCCAGATATCCATTTGTTTCGTGGTAGTTTTTGTCTATCTCTTAGGGTTTACCAGTTACGCGAAAATCATCCAGAACAGAGAGATCTTCAGAGGCTATTCCCAGAAAATTCAGATCAACATTTTATTTGTCATGTAAATATTGTAAGTATACAATATTTTAATCAAAATTGTTAGTCATTTTTGAGAAAACCAGAGTTTGGGGTAGAGGACTTTCTTGAAAATATTCGTATCGCGCTCTTAGAAAATAATAAACTTAAATACCAAATTTAGTATTTTCGTTTTTGAGTTACCTAAGCTGCAACAGACACACACATGAATCTTCTTCAATAAATGACTTTTTAAGTGAGGGGAACGAATTTTGGGCGGAATACAATACCTTCTCCACTATGGTACTCATAGTACGTGTGGAGCACGTAATAAACACCTTTTTAATTTGTCTAGCATGTACATGGTATACAGGTACAGCAAGTATTGCATTTCACCAACAAATTTGATGCCGAGATTTCACCGCAAATACACGTTTTAGAGTCTTCTGAATCGAAAGAAAGGATTTTTATAAATATGTCTGTGTGTGTGTGTGTATCCACGTGTCTGTGAGCATTTAAACTCAAAAACGAAAAGTCAGTAAAATACCAAACTTGTTTAGTATCTTCAGAGGATGCGACACAAACATTTTCAGGAAAATCCCCCACACTAAGCTAATCTTTACATGGAAAAAGAATCGAAAATTCTGATTTTCTCATAAATAACTCTACAGTTCTGATTAATATACCGTATATGAAATATATTTACAGACCTCTATCTTGAAATTTCTGGGAGTAGCCTCTGAGGACCTCTTCATTTGGATGAATTTTGCATTACTAGTAAATCGAAAGAGGCAACAGATAAAACCTTGATACACAACAAATGAAGACCTGCTAAAACACACACTTTATTTCATATGCATATATTTTTTTTTTTTTTTTTCTGAAGATGAAAACTTGTTATTGGTTTCAATTTTATAATACTTACCTTTCTAATACGAGAAGTTGTCAACTCAATACAAAGAAACTAAGTTCAATCACATAGCAACCAGCTTTTAAAAAAATTGACTATCGCTTTAAGTCTAGTTTATTCCCTTTTTTAATTTCTCTACAAGTACTATGGACATAGTGTATAAAGAAGGTATTCTATTGCACCCAAAAATTCAATACCGTGATTTCACCGCAAATATATGTTTTAGGGTCCCCTGAACCCCCCCCCCCAACAACAGCATTTTCACAAAAAAAGGTCCCCGTGTGTGTGTGTGTTTTTATGTCTCAAAAACGAAAAGTCCATAAAATATCAAACTTGGTATTTATGTTTAGTATCATCCAGCGATGCGAAACAAAGATTTAAAAAAAAATTACCCCACCACAAACTACCCTTTACATGGAACTTTTTTCGAAAATGTGTATTTTCTTAAAAATGGCTTTAACGATCTTTACTAAAAATTTCGTATATTAAAGTTATTTATATCCGAAATAAAATCTATATCTCCAATTTTCTCTGAAAGCCTCTTTATTCTGGATGAATTTTGCTTAACTGCTTAACCGTAAGATATAGACAAATACTCACTACACGAAAAATGTACATCACGTAAAAACAGACAATTTATGTCCCTTACGTTTTTGTTGTGGAGGTAACCGTTTCCGAGATATTCCGTGTTATTGGTTTCAGTTGTAAAGTACTTAAACTTTTCTCAGATATGAAGAGTCCGTTTTTCTTTTGTTGGCCAAGAAAGGCGGGATTATCAATGACAATGGCATAAGGATAGCTTTTAAAACATTTGACTATCATTTGAGCCTAGTGTATTACCTCAGTTCCCTCCTACTTATAAGAACTAAGTAATAAGAGCATTCTGCTGGTGTTTATCTCGATTACCATTGTGTAGAAAGAAGAAGAATCTTTTGTAGAAAGTTTGTTTGTAGATGATCTAGAGAAAGTCATGTGAGTGTAACACATCAGATTTTTCTTACAGAGACGACAGTTTCTGAGGTATTCATTGTTACTGGTTTTAGTATTAAATACTTTTCTCATTTGTGTATTTCCCAACTTCTGGCCGTACAAAGAACCGAATCTTAATCATACAGCAAACAGATTTTAAAAGATTTGACTGTCGAGTTAGTGTAGTACACTCCCTTAAGCAAATAATAAGACCGTTTATACTAACTTTATTTCGACTAGTGTGAAGTAGATAGAAGCTTAGACTTTCTAATAATAATTTGTCACAGAAACGTAGAGAAAGTCATGTACATGGTACATAGGTGTCCAAAACGTGTATTTCGAGTGAGTGCAATACCTTCTCTACGTATGTACCATGTCCATTTCTATTTTTCATGCGTCTACCACATATTAGGTACAGATGTTATTGCATTCATACAAAAATTCCATACTGAGGTTTTAATGTATATGCATGTTTTGAGGAACCTTGAGAAAAGCTGTTTACAAAAAGCTATTTGATTGTGTTTGAGTGTATGTGTACGCACAGTATAACTCAGTAAAAGTCGTTCAAGTACTATCTATTTCAATTCAGCATCTTGAGACGTTAATATATGGAAACCAAGCGTTTTCATACCAAGTGTTTATTTTTGTTAATGGAAGGAAATTGATGACATATTGATTTATTGATTAAGTGGTAAAAGAAAAATTATTTACTGAAAGTAATTAGCCAGTAAGTGTTCTGTGGATATCAGAATGTTGAATTAAATGTGTATTTTAAGTATAATTTCATTTATGATCAGAACTAATTCTTTCAAAAAAATTCAACAATGGTAATTGCATTGCTACGTGCATGACAAAGGAAGTTGTTCTTTCTAGTATACCACATCCCCAAATGTTGTATACCCATATTTAAATATTCACTAAGCGCAAATAGCTTATGAAATACATTTTATATGTACCAATAGTAATTTATTTATAAATAAGTGGAAGTCTGTATTATATACTTGCTTGAAGAATGTTTAATAAGGAGAAACATGTAGAATAAGCTTTGAGCCTATATAAGAGCTGAATAGACGCTCCTCATTTGTCAGTCTTCACGTGATCATCATTGCTCGGCACAAGGAGAGCGTCCTATGGGAACGCGTGCTGTTACCGGAATGTAATCTTAATTTATCTGTGCCATCCTACAGTGTTAATAATTATTGTGTCCAGTGATATTGATAAGAACATCTTACCAGTGTATCATTTACAAGTATTATATTACCTGAACTCTCTCACGGCCACGATCCTGAGATGTCATAATAACATTATTACAGTGTATCATTTACAAGTATTATATTACCTGAACTCTCTCACGGCCACGATCCTCAGATGTCATAATAA
This sequence comes from Hymenopus coronatus, assembly GCA_030762935.1. Classification (NCBI taxonomy): domain Eukaryota; kingdom Metazoa; phylum Arthropoda; class Insecta; order Mantodea; family Hymenopodidae; genus Hymenopus; species Hymenopus coronatus. Next base: position 144,142,714 of record CM060898.1, read on the forward strand.
CATTATTACAGTGTATCATTTACAAGTATTATATTACCTGTACTCTCTCACGGCCACGATCCTCAGATGTCATAATAACATTATTACAGTGTATCATTTACAAGTATTATATTACCTGAACTCTCTCACGGCCACGATCCTCAGATGTTATAATAACATTATTACAGTGTATCATTTACAAGTATTATATTACCTGAACTCTCTCACGGCCACGATCCTCAGATGTCATAGTAACATTATTACAGTGTATCATTTACAAGTATTATATTACCTGAACTCCCTCGCGGCCACGATCCTCAGATGTCATAATAACATTATTACAGTGTATCATTTACATGTATTATATTACTTGAACTCTCTCACGGCCACGATCCTCAGATGTCATAATAACATTATTACAGTGTATCATTTACAAGTATTATATTACCTGAACTCTCTCACGGCCACGATCCTCAGATGTCATAGTAACATTATTACAGTGTATCATTTAAAAGTATTATATTACCTGAACTCTCTCACGGCCACGATCCTCAGATGTCATAATAACATTATTACAGTGTATCATTTACAAGTATTATATTACCTGAACTCTCTCACGGCCACGATCCTCAGATGTCATAATAACATTATTACAGTGTATCATTTACAAGTATTATATTACCTGAACTCCCTCGCGGCCACGATCCTCAGATGTCATAATAATATTATTACAATGTGTCATTTACAAATATTATATTACCTGAACTCCCTCGCGGCCACGATCCTGAGACGTAATAATAACATTATTACAGTGTACCATTTACAAGTATTATATTACCTGAACTCCCTCGCGGCCACGATCCTCAGATGTCATAATAACATTATTACAGTGTATCATTTACAAGTATTATATTACCTGAACTCCCTCGCGGCCACGATCCTCAGATGTCATAATAACATTATTACAGTGTATCATTTACAAGTATTATATTACCTGAACTCTCTCGCGGCCACGATCATCAGATGTCATAATAATATTATTACAGTGTATCATTTACAAGTATTATATTACCTGAACACTCTCACGGCCACGATCCTCAGATGTCATAATAACATTATTACAGTGTATCATTTACAAGTATTATATTACCTGAACTCTCTCACTGCCACGATCCTGAGACGTAATAATAACATTATTACAGTGTACCATTTACAAGTATTATATTACCTGTACTCTCTCACGGCCACGATCCTCAGATGTCATAATAACATTATTAAAGGTATCATTTACAAGTATTATATTACCTGTACTCTCTCACGGCCACGATCCTCAGATGTCATAATAACATTATTACAGTGTATCATTTACAAGTATTATATTACCTGAACTCTCTCGCGGCCACGATCCTCAGATGTCATAATAACATTATTACAGTGTATCATTTACAAGTATTATATTACCTGAACTCTCTCACGGCCACGATCCTGAGATGTCATAATAACATTATTACAGTGTATCATTTACAAGTATTATATTACCTGTACTCTCTCACTGCCACGATCCTGAGACGTAATAATAACATTATTACAGTGTACCATTTACAAGTATTATATTACCTGTACTCTCTCACGGCCACGATCCTCAGATGTATTAATAACATTATTATAGGTATCATTTACAAGTATTATATTACCTGTACTCTCTCACGGCCACGATCCTCAGATGTCATAATAACATTATTATAGATATCATTTACAAGTATTATATTACCTGAACTCCCTCGAGGCCACGATCCTCAGATGTCATAATAACATTATTACAGTGTATCATTTACAAGTATTATATTACTTGTACTCTCTCACGGCCACGATCCTCAGATGTCATAATGACATTATTACAGTGTATCATTTACAAGTGTTATATTACCTGTACTCTCTCACGGCCACGATCCTCAGATTTCATAATAACATTATTACAGTGTATCATTTACAAGTATTATATTACCTGAACTCTCTCACGGCCACGATCCTCAGATGTCATAATAACATTATTACAGTGTATCATTTACATGTATTATATTACTTGAACTCTCTCACGGCCACGATCCTCAGATGTCATAATAACATTATTACAGTGTATCATTTACAAGTATTATATTACCTGAACTCTCTCACGGCCACGATCCTCAGATGTCATAATAACATTATTACAGTGTATCATTTACAAGTATTATATTACCTGAACTCTCTCACGGCCATGATCCTCAGATGTCATAATAACATTATTACAGTGTATCATTTACAAGTATTATATTACCTGAACTCCCTCGCGGCCACGATCCTCAGATGTCATAATAATATTATTACAATGTATCATTTACAAATATTATATTACCTGAACTCCCTCGCGGCCACGATCCTGAGACGTAATAATAACATTATTACAGTGTACCATTTACAAGTATTATATTACCTGAACTCCCTCGCGGCCACGATCCTCAGATGTCATAATAACATTATTACAGTGTATCATTTACAAAAATTATATTACCTGAACTCCCTCGCGGCCACGATCCTCAGATGTCATAATAACATTATTACAGTGTATCATTTACAAGTATTATATTACCTGAACTCTCTCGCGGTCACGATCATCAGATGTCATAATAACATTATTACAGTGTATCATTTACAAGTATTATATTACCTGAACTCTCTCAAGGCCACGATCCTCAGATGTCATAATAACATTATTACAGTGTTTCATTTACAAGTATTATATTACCTGAACTCTCTCACTGCCACGATCCTGAGACGTAATAATAACATTATTACAGTGTACCATTTACAAGTATTATATTACCTGTACTCTCTCACGGCCACGATCCTCAGATGTCATAATAACATTATTATAAGTATCATTTACAAGTATTATATTACCTGTACTCTCTCACGGCCACGATCCTCAGATGTCATAATAACATTATTACAGTGTATCATTTACAAGTATTATATTACCTGAACTCTCTCGCGGCCACGATCATCAGATGTCATAATAACATTATTACAGTGTATCATTTACAAGTATTATATTACCTGAACTCTCTCACGGCCACGATCCTCAGATGTCATAATAACATTATTACAGTGTATCATTTACAAGTATTATATTACCTGAACTCTCTCACTGCCACGATCCTGAGACGTAATGATAACATTATTACAGTGTAGCATTTACAAGTATTATATTACCTGTACTCTCTCACTGCCACGATCCTCAGATGTCATAATAACATTATTATAGGTATCATTTACAAGTATTATATTACCGGTACTCTCTCACGGCCACGATCCTCAGATGTCATAATAACATTATTATAGGTATCATTTACAAGTATTATATTACCTGAACTCCCTCGAGGCCACGATCCTCAGATGTCATAATAACATTATTACAGTGTATCATTTACAAGTATTATATTACCTGAACTCTCTCACGGCCACGATCCTCAGATGTCATAATAACATTATTACAGTGTATCATTTACAAGTATTATATTACCTGTACTCTCTCACTGCCACGATCCTGAGACGTAATAATAACATTATTACAGTGTACCATTTACAAGTATTATATTACCTGTACGCTCTCACGGCCACGATCCTCAGATGTCATATTAACATTATTATAGGTATCATTTACAAGTATTATATTACCTGTACTCTCTCACGGCCACGATCCTCAGATGTCATAATAACATTATTATAGGTATCATTTACAAGTATTATATTACCTGAACTCCCTCGAGGCCACGATCCTCAGATGTCATAATAACATTATTACAGTGTATCATTTACAAGTATTATATTACCTGTACTCTCTCAAGGCCACGATCCTCAGATGTCATAATGACATTATTACAGTGTATCATTTACAAGTGTTATATTACCTGTACTCTCTCACGGCCACGATCCTCAGATTTCATAATAACATTATTACAGTGTATCATTTACAAGTATTATATTACCTGAACTCTCTCACGGCCACGATCCTCAGATGTCATAATAACATTATTACAGTGTATCATTTACATGTATTATATTACTTGAACTCTCTCACGGCCACGATCCTCAGATGTCATAATAACATTATTACAGTGTATCATTTACAAGTATTATATTACCTGAACTCTCTCACGGCCACGATCCTCAGATGTTATAATAACATTATTACAGTGTATCATTTACAAGTATTATATTACCTGAACTCTCTCACGGCCACGATCCTCAGATGTCATAGTAACATTATTACAGTGTATCATTTACAAGTATTATATTACCTGAACTCCCTCGCGGCCACGATCCTCAGATGTCATAATAACATTATTACAGTGTATCATTTACATGTATTATATTACTTGAACTCTCTCACGGCCACGATCCTCAGATGTCATAATAACATTATTACAGTGTATCATTTACAAGTATTATATTACCTGAACTCTCTCACGGCCACGATCCTCAGATGTCATAGTAACATTATTACAGTGTATCATTTAAAAGTATTATATTACCTGAACTCTCTCACGGCCACGATCCTCAGATGTCATAATAACATTATTACAGTGTATCATTTACAAGTATTATATTACCTGAACTCTCTCACGGCCACGATCCTCAGATGTCATAATAACATTATTACAGTGTATCATTTACAAGTATTATATTACCTGAACTCCCTCGCGGCCACGATCCTCAGATGTCATAATAATATTATTACAATGTGTCATTTACAAATATTATATTACCTGAACTCCCTCGCGGCCACGATCCTGAGACGTAATAATAACATTATTACAGTGTACCATTTACAAGTATTATATTACCTGAACTCCCTCGCGGCCACGATCCTCAGATGTCATAATAACATTATTACAGTGTATCATTTACAAGTATTATATTACCTGAACTCCCTCGCGGCCACGATCCTCAGATGTCATAATAACATTATTACAGTGTATCATTTACAAGTATTATATTACCTGAACTCACTCGCGGCCACGATCATCAGATGTCATAATAACATTATTACAGTGTATCATTGACAAGTATTATATTACCTGAACTCTCTCACGGCCACGATCCTCAGATGTCATAATAACATTATTACAGTGTATCATTTACAAGTATTATATTACCTGAACTCTCTCACTGCCACGATCCTGAGACGTAATAATAACATTATTACAGTGTAGCATTTACAAGTATTATATTACCTGTACTCTCTCACTGCCACGATCCTCAGATGTCATAATAACATTATTATAGGTATCATTTACAAGTATTATATTACCTGAACTCCCTCGAGGCCACGATCCTCAGATGTCATAATAACATTATTACAGTGTATCATTTACAAGTATTATATTACCTGAACTCTCTCACGGCCACGATCCTCAGATGTCATAATAACATTATTACAGTGTATCATTTACAAGTATTATATTACCTGAACTCTCTCACGGCCACGATCCTGAGATGTCATAATAACATTATTACAGTGTATCATTTACAAGTATTATATTCAGTGTACTCTCTCACTGCCACGATCCTGAGACGTAAAAATAACATTATTACAGTGTAGCATTTACAAGTATTATATTACCTGTACTCTCTCACTGCCACGATCCTCAGATGTCATAATAACATTATTATAGGTATCATTTACAAGTATTATATTACGTGAACTCCCTCGAAGCCACGATCCTCAGATGTCATAATAACATTATTACAGTGTATCATTTACAAGTATTATATTACCTGAACTCTCTCACGGCCACGATCCTCAGATGTCATAATAACATTATTACAGTGTATCATTTACAAGTATTATATTACCTGAACTCTCTCACGGCCACGATCCTGAGATGTCATAATAACATTATTACAGTGTATCATTTACAAGTATTATATTACCTGTACTCTCTCACTGCCACGATCCTGAGACGTAATAATAACATTATTACAGTGTACCATTTACAAGTATTATATTACCTGTACTCTCTCACGGCCACGATCCTCAGATGTCATAATAACATTATTATAGGTATCATTTACAAGTATTATATTACCTGTACTCTCTCACGGCCACGATCCTCAGATGTCATAATAACATTATTATTGGTATCATTTACAAGTATTATATTACCTGAACTCCCTCGAGGCCACGATCCTCAGATGTCATAATAACATTATTACAGTGTATCATTTACAAGTATTATATTACCTGTACTCTCTCACGGCCACGATCCTCAGATTTCATAATAACATTATTACAGTGTATCATTTACAAGTATTATATTACCTGAACTCTCTCACGGCCACGATCCTCAGATGTCATAATAACATTATTACAGTGTATCATTTACAAGTATTATATTACCTGAACTCTCTCACGGCCACGATCCTCAGATGTCATAGTAACATTATTACAGTGTATCATTTACAAGTATTATATTACCTGAACTCCCTCGCGGCCACGATCCTCAGATGTCATAATAACATTATTACAGTGTATCATTTACATGTATTATATTACTTGAACTCTCTCACGGCCACGATCCTCAGATGTCATAATGACATTATTACAGTGTATCGTTTACAAGTGTTATATTACCTGTACTCTCTCACGGCCACGATCCTCAGATTTCATAATAACATTATTACAGTGTATCATTTACAAGTATTATATTACCTGAACTCTCTCACGGCCACGATCCTCAGATGTCATAATAACATTATTACAGTGTATCATTTACATGTATTATATTACTTGAACTCTCTCACGGCCACGATCCTCAGATGTCATAATAACATTATTACAGTGTATCATTTACAAGTATTATACTACCTGAACCCTCTCACGGCCACGATCCTCAGATGTCATAATAACATTATTACAGTGTATCATTTACAAGTATTATATTACCTGAACTCTCTCACGGCCATGATCCTCAGATGTCATAATAACATTATTACAGTGTATCATTTACAAGTATTATATTACCTGAACTCCCTCGCGGCCACGATCCTCAGATGTCATAATAATATTATTACAATGTATCATTTACAAATATTATATTACCTGAACTCCCTCGCGGCCACGATCCTGAGACGTAATAATAACATTATTACAGTGTACCATTTACAAGTATTATATTACCTGAACTCCCTCGCGGCCACGATCCTCAGATGTCATAATAACATTATTACAGTGTATCATTTACAAAAATTATATTACCTGAACTCCCTCGCGGCCACGATCCTCAGATGTCATAATAACATTATTACTGTGTATCATTTACAAGTATTATATTACCTGAACTCTCTCGCGGCCACGATCATCAGATGTCATAATAACATTATTACAGTGTATCATTTACAAGTATTATATTACCTGAACTCTCTCAAGGCCACGATCCTCAGATGTCATAATAACATTATTACAGTGTATCATTTACAAGTATTATATTACCTGAACTCTCTCACTGCCACGATCCTGAGACGTAATAATAACATTATTACAGTGTACCATTTACAAGTATTATATTACCTGTACTCTCTCACGGCCACGATCCTCAGATGTCATAATAACATTATTATAAGTATCATTTACAAGTATTATATTACCTGTACTCTCTCACGGCCACGATCCTCAGATGTCATAATAACATTATTACAGTGTATCATTTACAAGTATTATATTACCTGAACTCTCTCGCGGCCACGATCATCAGATGTCATAATAACATTATTACAGTGTATCATTTACAAGTATTATATTACCTGAACTCTCTCACGGCCACGATCCTCAGATGTCATAATAACATTATTACAGTGTATCATTTACAAGTATTATATTACCTGAACTCTCTCACTGCCACGATCCTGAGACGTAATGATAACATTATTACAGTGTAGCATTTACAAGTATTATATTACCTGTACTCTCTCACTGCCACGATCCTCAGATGTCATAATAACATTATTATAGGTATCATTTACAAGTATTATATTACCTGTACTCTCTCACGGCCACGATCCTCAGATGTCATAATAACATTATTATAGGTATCATTTACAAGTATTATATTACCTGAACTCCCTCGAGGCCACGATCCTCAGATGTCATAATAACATTATTACAGTGTATCATTTACAAGTATTATATTACCTGAACTCTCTCACGGCCACGATCCTCAGATGTTATAATAACATTATTACAGTGTATCATTTACAAGTATTATATTACCTGTACTCTCTCACTGCCACGATCCTGAGACGTAATAATAACATTATTACAGTGTACCATTTACAAGTATTATATTACCTGTACTCTCTCACGGCCACGATCCTCAGATGTCATAATAACATTATTATAGGTATCATTTACAAGTATTATATTACCTGTACTCTCTCACGGCCACGATCCTCAGATGTCATAATAACATTATTATAGGTATCATTTACAAGTATTATATTACCTGAACTCCCTCGAGGCCACGATCCTCAGATGTCATAATAACATTATTACAGTGTATCATTTACAAGTATTATATTACCTGTACTCTCTCACGGCCACGATCCTCAGATGTCATAATGACATTATTACAGTGTATCATTTACAAGTGTTATATTACCTGTACTCTCTCACGGCCACGATCCTCAGATTTCATAATAACATTATTACAGTGTATCATTTACAAGTATTATATTACCTGAACTCTCTCACGGCCACGATCCTCAGATGTCATAATAACATTATTACAGTGTATCATTTACATGTATTATATTACTTGAACTCTCTCACGGCCACGATCCTCAGATGTCATAATAACATTATTACAGTGTATCATTTACAAGTATTATATTACCTGAACTCTCTCACGGCCACGATCCTCAGATGTCATAGGAACATTATTACAGTGTATCATTTAAAAGTATTATATTACCTGAACTCTCTCACGGCCACGATCCTCAGATGTCATAATAACATTATTACAGTGTATCATTTACAAGTATTATATTACCTGAACTCTCTCACGGCCATGATCCTCAGATGTCATAATAACATTATTACAGTGTATCATTTACAAGTATTATATTACCTGAACTCCCTCGCGGCCACGATCCTCAGATGTCATAATAATATTATTACAATGTATCATTTACAAATATTATATTACCTGAACTCCCTCGCGGCCACGATCCTGAGACGTAATAATAACATTATTACAGTGTACCATTTACAAGTATTATATTACCTGAACTCCCTCGCGGCCACGATCCTCAGATGTCATAATAACATTATTACAGTGTATCATTTACAAAAATTATATTACCTGAACTCCCTCGCGGCCACGATCCTCAGATGTCATAATAACATTATTACAGTGTATCATTTACAAGTATTATATTACCTGAACTCTCTCGCGGCCACGATCCTCAGATGTCATAATAACATTATTACAGTGTATCATTTACAAGTATTATATTACCTGAACTCTCTCAAGGCCACGATCCTCATATGTCATAATAACATTATTACAGTGTATCATTTACAAGTATTATATTACCTGAACTCTCTCACTGCCACGATCCTGAGACGTGATAATAACATTATTACAGTGTACCATTTACAAGTATTATATTACCTGTACTCTCTCACGGCCACGATCCTCAGATGTCATAATAACATTATTATAAGTATCATTTACAAGTATTATATTACCTGTACTCTCTCACGGCCACGATCCTCAGATGTCATAATAACATTATTACAGTGTATCATTTACAAGTATTATATTACCTGAACTCTCTCGCGGCCACGATCATCAGATGTCATAATAACATTATTACAGTGTATCATTTACAAGTATTATATTACCTGAACTCTCTCACGGCCACGATCCTCAGATGTCATAATAACATTATTACAGTGTATCATTTACAAGTATTATATTACCTGAACTCCCTCACTGCCACGATCCTGAGACGTAATAATAACATTATTACAGTGTAGCATTTACAAGTATTATATTACCTGTACTCTCTCACTGCCACGATCCTCAGATGTCATAATAACATTATTATAGGTATCATTTACAAGTATTATATTACCTGAACTCCCTCGAGGCCACGATCCTCAGATGTCATAATAGCATTATTACAGTGTATCATTTACAAGTATTATATTACCTGAACTCTCTCACGGCCACGATCCTCAGATGTCATAATAACATTATTACAGTGTATCATTTACAAGTATTATATTACCTGAACTCTCTCACGGCCACGATCCTGAGATGTCATAATAACATTATTACAGTGTATCATTTACAAGTATTATATTACCTGTACTCTCTCACTGCCACGATCCTGAGACGTAATAATAACATTATTACAGTGTAGCATTTACAAGTATTATATTACCTGTACTCTCTCACTGCCACGATCCTCAGATGTCATAATAACATTATTATAGGTATCATTTACAAGTATTATATTACCTGAACTCCCTCGAGGCCACGATCCTCAGATGTCATAATAACATTATTACAGTGTATCATTTACAAGTATTATATTACCTGAACTCTCTCACGGCCACGATCCTCAGATGTCATAATAACATTATTACAGTGTATCATTTACAAGTATTATATTACCTGAACTCTCTCACGGCCACGATCCTGAGATGTCATAATAACATTATTACAGTGTATCATTTACAAGTATTATATTACCTGTACTCTCTCACTGCCACGATCCTGAGACGTAATAATAACATTATTACAGTGTACCATTTACAAGTATTATATTACCTGTACTCTCTCACGGCCACGATCCTCAGATGTCATAATAACATTATTATAGGTATCATTTACAAGTATTATATTACCTGTACTCTCTCACGGCCACGATCCTCAGATGTCATAATAACATTATTATTGGTAATATTTACAAGTATTATATTACCTGAACTCCCTCGAGGCCACGATCCTCAGATGTCATAATAACATTATTACAGTGTATCATTTACAAGTATTATATTACCTGTACTCTCTCACGGCCACGATCCTCAGATTTCATAATAACATTATTACAGTGTATCATTTACAAGTATTATATTACCTGAACTCTCTCACGGCCACGATCCTCAGATGTCATAATAACATTATTACAGTGTATCATTTACAAGTATTATATTACCTGAACTCTCTCACGGCCACGATCCTCAGATGTCATAGTAACATTATTACAGTGTATCATTTACAAGTATTATATTACCTGAACTCCCTCGCGGCCACGATCCTCAGATGTCATAATAACATTATTACAGTGTAGCATTTACAAGTATTATATTACCTGTACTCTCTCACGGCCACGATCCTCAGATGTCATAATAACAATATTACACTGTATCATTTACAAGTATTATACTACCTGTACTCTCTCACGGCCACGATCCTGAGATGTAATAATAACATTATTACTGTGTATCATTTACAAGTATTTTATTACCTGAACTTTCTCACGGCCACGATCCTCAGATGTAATAATAACATTATTACTGTGTATCATTTACAAGTATTATATTACCTGAACTCCCTCACGGCCACGATCCTCAGATGTAATAATAACATTATTACAGTGAATCATTTACAAGTATTATATTACCTGTATTCTCTCACGGCCACGATCCTCAGATGTCATAATAACATTATTACAGTGTATCATTAACAAGTATTATACTACCTGTACTCTCTCACGGCCACGATCCTCAGATGTAATAATAACATTATTACTGTGTATCATTTACAAGTATTATATTACCTCAACTCCCTCACGGCCACGATCCTCAGATGTAATAATAACATTATTACAGTGAATACATTTACAAGTATTATATTACCTGTACTCTCTCACGGCCACGATCCTCAGATGTCATAATAACATTATTACAGTGTATCATTTACAAGTATTATATTACCTGAACTCCCTCACGGCCAGGATCCTCAGATGTCATAATAACATTATTACGGTGAGTCATACTAAAAAGAATCTCGATTACTTTACCGAATATATTTGCTATAAGCTTTCAAGAATGCAACACGAGGAATTTCCGGGGAATTTCTCTACACAAACTACTATTTAAATGGAATATATTTCAGGATTATTTTCTCAAAACTGTTTAACAATTTTCCTAATTATGATATATATATATATATATATATATATATATATATATATATATTTAAGATTATTAAATACCAAAATGCATATTTTGAATTTTCTGGGAATACTTTCGGATATCCTGTTCATACTGTAAGATTTTAAATAACCGGTAAACCATAACTGATAGGCAAAATCTGATTACTCAAACAATATAGATCTGTTAAAACAGAAGGTAAGCGTTTCCCAGATATTGTTGTTATTGATTGCAATTTACCCGTACTTATACCTTTATTAAATGGGAAGTTGTTATTCATTTTTCTTTCTCCTGGTCAAACTAACGGAACAGAATCACACAGGGACCAGCTGTTAGAAGTTTTGACCACCCTATAACTACTATATTTCCCCAAGGCAGTTTATCTGCTAGAAAATATGAATTAAAGGCATAATGCAGACGTTTATTTTGTTTAACGTGTAGTAGATGAAGAAATAGGCTGAAGAATGGGTAGAGAAAGCATATGAATATACCTAATCATTATTTTAAATATTGTATCAATTTTTACTGTAGTACTGTTTTTTTTTTTTTTTTTTTTTTTTTTTTTTTTTTGTTTTGTTAGTTTTTTTGTAGCTTAATGTCCTTTAAGCTGGTTAATCATATCGGATGATGAATTAAATTGGTGAAATGATGCTCAAATGATCTCGGGGTCCAAGGAGCTTGAAGTTACTTGACATTCGTCTTCTCAGGATAAGGCAAAACCCCGAAAAAAAAATCCTTATCCGGGTAACTCACCCTAAGTGAAATTCGATCTGGCGACCTTTCGAATGTGAGACAGACACGCTAACACCAAACTACCCAGGCGGGCTGTAGTACAGTTTGTTCTTCTATCATCTTTTGCTGGCTACTCGTGTTGGTGAGAAGCCAAATAAATAGATACGAAATGACAGCAGCTCGTTTTTAATATAACCCCACAACCAAGAGTAGGTCGGATTGAGGTCTGGAGATCGCGGGGGCCACTATCTACTGAGGGCAGGATCGCCAAAGATCTGGGAAATTAATAGCTTTACAGGAGTGTAGATGTGAAAAACCTGAGTAACTGTGACGTCACTGATTACCTTTGTCCTTTCAGATTTCAGAACCAGTTTGCTCAAACTTCCAGATTTAATCTCCATAATTAGATTTAGAATACGGTCCTGCTCTTAAATTGTTGAGTTCCAAATTTTCTCAGGCGTTGAGAAAAACTTCCCTTGCTTTCATAATGGCATTGAATCAGCTGTATTCTATCATTTAGTGATAAAACTATGATTTGTAACTTCTGAATTTCTTTTAACAGTATGAATAAAATTATTAATGTACCCATGGTAACGGTGAATTGAAACAAACAAACATCATTCTTACCCTACTGTTGACGCCTTTGTTTTTATCTTATCTCAAATAATGTAACGAGCTATATACTAAAATGCAGTACTACCTTTTGCTTTACCCATTCGAAAAGTTTGAAGTAATAGCATTTATTTTATTTGGTATGCATAACAGTTTTTTTTACTTACTCTACAAGTACTGTGTACATAGTGTACAGAGAAGGTATTGCATTACATCCAAAAATTCCATACCGAGGGCTCACCAGAAATACATGTTTTGAAACCCTCCAATAGATCCTTGCCTTTGTGTCCGGATATGTGTGTGTGAGTGTGTGTGAGTGTGTGTGTGTGAGTGAGTGTGTGTGTGAGTGTGTGTGTGAGTGTGTGACACATAGCTCAAAAACAAGAGTCTGTTAAATACCAACGTTGATATTTGTGTTTAGTATCTTCCAAAGATGCGAAACGAAGATGTTTAAGAAAATCAACTCACCCCAAACTACTCTTTATATGGAACATTTTTCCAAAATTATGATTTTCTCAAAAATTGCTCTAATGATTTTGTTACATTATGTTTAATATATTTTTGTGAGAAACGAAATGTTTATCTTGATTTTTCTGAGAAAGCTCTCTGAAGACCTGTTTATTCTGGATGACTTTTGTATAACTGGCAAATCGTAAGAGATACACAAAAACTTATTGCACTAAAAATGCAGATCACATAAAAATTCTCTTTTTTTTTCTTTTTTGGGTATAGTTAACAATTTTCAAGATATGTTGCATTATTAGTTTGAATTTTAGCCACTTAAAACTTTTCTGAGGCGAGAAGACATTTATCTTCCAGTTTTTCATTTGCTTACTCCCGGCAAGCAGAGAGATTGGCATTTCAATTCATTCACATAGCGACTGGCTTTTAAAGGTGGAGAGTATCGGTTTAGCCTGTAGAGTTTATTTCCCTTCTACTTACAAGGAGGTTAGTAAAAAGGCTAATTCTGCTTATGTTCACCTTGATGTAGATAACAGATTAATGTTTTGAATAAAAGGTTTGTTTACCGAACAGTTAGAGGACATCATGTGAATGGAACATATTAGATTATTTCTTTTCTACTTATAAGAAAGAAAGTAATTAGACCGTTTCTGCTAATGTTTATCTAGATTATCATGAAATGGATAGAAGAATAACACATTTTGTTACAGCGATGTAGAGAAAGTCATGTGAATGGAACACATTAGACTTTCCTCTTCTACTTATAAGGAAGCAAGTAATAAGACAATTTCTGCTAATGTTTATCTCGATTATCATGAAATAGTTAAGCGAATAACAATATTTTGTTACCGAATGTAACAGGTTTTGTTCCCCATAAGGAAACCTTATTCATCCCCAGATAGGAATCGCACCCAAGACCTGGGATATAGAAATGAGCAGCAGTCGCAAAAATTTTGTTTTGGGTCCCAGAAGCTCAAAATCCGGAACATATGAGCCCCCCAGATGGAAACTGGACCACATATGCATTAATCTCGTATTGCAAAGGGCCTTGCAGGTTTTCTGTTTCAATCCCCAGCTCCCCTGACGGTCTGTTTCATAATTAACTGCATGGTCGTGGGAGGAAAAAAAAAGATTTGCATTTTGATGATAGTGAGCGGCAGGTGGAGATTTACCAGCATCCCTCCAGCTCCTGACTCCAGTCTCTGAATGTTGTGCGGTCCAGATGCTTTTATCATTACTGCCAGCTTACATTAGTAGTTTATTTAGTAATTACGTTTTTTCTTCTTTACTCTTTCCTTTTACTTTACTAATCCTCTTCTCTTTTCTCTACCACATACATATGGTAGGTAGTAGTACTAGTATTTTATTACTCAGTTCACAACAACACAATGTTTGCGTTACACAGCCGCATGGGTTGAGAGACCGTACATGATGTCTAAAAATACTTGTATTTAGAATATTAGCTACATATCTATTTTATAAATCTTAACAGCATTAGAAATACACACACAAACACATATACACACACTCACACTAACACACACACTCACACACATACACAAACACTCACACACATACACTCACACACACATATATACACACACACTCACACACATACACACACACATATATACACACACTCACACACACATACACACACTCACACAAACACATACACACACACTCACACAAACACACTCACACAAACACATACAAACACACTCACACACACACTCACACAAACACATACACACACTCACACACACACTCACACAAACACACTCACACACACACAAACACATACATACACACTCACACACACACTCACACTCACACAAACACATACACACACTCACACACACACTCACACAAACACATACACACACACTCACACACACACTCACACAAACCTCACAAACATACACAAACACATACACTCACACACACTTACACTCACACACATACACACACTCACACAAACACACACACTCACACTCACACACATACACACACTCACACAAACACACACACTCACACAAACACTCACACACTCACACTCACACACATACACACACTCACACACACACTCACACTCACACACATACACACACTCACACACACACTCACACTCACACACACTCACACACACACTCACACTCACACACATACACACACTCACACACACACTCACACACATACACACACTCACTCACACAAACACACTCACACTCACACACATACACACACTCACACACATACACACACTCACACACATACACACACTCACACACATACACACTCACACACACAGAAACACACTCATACAAACACATACACACAAACACATACACACACTCACACAAACACACTCACACACACTCACACAAACACATACACACACTCACACAAACACACACACTCACACACACTCACACACATACACAAACACTCACACACATACACAAACACTCACACACATACACTCACACATACATACACACACACTCACACACATACACACACTCACACACACAAACACATACACACATTCACACAAACACATACACACACTCACACTCACACACACACTCACACAAACACATACACACACACTCACACAAACACAAACACTCACACAAACACACACTCACACTCACACACACACTCACACAAACACATACACACACACTCACACAAACACATACACTCACACAAACACATACACACACACTCACACAAACACATACACTCACACAAACACATACACACACACTCACACAAACACAAACACTCACACAAACACACACTCACACTCACACAAACACTCACACAAACACATACACACACACTCACACAAACACATACACTCACACAAACACATACACACACACTCACACTCACACACACACTCACACAAACACATACACACACTCACACAAACACATACACACACACTCACACAAACACATACACTCACACAAACACACACTCACACTCACACACACACTCACACAAACACATACACACACACTCACACAAACACATACACACACACACACTCACACACACACTCACACAAACACATACACACACACTCACACAAACACATACACACACACTCACACAAACACATACACTCACACAAACACACACTCACACTCACACACACACTCACACAAACACATACACACACACTCACACAAACACATACACTCACACAAACACACACTCACACTCACACACACACTCACACAAACACATACACACACACACTCACACAAACACATACACACACACAAACATACTCACACACAAACGCATACACGCACACTGACACAAACACATACACATACACACACTCCCACAAACACACACACACACTCACACTCACAACTACACCACGTATTCACGCATATAGATTACTCAAACATCAAATAAGTCTATACAATATTTACGCAAATATTTTATCTCTTAGAGCACGAACTTCTATTAAGTATGTGCCCAGGCTTGGCCAGTTTTGGCTGTTTAGAATCAAATCCCAGAATGCTGTCCTTCGTCTGTTTGAAGCTAAAAATACTTCCGGCAGTATTTTCTTCCTAACATCCTCCATCTGCAAAATATGCCCTATGGTAGGTAGAGGATGTACTGTAAACCACAAAGAGGTAGAGGTATCGCGTGTTTTGAGGTCCCCTGAACTTAAAGCAGTAAAAAGTATAATGTGCTTCTACTACATATGACAGACCTGGCGATGCATGCAGTGAAGATGGAGCACCGGTGGAATGTGATGGCGGGGGAAACCGGAGAACACGAAAAAACCCGTCTCCGCATTGCTTTGTCCTACACAAATTTCACATGTTGTCGCTTGGGATCGAACCCGGGCCGTCTAAGTGAGAGGCGAGGGGTCTAACCACACGGCCACGGCGCGGCCCAATGTGTGTGTCTGTGAACAGTATAGCTCAAAAATGAAAAGTAGCTAAAGTACCAAATTTAGTATTCATTAAATATATGCGTAAGCTTTCACGGCTGGTGTCCATAGTTTTCAAAATTTAAAAAATTTAGGGCTGTTTTGCTGTGGTCTGTAGGTTAAAATATGTTTAGTTAAAATATTTTAACCTACAGACCACGCCAAAACAGCCCGAAAATTTTAAAACTTTAGTATTCATGTTTATTCATGTTTATTATCTTCCAAGGAAGCGATATGAAGATTTTAAGAAACTCCCCACAAACCAACTACCCTTTACATGGAGCATTTCTCGAAAATGGCTCCAAAAATCATATGCATAAAACAGTTTTTAGAATGAAATGTATATCCTGAATATCTGCGAATAGCCTCTTCATTTTAGATGAGCTTTGTATAACCGAAAGATAGACGAAAACTTACTATACAAACAACATATATCTTGTTAAGAAGCATAATTTATGTCATATACATTTTTTTTGTAAGGTTAATAGTTTTTTTTAGATATAGCGTGTTATTGGTTTAAATTTTTGAGCTATTAAAACTATTTTCAAACGTGAAATAAACTTAGTTTTCGTTTCTCTTTTATTTACTCTTGGCAATCAGAGAGAATGAAGCTCAATTGTTTCGCGTAACGATCAGATTTTAAAGGATTTGTCTATAGCTTTAGTGTCGCCCTCCGTGCTGTAATGGTTACCATGCTAACCCGCCCCAAGGTCGCGGGTTCACACCCGGCGGAGGAAGATGGATTTTTTTCGGGCGTAAAAATCCTTAGCATGGCTTCCTTTGTTAGGGAAGTAAAGCCGCTGGTCCCGTGTCGTAGATTTACCTCAAGCCTGATAGAGAGGTCTCTGAGCAAAATTAAGCGGTCTTTCACGCCCAGTATAGAATGGGACGCTGAGAACCACAACAGTTAAAGAGCGTCCATAAATAAAACTCCATTTCATTTGATAGCTTTAGCATAATGTGTTCTCCGACTTCCCTTCTGCTTACAAATAAGCATAATAAACCAACTGGCTAGCCGTAAGAAATACACAAAAACTTACTCTCAAAAACTGTAGATCTCATTAAAATACACAATTTATATCATAGACTTTTTTTTTTTTTTTTGTATAGCTAACCGTTTGGAAGATCTTGCATTCCACTCGAAAATTAGTTTTCACCAGAAATACACATTGAAGGGTCCTCTATAAGCAGTTGGCGAGAAGCTCCGTGTGTACGTCTGTGAACACGATACATCATAAAGCAAAAGGCGGTAAAATAACAAACCTGGTATTTAAGTTTATTATCTTCCAAGTGTACAAGCATTTTGAGGAAAATCTCCATACCCAAAAGTACCCTTTACATTCAAACATTCTTCTCAGAAATTGTTGTAACGATTTTATTAAAATACAGTATATTAAATATATTTACATGACAATGTGAATATCCTTAATTTTCTGGGAATAGCTTCTGAAGACCTCTTCATTCTGGATACATTTTCAATAACTGTAAGAGACTTTATCTGCACAAAACATGTACATCTCCTTAAAGAACACAGTTTATGTATTATACACACATTTTTATCGTGGATTTGACTACTTCCGAGATATTGTTTGTTTTTGATTTCAGCTTTAAAATACTTAGAGTTTTTTCATACGGGATTTTGTCAATACCTGTCCTAACAAACAATCGGATTTCAAACACATGGCAACCAGCTGTTAAAAGATTTGACTATCGCTTTAGCCTAGTGAATTACCTTATTTCACTTTTACTTACAAAGCAAGTAATAAGACAATTTCTGCTAATGTTTATCTCGATTAGACTGAAGCAGATAGAAACAAAAGCTTTCTAACAATAAATTGTTCCAGAGATGTAGAGAAGGTTATGTAAATTGAACACATATTTTCTCTACAACGTACATAGTAGGTGCAGAAGATATTGCATTCCACTAAAAACTTCGATATTGGGAGCTTCCAGGGGATGTATATTTTAGTACCTCTGAATAAATCTAAGTATTTGTGGAAAAACAATCTGATGTGTTCCATTCACATGACTTTCTCTACATCACTGCAACAAATTATTCTATGCACTTCATCTAATCGAGAAAAATTAGCAGAAATAGTCTTATTACTTGCTTCCTTGTTAGTAGAAGCGAAATAAGAGGGTACTATAGGTTAAAGTGATAGTCAAAAGCTGGTTGCTTTGTGACTGAAGTTCCTTTGTTTGTATGGGTACGAGTTCACAAAGTCCTATATGAGAAAAGTATAAGCTTTTATAGCTGAAAAAAAAAAACAAGGAATATCTAAAAAACAATCAACTCCCCGAAAAAATGTATATAACATAAATGGTGTGTTTTAAAGTTCTCTACATTTGTTGTGGGGTAAGTTTTTGTCCATCTCTTACGGTTTAGCAGTTATGCAAAATTCCGTAAAATTGACCCAGAATAAAATAATCTTCAGAGGTTATTCCCAGAATATTCAAAATATACATTTTATTTGTCAGGTAAATATCTTTAATATACGATATTTTAATCAAAATTGTTAGAGCCATCTTTTAGAAAATCCAAATTTTCGAAAAAGGTTCCATCTAAAGGGTAGTTTGGTGTGGGGGGATTTTCTCAAAATCTTCGTGTCGCATTCCTGGAAGATACTAAACTTAAATACCAAGTTTGGTATTTTACCGACTTTTCGTTTTTGAATTATCGTGTTCACAGACACACTGACACACACACACGCGAACCTTTTTCTGAAAATACTTTTTTGGATACAGGGGTCCCTAAAACATATATTTCCGGTGAAATCTCGGTATCGAGTTTTTGGGTGCAGTGCAATACCTTCTGTACACACTATGTACATAGTACGTATAGAGAAAGTACAAATCCGGGTATGTGGTTGCGAGCTAGCATAACCCAAACTCGTTAAGTTAATATTTAAATTAATTTCAAGCAATCCACCCTTTAAATATAGATCTTTTCAAAAATGTCTAGAGATTTCATCATAATATTCGTTGTGTTTTACAGCGAAAAGGAAATTCAGTGGTGGAATGTTATGTATGGAAGACTGGGAAATCCGTGGATCAAGTCTCGGGTTTCACATTCAATTGTTCAGTGTGATGCTACTTTTCCAGCACGGTTAGTGCGGATGAAACAATTGATAACATACCATGTGATTAAGAATTTGTCATGACAAATAAAATGAGTATTTTTAATGTTCTGGGGATATCCCTTCATTATGGATAATTTAGGCCTAACTGATAAACCGTAAAGAGTTAGACCAAATCTTAGCAGAAAACAACTGTAAATATCGTTGAAAGATAGAAATTTTATTATATGCTAAACATTTCCGAGATATTCCTTGCAATTAAATAACATTTTCAAACACTTTTCTCAAATGGGAATTCGTTATCAATTTTTCACTCTCTCGGCCAAGCTGAGACACCGGAGTTTCAAAGGCATTACAGTAATCAGCTATTTAAATATTTTATTATTTCTTTAGCCTGGTCATTTCCGTTATTTGCTTCTTATCGATAAGAAGGTAAGTATTAAGACCATGTGAGTTAATGTTTATGTCGACTAGCTTCCTTTATTGTGGAGTCGAACGCATGCCTACTCTGATATCTGGCAGTAGCAAAACATTCTGTATGGCACAACCTCACTTGTAGAACGGCACTATCGCATCAATAACTGCGCACTATTTCACTTACTGGGTGCCTCTCTAGCAAGCACAAGAGCGGCAACTTACAGAATGTTCGCGGGGTGAAGGGGAAGGCTCTACCTATCTCTGAATAGCATTTCTGGTGTTTACTCTGGCTTACAGAGGAATTCCATCTCCTTAAGTTTTCAATCAGTCAGTTGCCGCTTAGTAGATAACTGAAATCTATAACTGCGTTGCAATATAACAACTCAATTTTTACTTTCTCTATCTAGTACATAGGCAAAAAAGGTACTGCATTCCACTGAAAAATTCGATATTAATTTCATTATAAATATACTTTTTCGGTTACCTGTATAAAAAAAAGTAAATAAATGTCCGTCAGTGTGCGTGTGTGTGCGTGTGCGTGTGTGTGTGAACACAATAACTCCAAAACAAAATGTCGGTTAAATATAAAACTTGATATTCAAATTTAGCATCTTCCGTGGGTACGACACGAAGGTTTTCAAGAAATTTACCCTCCCCAAACTACCTGTTACATGAAAAAGCCTAAAATTTGGTTTTTCTCAAAGACAGATTAAACAATTTTGATTAAAATACCGTGTATTAAACATATTTCTATGTCAGATAAATATATATATATATTGATTTTTGTGTGAAGAGCCTCTGAAGTCACTTTATTCTAAACGATTTTGCATAACTGGTGAACGGTAAGAGATACACAATTTTAATACTAAAAATGTAGAGCTCATTAAAAGACACCATTTATGTCATGTACATTTTTTGTGGAGTTAATAAATTCCGAGATATTCCTTATTATGGTTTCAATTTGAAAATACTTAAACTTTCCTCGTTGTCAACTCCTAGCAAGCACATTTATTTGACTAATGCTTTAGCCACGTATATTCCCATATTTCCCTTCTACTTACAAGGAGCATTCTGTTTATCTCGATTAGCATGAAGTAAATACAAAAATAAGCTTTTAAAGAATAATTGTTTACAGAAATGTAATGAAAGTTACGCGAATAGAGGAGATGTTTAAGCCTCCTGAATTCTTGTTTTAATTAAACCATTTCTGCAAGGACTTGTTCGCTGGTCTTTATCGTGTCGGAATATTGCGAGATGAAGATTTTTCCTTTGCTAATCTGGTCTGCATAGAAGAAAAAGCTTTAGGAGGACCGGCTTGTCAGTGAATGTCCTTTTTCTTGAGGCAGCTGTTCTTGACAAGCGCTTCATTCCGTGACAGCCGCAATATTTCACAAGAGGCGCTCCGGCTCATGTGCTATTTTATTAGGACGGGGCTTGGACCTTCTCAAAGACTAGCTCGTGTGTTAGACACTGCTAGGTCTACTGTAATATAGCACACTCTACTCTGTATCACCTAGCGAGGTGGCGCTGCAGTAGCGTGTGCGGCTCGCATTCGGGCGGTCGTCGCTTCCACTCACAAGGCCGGCCTTTCGGACCGAAACTTGTTTTATTTTTCAGGAATCCCCTGGTCGCCAGACTGGTTTTGAGTAGCTTTATTATATCTCCCCGAATGAACATGCGCCAAATATAAGGAAGTCGTCATCCGCTTTTCTTTTATTTTACGATTGACCTTACAAAGACAACCAAATGTTAAACAAACGAATTTCAATTGCATGGCAACAACCAGTTTCTAAAATGTTTTATTCTCGTTTTAGCCTAGTGTATTTCCGTTTTCCCCTTCTACTTACAAGGAAGCAAGCAATAAGACAATTTCTGTTAATGTCGCGCTCCGTGGTGTAATGGTTACCATGTAACGAATTGTTTGGTGCAATAGCTCTATGTGTATAGTAAGTATGTAAACAGAAGTGTATCTATAATTTGATAGCATTATCTTGTTTTCTAAGCAGATATTGACGGCAGGTTATGAAGCTCATGGCAGAATCATGAAAGTTTGAAGTGTAGCAGATGAGCCTTTCTCTCAGGGACATATTCTGTAGCAGCCTTGTTGAAAACTTTATCCATCATTTTAAGATAAGTCGTGAAGTCAGAGGACTTGAATATGTTTCTGTTCCCCAGGCACAACCACCTTCATAGCACCGTAGAGGAATTATCGTTTAATCTCGAGAAACACACACAAGGAACATGCCTTTGTTCGCGGTGTGCCAAGACACGTTCATTAGCCAGATCTTGTGATTACTGACGTCATACCTAGTTTAGCTAATTAGCGATACCACACAATAAATCAGGCTGCTCCGCTACGCGGCGTTCAAGTAGCTACGAGGCTGTCACTTCAGCGCTACCGCAATAAATTTCAGCAAACTTGAGTCTGACCTCTACAAAAGCAGTTATGTAATTCCGAGCACGCGTCTTCGAATGGCATTTGTTTGCTTGATTAATGCCCTCGATGTGAATTGCCTTCACACTGGACAATATTTTATTGTGGCGTCGGCGTAAAATATTGCAATTTTGGGAAAATACATACGTTCAAATAAATTACGAAACTAAACATGTATCAGATCTAGATCAACGGGGAATTTATTATACAGGGTGTATATCAATGTGTGTCCATGACATATTGATGGTATCAAAACATTTTGCAAAGCTCATATTGACATGGATCTAGAGTCACTCATATTTTCTTTCTTTTTACTTTCTCTACACGTACTATGCACATAGGTATTGCACTCCACCCAAAAATTCGACACCGAGATTACAGCGGAAATATGTTAAAATTTTCGAAAAAAGTTCCATGTAAAGGGTAGTTGGGGTGGAGGTATTTTCTTGAAAATCTTTCTGTCGCATCCTTGCAACATACCAAACATAAATACCAAATTAGGTATTTAACGGTCTTTTCGTCTTTGAACTATGCTGTTCACAGACACACACACACATACACGAACACACACGCACCTTTTTCCAGAAATGCTTTTTTTGATTTCAGGAGGACCCAAAACATGTATTTCCAGTGAAATCCCTGTATGGAATTTTTGGGTGCATTACAATACCTTTTCTATACACTATGTGCATAGTACGTATAGAGAAAGTAAAAATGCAGAATAATGTGGGTAGCTTTGAAAAGACAATGAACCAGAATTCATTGCAGTGAATTACAGGACACATTTTTACTATATCGAACCTCAATTCGGCAGTTTCGTGACCCGTACGGAGCTGTACTTCCAAGGACTCAACACAAATACTTTAATTAAAACTACTCTTTATTTCTTTTGGTAGTGTTTAACGCCCAGTTTAACTACTATTGGCACCGCAGGCGGTGACACTGCCCTTATCTTTAAACATCTTTCGAAAATATTTATATTGTCTAAAATGGCTCTAAAGATATGTTTAAAATTCCACTTTTTCTGAAATAATTACAGAACAAATTAACTGTACCTTGAATTCCTTAATGATTTCAGAATCATTATAACATCAAAGTTAAATATATCTTCAAATTATATTTCAATAAAAATCCATAACAAATTTATTATTACATTTATAGCCACTTTTAACTGCTTGATGTGAGGGAATTCTACTATTGTACACGTATTGTTGTCACGTGTATCGTTTTTCTCCATTAGATCACATTCACACTCTCCTTCTTAGTTCCAGACTCTGGGAAGGAAACGGCATATTCGTGGATAACGAAAATGTCACACCCCCAGCCGGGAATTGAACGAGGGACCCCTGCAACAGTACGCGTACCTGATTCAGCTACGGGACTACACCAAAAGGTGGATCTCAAAGCACAAAGTTCATGTCTTAGATATTCCTGGTTGAACTTTTCCGATACTTATGCTTTTCTCATTAATATAGAACAAATTTGAGACTTTTTTCTGATATAAACCCCAATTTGCATTTCTTTTTTTAAATACCCTCAGAGAGTTTTCAAAAACGATTTTACCTCTTGTTTTGACCAGCTTTATTTACCTTAACGAAATCTCGACACCACAGGACCCTGTCGTTCGCTGCGGTTCGCTACGGCCTGACGACTTCCGCTCGCTTCATGTTTTTCTTTCAAAATAACTTACAAGGCGCAGGGCTCATTCAACTTTAGCTTAACTTCATATTCCGGCTCATACAACACATCAGCTGCTCTCCTTGGATTCATAATTACACTAAATATAAACTCTTGACAAGTATCATTTTATATAAACTGCTCAATAACTTACTCTGAGCAAAACTCAATGCGCCGAAAAAAACTCAATTCACGTTTACCTTCAGATGTGCACCACATCATGGCTACTACTCTTCTTTCTCTCCCTCTCTTTCTACACGTAATATGTACATAGTGTATAGAGAAGTATTGTATTGCACCCAAAAATTCCATACCGAGATTTCACCGTAAATGTATTTTTAGGACTGCCTGAATCCAAAAAAGAAAATTTCAGAAAAATGTCCGTGTGTGCGAGTCTGTCTGTCTGCCTGTCTGTGTCAGTGTCTGTGTGTCTGTAGGCGGCATAGCTCTAAAATGAAATGCCTGTTAAATAACACAGTTGGTATTTAAGTTCAGTATCTTCCAAACAAGCAACACGAAGATTTTCAAGAAAATCCCCCCACCCCCAACTACCCTGTACATGGAACTTTTTTAGAAAATTTTGATTTTCTCAAAAATGGCTCTAACGATTTTGATTAAAATATCGTATATTAAAGACATTTACGTAACAAATGAAATGTATATCTTGAATTTTCTGGGGATAGCCTCTGAAGACTAGTTTATTCTGGATGAGTTTTGCGGAATTTTGTATAACTGCTTAAATGTAAGAGATAGACAGCAATTTACTAAAAAAAATGAGGAGCACTTTAAAAACACACAATTTCTGTTATATATCTTTTTTTCGTGGAGTTGACCGTTTTTTATATATTCCTTGTTATTGATTTCAGCTTTAAAATACTTGTACTTTTCTCACGCAGGTATTTGTCAACTCCTGTCCATACAGACAAAGGAACTTCAGCCACACAGCAGCCAGCTTTTGACTATCACTTTAACCTATGGTACTCCCTTATTTCGCTTCTACTTTCAAGGAAGCAAGTAATAAGACTATCACTTTAACCTATACTACTCCCTTATTTCGCTTCTACTTACAAGGAAGCAAGTAATAAGACTATCACTTTAACCTATGGTACTCCCTTATTTCGCTTCTACTTACAAGGAAGCAAGTAATAAGACTATCACTTTAACCTATGGTACTCCCTTATTTCACTTCTACTTACAAGGAAGCAAGTAATAAGACTATCACTTTAACCTATGGTACTCCCTTATTTCCCTTCTACTTACAAGGAAGCAAGTAATAAGACTATCACTTTAACCTATGGTACTCCCTTATTTCACTTCTACTTACAAGGAAGCAAGTAATAAGACTATCACTTTAACCTATGGTACTCCCTTATTTCCCTTCTACTTACAAGGAAGCATGTAATAAGACTATCACTTTAACCTATGGTACTCCCTTATTTCGCTTCTACTTACAAGGAAGCAAGTAATAAGACTATCACTTTAACCTATGGTACTCCCTTATTTCCCTTCTACTTACAAGGAAGCAAGTAATAAGACTATCACTTTAACCTATGGTACTCCCTTATTTCGCT
The DNA here is from genome assembly GCA_030762935.1 of Hymenopus coronatus. NCBI lineage: Eukaryota > Metazoa > Arthropoda > Insecta > Mantodea > Hymenopodidae > Hymenopus > Hymenopus coronatus. The sequence goes on from CM060898.1 coordinate 144,169,907, forward strand.
TCTACTTACAAGGAAGCAAGTAATAAGACTATCACTTTAACCTATGGTACTCCCTTATTTCACTTCTACTTACAAGGAAGCAAGTAATAAGACTATCACTTTAACCTATGGTACTCCCTTATTTCGCTTCTACTTACAAGGAAGCAAGTAATAAGACTATCACTTTAACCTATGCTACTCCCTTATTTCCCTTCTACTTACAAGGAAGCAAGTAATAAGACTATCACTTTAACCTATGGTACTCCCTTATTTCCCTTCTACTTACAAGGAAGCAAGTAATAAGACTATCACTTTAACCTATGGTACTCCCTTATTTCGCTTCTACATACAAGGAAGCAAGTAATAAGACTACTTCTGCTGATGTTTTCTCGATTAGCGTGAAGTAAATGAAAGCATAACAATAATGGGCTGCAGTGATATAGAAATGGTCACGTGAAAGGAACACATCAGCTTTCTTATTTTTTTTTTATAATTATTCACGGTTGCTATCAACTGAAAATATCGAATAAGCTATCACGTGATGAAATCCTGGAATATCATTGGCAGAAATATCGGCTCATACCAATGAGATTATACTCTCTGAATCACTAACCTTTGGAACTGATGTAGATGTGCGAGCAATTAGTAAAAACCGTATGCATTAATTGTCGCCCTCTGTGGTGTACATGCTAACTTCTAAAGCTCAAGATTGTAGCTTCAAACTTGGAGGAGAGTGATGGATTTTTTTTCGAGCGCTAAATCCTTAACATAGCTTCTTTCGGAAGGGATATAAAGCCGGTTGTCCCATTTAGTGTTTACTTGCTCGTATAAAAACCAATACCTTAAAAGAAGCTGATTCCTGGTAAAATCACGCCATTTCGCGTGCGCATGTCGCGATTTCGTGCAATCAGTTGGCGACAAGCTGATTGCTCTTCGCCATGACCAGACACAAAGTGGCGAACTCACAACTAGAAATTCAAATCCAAACAAAAAAATCTGATGTGTTCCATTCACATGACTTTCGCTACATCTTTGCAACAAATTATGGTTAAAAAGCTTATACTAATATTTACTTCATGCTAATTGAGAAAAAATTAGCAGAAATAGTCTTATTACTTGCTTCCTTGTAAGTAGAAGGGAAATAAGGGAGTACCATAGGTTAAAGTGATAGTCAAAAGCTGGTTGCTATGTGACTGAAGTTCCTTTCTTTGGATGGACAGGAGATGAAAAATTCCTGTATGAGAAAAGTGTAAGTTTTTTAAAGCTGAAACAAAAGAAAAAAAAAAAGGGAATATCTAAAAAACGACGAACTCCACGAAAAAAAATGAATATAACATAAATTGTGTGCTTTAACGTGCTCTATATTTTATATGTGGTAAGTTCTTGTCCATCTTTTAGGGTTTAGCAGTTATGTAAAATTTTGTAAAATTCATCCAGAATAAAGTAGTCTTCAAAGGTTTTTCCCAGAATCAATATACATTTTATTTGTGAGGTAAATATCCTTAATATACACAATTTAAATAAATATAATAAAAGTTTTCGAACAAAGTTCCGTGTAAAGTAGTTTGGGATGGGGGGATTTTTCTCAAAATCTTCATGTTGCATCCCTGGAAGATACTAAACTTAAATACCAAGTTTGGTATTTTACCGACTTTTCGTTTTTGAGTTATCGTGTTCATAGACACACAGACAGAGACACGCACACACATGACCTTTTTCTAAAAATGCTTTTTTGGAAACAGGGACTCCTAAAACATATATTTCCGGTAAAATCTGAATATCGAACTTTTTGGGCGCAATACAATACCTTCTCTATACATTATGTACATCATACGTGTAGAGAAAGTAAAAACATCTTGATATGTTCTTTGCTCCACTTAGAAGTTTCCGGAAGCATCAACTGCTCTACAATTAACCACTTCCGCAACATTAGTCAAATAGAACTGCGCTCAAAATTAACTGTAATAATTACAGCTTAACCTTACAAATGGGGAGGCGCTTTTCGTTTTTCATCCGTCACGCAAGGTCATCATGATGACTTAGTCATTGCAAAGCCATCACATACCTAACATGGCTTAAAAGATTTCATTATTCCTTTAGCGTAGTGTATTACCTGGTAGCTAGAAATGGCGCAACATGTGAAAATCTTAACGAGAGCTAGGAAGCGAGTTGTACTTTCAGTTCAGCAGTCGATTCATGTCACCTGCACTGATAAACATGTCTTATATTCATGTCTATACAAATGGCCTACTATATAAACAATGTCAATCGCCTGTCTCCAATTCTTCCACACCTGACAGTCCTTCGCCTTCGCTCACGTCATTGTCATCATCAACGCCATCGCTACTTTCTGCACCGTTATTCTGGATTAGAATTCTTTTTGATTTTCAACAATTCTTTCTAATGATTCCCAATGTTCTCAACATGTCGATATACATTTTCCCATTATGGCCTGCCAATTTCTGCAATTCGCTGGCGACACAACTGTTCCACATCTTTTAATTTAAAAGTGATATATTAAGTTTAATTTCCTTTCTTTCTTATCTTTAAGAACCCTGGAAACGGAACTCAGTGAAATATCAGTTGCCTTGGCTACTCTTTCATTCACTTTCTACAGGCTTTTGAAGAACTCGGAGAACATCCATTTTCCTCCTGCATCTCTGTCTCTTGTTTCATCAAGTCAAGGACATTTGCAATTATTTCTCTCCTCTGAATAAGTAATACCTTGTCATATAACTTTGAAAACGTAGGAGCCATGGTTAAAAAAATAAAATGAACACTATTTTCTGCCCACTTTGAATAAAATTATATGCGAAACTCTTTCGATACAGACTGCACTAAGTTTGCTCGCTGTGACTTTAAGTAAGTAAAGTATCATATCACAAACTCCGATAAGGTAGACTCGGTATCTGGGTTGCGGTCACAATTCCAGAACTTTTGCGCAGGCAACAAAGAAATAAATAATAAGAAGATTTCTGCTAACGATTATCCTGATTAACTAGAAGCATCTGGAAGAATAGTCATTGACAGAATAGGTGAGAAAGGTCACGTGTATTTGAGCTCGGTGCCCCATCTTGACATTAACGCGATTCTGAGGAGGGAATGTCGCTAATTGTCAAAGCCAATGAAACTAATATTTTTGCTATGGCGACATGTCACTAATTTCCTATAATAGCGTTAGTGGCACACGAGATAAGCTTTGCTCATTATTGCAAGCGTTAAGTTTTACGATTAAACATGCCACGCCCGGTCTGTAATTTGCTCATTAAGGCTATAATTACATGCCTAATTATTCCCGCGACGATTTATTCGTAGTTAGCAACATTAAATGCATGCCAGTAATTAAAACTAATAGATAGTTACGTTACGTCATTCAACGGTTGTGCATCTTCATTATTAGAAATTAAATTCTGATCTGCTACATTCACATTGCATTCTCTACCCTCTACCATTTATTACAGGGCATACAAAATATTCTTAGAAAAACATAGTTTTCTGTCTACTTCAATTTAATTGAGATATGCCTTTGCAGAATTAGCTAGATTACACATTTAGTTAATGCCACACAGGAACAGCTATAGTCAAATGTTTTAACAAATGTTTCTTTTATGTGTGGTTTTTTTTTTTTTTTTTTTTTTTACAGTTTCCATGCAATCGCGAGAAACAATGCAATATAGAGAGCGAATCAACAAGGACTACCCTTTACCTGTAAACAATTTTAGTTTTCTCAAAATGACCCGAATGGTTTTGATTGAAATACCGTATATTAGAGATGAAAAATAAAATATGGCCTCTGAAGACCTCTTCAGTCTGAGGAATTTTGCATAACTGACAAACCGTAAGAGGTAGACAAAAGCTTGCTACAAAAAAACTGAAGATCTCGTTAAAACACACAATTTATGTCATATACATTTTTATTTCGTGGAACTGACCATTTCGCACATGTTCCTTGTAATTGGTCTCAGTTGAAATATTGATACTTTCCTCATAGGGAACTCTCGACCATGGAAGGAGACGCATTACAACAAGCTTTTAAAACATTGGACTATCGCTTTAGCCTAGTGCATTCGCGTATTTCCCTTTTACTTACAAGGATGCAAGAAATAAGACCGTTTCTGGCGACGTTTATCTTGATTATCATGAAGCAAATACAATATTTTTACTTTTTCTAGCCCCGTATGTACAATGTACATAGGGATAGAGAGGTTGTGTATCCTACCCAAAAATTCGATGTCCAGATTTCACCGGAAATACATGTTTTAGGATACCCTCAATCCAAAAAATGCATTTTCAAAAACAGGTCCGTGTATGTGTGTGTGCGCCTTTGGACATCATAGCTCAAAAACGAAAAGATGGTTTAATACGAAACTTGGTATTTAAGTTTGGTATCATTCAAGGATGCGACACGAAGATTTTCAAGAAAATCCCCTCACTCCTAACTACCTTTTACATGGAAACATTTTCGAAAGTTTTGTTTTTCTTAAAAAAGGCTCTAACGATTTTGATTAAAATACCGCATATTAAAGCCATTTCTATCACTAATAAAATGTATATGTTGAATTTTCTGGGAATAGCTTCTAAAGACCTATTTATTCTGGATGAAGTTTGCTTAATTTGGCATAACTGGTAAACCGTAGAGATAAACAAAAACTTACTGTACAAAAAATGTGGGTCTTGTTAAGATACACAAGTTCTGTCATACACATTTTTTCTTGGAGCTAACCGTTTTCGAGGTATTCCTTGGTATTTGTTTCAGTAGTGAGCTTTTCTCAGACGGGAGTGTCCGTTTTTCTTTTGTTCTACTCCTGGCCAAGCCAATATATGCCATGACAATCGCTGAACGATCGATTTTAAAACATTTGACTATCACTTTACCCTAGGGCATTCCCTTAATTCCAGTCTACTTATAAGGTACTAACTATTAAAATTCTGCTAATGTTTATCTCGATTAGCGTGGTGTTGAAAGAGGAATGAATTATCCTTTGTAAGAAGTTTGTTTGTAGAGTAGCTAGAGGAAGTCATGTGAGTGTAGTACATTGGATTTTCAACAATTTGTTACAGAGATACAGTGAAAGTGCTGGTTTCCTATCTGTAGCATGAGTATTTGAAGAGAGCGGTTATTTATTTATTTTTTTTGTTTTCTGTATAATATCTATAGGCAGAATTTTCGTACTGATAGGTTGGCAGCAATGCTCTTATTGTGTAGATACTACTTGCAATTTGCATGTATGTGACATGAGAGGAGCCGTACGGCTAAAATTCTGTTTTCGTTTAAACCACACAACCATTGAAACTTACGAAAATCTGCAGCAAGCGGACGGTACAGATGCACTTCCTCGGCCAACAGTGTTTACATGGCTCAAAGACTTCAAAGAAGGTAGACTTATTTTGGCTTCTGCTGACTGACGTCAACATCAATACTTCTGTTGTGATTGTCCATGAGGATTGATGGATACATTACATAACCTCCGTCAGAGATCTGGTTGATTGTCCATGAGGATTGGTGGATACATTACATAACCTCTTCCGAGATCTGGTTGATTGTCCATTAGGATTGGTGGATACATTACATAACCTCTTCCGAGATCTGGTTGATTGTCCATGGGGATTGGTGGATATATTACATAACCTCTTCCGAGATCTGGTTGATTGTCCATGGGGATTGGTGGATACATTACATAACCTCTTCCGAGATCTGGTTGATTGTCTATGGGGATTGGTGGATATATTACATAACCTCTTCCGAGATCTGGTTGATTGTCCATTAGGATTGGTGGATACATTACATAACCTCTTCCGAGATCTGGTTGATTGTCCATGAGGATTGGTGGATACATTACATAACCTCCGTCAGTGATCTGGTTGATTGTCCATGGGGATTGGTGGATATATTACATAACCTCTTCCGAGATCTGGTTGATTGTCCATGGGGATTTGTGGATACATTACATAGCCTCTTCCGAGATCTGGTTGGTTGTCTATGGGGACTGGTGGATACATTACATAACCTCTTCCGAGATCTGGTTGATTGTCCATGGGGATTGATGGATACATTACATAACCTCTACCGAGATATGGTTGATTGTCCATGAGGATTGGTGGACACATTACATAACTTCCTCCGTCAGTCCGAGATCTGGTTGATTGTCCATGAGGATTGGTGGATACATTACATAACTTCGTCCGAGTACTGGTTAATTGTCCATGGGGATTCATGGTTACATTACATAACCTCTTCCGAGATCTGGTTGATTGTCCATGGAGATTGATGGATACATTACATAACCTCTTCCGAGATCTGGTTGGTTGTCCATGGGGATTGATGGATACATTACATAACTTCGTGCGAGTTCTGGTTGATTGTCCATGGGGATTGGTGGATACATTACATAACTTCGTCCGAGTACTGGTTGATTGTCCATGGGGATTAGTGGATACATTACATAACTTCGTCCGAGTTCTGGTTGATTCTCCATGGGGATTAGTGGATATATTACACAACTTCATCCGAGATCTGGTTGATTGTCCATGGGGATTGGTGGATACATTACATAACCTCTTCCGAGATCTGGTTGATTGTCCATGAGGATTGGTGGATACATTACATAACCTCTTCCGAGATCTGGTTGATTGTCCATGAGGATTGGTGGATACATTACATAACCTCTTCCGAGATCTGGTTGATTGTCCATGAGGATTGGTGGATACATTACATAACCTCTTCCGAGATCTGGTTGGTTGTCCATGGGGATTGATGGATACATTACATAACTTCGTCCGTCAGTCCGAGATCTGGTTGATTGTCCATGAGGATTGGTTGATACTTTACATAACTTCCTCCGTCAGTCCTAGATCTGGTTGATTGTCCATGAGGATTGGTTGATACATTACATAACTTCCTCCGTCAGTCCGAAATCTGGTTGATTGTCCATGAGGATTGGTGATACATTATATAACTTCCTCCGTCAGTCCGAAATCTGGTTGATTGTCCATGAGGATTGGTGATACAATACATAACTTCCTCCGTCAGTCCGAGATCTGGTTGACTGTCCATGAGGTTTGGTGGATACATTACATAAATTCCGTACATCGAGATCTGGTTGATTGTCCATGAGGATTGGTGGATACATTACATAACCTCCGTCCGAGATCTGGTTGATTGTCCATGAGGATTGGTGGATACATTACATAACCTCCGTCCGAGATCTGGTTGATTGTCCATGAGGATTGGTGGATACATTACATAACCTCCGTCCGAGTACTGGTTAATTGTCCATGAGGTTTGGTGGATACATTACATAACCTCCGTCCGAAAACTGGTTGAATGTCCATGAGGATTGGTGGATACATTACATAACCTGCGTCCGAGATCTGGTTGATTGTCCATGAGGATTGGTGGATACATTACATAACCTCCGTCAGAGATCTGGTTGATTGTCCAAGGGGATTGGTGGATACATTACATAACCTCTTTCGAGATCTGGTTGGTTGTCCATGGGGATTGGTGGATACATTACATAACCTCTTGCGAGTTCTGGTTGATTGTCCATGAGGATTGGTGGATACATTACATAACCTCTTCCGAGATCTGGTTGGTTGTCCATGGGGATTGATGGATACATTACATAACCTCCGTCAGAGATCTGGTTGATTGTCCATGAGGAGGGTGGATACATTACATAACCTCCGTCAGTCCGAGATATGGTTGATTGTCCATGAGGATTGGTGAATACATCACATAACCTCTTCCGAGATCTGGTTGGTTGTCCATGGGGATTGATGGATACATTACATAACCTCCGTCAGAGAACTGGTTGCTTGTCAATGAGGATTGGTGGATACATTACATAACCTCCGTCAGTCCGAGATCTGGTTGATTGTCCATGAGGATTGGTGGATACATTACATAAGTTCCTCCGTCAGTCCGAGATCTGGTTGATTGTCCATGAGGATTGATGGATACATTACACAACCTCTTCCGAGATCTGGTTGATTGTCCATGAGGATTGGTGGATACATTACATAACCTCCGTCAGAGATCTGGTTGATTGTCCATGAGGATTGGTGGATACATTACATAACCTCTTCCGAGATCTGGTTGGTTGTCCATGGGGATTGATGGATACATTACATAACCTCCGTCAGAGATCTGGTTGATTATCCATGAGGATTGGTGGATGCATTACATAACCTCTTCCGAGATCTGGTTGGTTGTCCATGGGGATTGATGGATACATTACATAACTTGGTCCGAGTTCTGGTTGATTGTCCATGAGGTTTGGTGGATACATTACATAACTTCCTCCGTCAGTCCGAGATCTGTTTGATTGTCCATGAGAATTGGTTGATACGTTACATAACTTCCTCCGTCAGTCCTAGATCTGGTTGATTGTCCATGAGGATTGGTGATACATTACATAACTTCCTACGTCAGTCCGAAATCTGGTCTATTGTCCTTGAGGATTGGTTGATACATTACATAACTTCCTCCGGCAGTCCGAGATCTGGTTGATTGTCCATGAGGATTGGTGGATACATTACATAACCTCGTCCATCCGAGATCTGGTTGATTGTCCATGAGGATTGGTGGATATATTACATAACTTCTGTCCATCCGAGATCTGGTTGATTGTCCATGAGGATTGGTTGATACATTACATAACTACCTCCGTCAGTCCGAGATCTGGTTGATTGTCCATGAGGATTGGTGGATACTTTACATAACCTCGTCCATCCGAGATCTGGTTGATTGTCCATGAGGATTGGTGGATATATTACATAACTTCTGTCCATCCGAAATCTGGTTGATTTTCCATGAGGATTGGAGGATACAGTACATAACCTCCGTCCGAGATCTGGTTGATTGTCCATGAGGATTGGTGGATACATTACATAGCCTCCGTACATCCGAGATGTGGTTGATTGTCCATGAGGATTGGTGGATACATTACATTAACCTCCGTCCATCAAGATCTGGTTGACTGTCCATGAGGATTGGTGGATACATTACATAAATTCCGTACATCGAGATCTGGTTGATTGTCCATGAGGATTGGTGGATACATTACATAACTTCGTCCGAGTACTGGTTAATTATCCATGGGGATTGATGGTTACATTACATAACCTCTTCCGAGATCTGGTTGATTGTCCATGGGGATTGATGGATACATTACATAACCTCTTCCGAGATCTGGTTGGTTGTCCATGGGGATTGATGGATACATTACATAACTTCGTGCGAGTTCTGGTTGATTGTCCATGGGGATTGGTGGATACATTACATAACTTCGTCCGAGTACTGGTTGATTGTCCATGGGGATTGGTGGATACATTACATAACTTCGTCCGAGTTCTGGTTGATTCTCCATGGGGATTAGTGGATATATTACACAACTTCGTCCGAGATCTGGTTGATTGTCTATGGGGATTGGTGGATACATTACATAACCTCTTCCGAGATCTGGTTGAATGTCCATGGGGATTGGTGGATACATTACATAACCTCATCCGAGATCTGGTTGATTGTCCATGGGGATTGGTGGATACATTACATAACCTCTTCCGAGATCTGGTTGATTGTCCATGGGGATTGGTGGATACATTACATAACCTCTTCCGAGATCTGGTTGATTGTCCATGGGGATTGATGGATACACTACATAACCTCTTCCGAGATCTGGTAGATTGTCCATGGGGATTGGTGGATACATTACATAACCTCTTCCGAGATCTGGTTGATTGTCCATGGGGATTGGTGGATACATTACATAACATCTTCCGAGATCTGGTTGATTGTCCATGGGGATTGATGGATACATTACATAACCTCCGTCAGAGATCTGGTTGATTCTCCATGAGGATTGGTGGATACATTACATAACCTCCGTCAGAGATCTGGTTGATTGTCCATGAGGATTGGTTGATACATTACATAACTTCCTCCGTCAGTCCGAGATCTGGTTGATTGTCCATGAGGATTGGTGGATATATTACATAACCTCGTCCATCCGAGATCTGGTTGATTGTCCATGAGGATTGGTGGATATATTACAGAACTTCTGTCCATCCGAAATCTGGTTGATTTTCCATGAGGATTGGTGGATACAGTACATAACCTCCGTCCGAGATCTGGTTGATTGTCCATGAGGATTGGTGGATACATTACATAGCCTCCGTCCATCCGAGATCTGGTTGATTGTCCATGAGGATTGGTGGATACATTACATTAACCTCCGTCCATCCGAGATCTGGTTGACTGTCCATGAGGATTGGTGGATACATTACATAAATTCCGTACATCTAGATCTGGTTGATTGTCCATGATGATTGGTGGATGCGTTACATAACCTCTGTCCGAGAACTGGTTGGTTGTTCATGAGGATTGGTGGATACATTACATAACCTCCGTCCGAGAACTGGTTGATTGTCCATGAGGATTGGTGGATACATTACATAACCTCCGTCAGAGATCTTGTTGATTGTCCATGAGGATTGGTGGATACATTACATAACCTCCGTCCGAGAACTGGTTGATTGTCCATGAGGATTGGTGGATACATTACATAACCTCCGTCCGAGAACTGGTTGATTGTCCATGAGGATTGGTGGATACATTACATAACCTCCGTCCGAGTACTGGTTAATTGTCCATGAGGATTGGTGGTTACATTACGTAACCTCCGTCCGAGAACTGGTGGAATGTCCATGAGGATTGGTGGATACATTACATAACCTCCGTCCGAGATCTGGTTGATTGTCCATGAGGATTGGTGGATACATTACATAACCTCCGTCCGAGAACTGGTTGATTGTCCATGAGGTTTGGTGGATACATTACATAACCTCCGTCCGAGAACTGGTTGATTGTCCATGAGGATTGGTGGATGCATTACATAAACTCCGTCATTCCGAGATCTGATTGATTGTCCATGAGGATTGGTGGATACATTACATAACCTCCGTCCGAGAACTGGTTGATTGTCCATGAGGATTGGTGGATACATTACATAACCTCCGTCCGAGATCTGGTTGATTGTCCATGAGGATTGGTGGATACATTACATAACATCCGTCAGTCCGAGATCTGGTTGATTGTCCATGAGGATTGGTGGATACATTACATAACCTCCGTCAGTCCGAGAACTGGTTGATTGTCCATGAGGATTGGTGGATGCATTACATAAACTCCGTCAGTCCGAGATCTGGTTATTGTCCATGAGGATTGGTGGATACATTACGTAACTTCCGTCCGAGATCTATAGAAATTTTCACGTTATGAAGACACAATGGGCTCCTATGGACCATGCTTTTCTTATGGAAGAATGAAGTGCGCCGTTGCCAAATGTGTGTGTTTTCAAATGCGAATAACATAAAATAGGAACGTGCATTTCGGTATAAAATGTGTGAAAGAATACGATTGTATGCATGAAAAGATTTAAAATGTTGTTGAAAGCAAATTTTTAACTTCTTTCTCACTCCGAACGTTAAAACGTGGTGTTAAACCAAATTAATTACAATGAAAGTAAAGAAAGGCCACGTTGGTATTTAGATTATATCAACATGTCTAAACATGTTTATTAAAAGAAATAAAGTTTAAAACAAAGAGTTTGGATTCTTTGCTTATACAATGGGAAATGTCATCACTCTCTTATTCTCGTTCTACAAGTTCAAGCAAAAACTTCCAGCGACAAAGTTGTCAAGGAAACAGGGAAAGTATTTTTATGTACACATAGAACATCTCCAGAAGCAAGGCATCCGTGAATCAACAGTTTAAGGCAAAGCGCGCACAAACCTGGTCCTCGTGCCTTGGAGATGATGACGGTTCAAGGGGCGATAAGGGGTCGTACTTCAGAGGGGGTTTCCAGTAGGTTTTGGGAATCTGAGACGTGTGCGAGTTTTACAAAATGGTGTGGAGTCAGGTAAAGGCACATGTTGGGCCACATTTAAGAAAAGGAGATGGAACGTTCAATAGACAATGGTTTTGAATCAGTCACCAAGGTCAGTTGTTAAAGTACTGCAAACATTTTAAGGGGATAGAAGACGATATGTGGAAAGCAGATCAGCTGCAGGATAATATTGAACCTCCACTCATTAGGTTAAACTCAGTTTCTGCCTCAATGACTCCAGTTCTTGTGAGGGCAGTGAACAGGCCAACCAGGACTCCTCTTTGGGTGTTGAACCCATGTCCAATTAAGGAAATATTAATTAGAAAGTGTATTTATATTTAGATTAAATGTAAAGTGCTGACAGTTATTACGAGAATGCAATAAACTGAGGCATAAATGTATGTCACTAGGAATTAACTGAAAAATATACAATAGTTATTAACCTAATCAAACGAGAATAGTGCAAGTACAATGATGAACGCAATGACCAGATAATAATAATAATAATAATAATAATAATAATAATAATAATGAACTGGTTGTGAACGAAAGCACAGTAATCGTGGCGGAGGAACATATGTGGCAACGCTGCACAGATTCTCCATTAGAGCCATTGTGCGATCATGACATGAAAACGTGGTGAGCCTAGGTATAGTTTCTGTGTACCTACCCTAGTTTAACCACAGGAATGAGGAGGATGGTTTAGGTTTGGTGATATTTTTGTGGTTTCGGGTGATGATGTTAGGGAGGTAGCGCTAGATAAAATCCTCGAACGGTTGCATTTTTAGGAGCAACATTCTTTTCCTCTGCCTTACATAACCTCAATGAGGTGTTGATAATTTTATATGGCAGTGTCTTTACGATTATGTATGATCATTTCCATATGACCTGTGTTTGTGCCCGTTGGGTGTCACGCATTAACTGCCACGTAAAAGGATGTGCGAATAGAGGTAAGCGTCTCTTTGCTGTGGAGGGGATTCATTTGTGGAATCGTTTATCACCAGTCATGGATGCATCATTGTCATCCTGAAGGAAGACGTGTCACCAGCATATGGAAATTACCAGGTTCTCCAACACCAAAAAAGGCGAAAGTTGCCCAATAGGGAAAGTGATGATGATAATCATTGACACCATGGAATAATTTGCCAGCATGCACTTTCCCACTCACACCACTGTTACAGCTGAAAACTACACACCATATTGGCTATACTGAGAAAGCACATTGCAAAGTAACGACCAGAACTTTCTCGGACTGGGGGGCAACTTCATTATGACAATGCACGGCCTCACGACGCAGATCAGCTCATGCAGTCTCTGACTCAGTTGGAACATTGGGGCTATAAGGCGATTTCAGAACCCTGAAGCAGTGAAGCGATTTTCAAAGACCTAATAAAGAATGGCCTGCACCATGTGTTTCAGAACTGGCAGATAAAAAGGTGCATTGATGAAGGAGAACATTATTTTGTAAAATATCATGTTAAAATCTGATGTGTTTCATTCACATGACTTTCTCTACATCTCTGTAACAAATTATTGTTAAGAACCTTATTCTTCTATCTACTTCATGATAATTAAGATAAACATTAACAGAAATTGTCCTTATTACTTGCTTCCTTATAAGTAGAAGGAAAAAAAATTGAAGTGTTCGACTCACATGACGTACTTTAGTTGTACGGCAAATAAACCTTTTATTCAAAAGATCATCCTTTTATCTGCAGCATACAAATCGAGATAAACATCAGCAGAAATGATCTTATTACTTGATGGAAAATAAGAAATGTACAGGCTAAAGCGATAGTCTCGTTCTTTAAAAGCCGGTCGCTATGTGAAACGTTTGAAATTCCATCGTTGGAAGATATTCAACTTCAATACCAAAAGTGTTTCGTATTTCAGCTAAGCTGCACACAAAGACCTTTCTCTAGAAATGCGCTTTTTGGACTCAGGGGAACTCAAAACATATATTTCCGGTGAAATCTCGGTATCGAAATTTTAGCTGGAAAACAATACTTCTCTATACACTATACATAGACAAAGTAAAAACTAAAATGGAATAAAGGTATTTGTGAAAAAAAATCACTGTTTTTTTTTCCATATTATTTACTTAAGGTCGCAGAACTCAAGTGTTTTTTGTTTGTTTCTTTTTGCGACAACATTACATATATAAAATAATAATAATGAAACAGCAACTATTTCTAAAACATACATAGAACATTACATAAGTAATTAACAATATCATTACACACCACTAAGGAATACAAAAGTACGTATTACAGTTTAAATTTATTTATACAAAGCAATATTAAACACTACCAAAAAAATCTGATGTGCTCCATTCACATGACTTTCTCTGTACCTCTACAACAAATTGTTAAAAAGCTTGTGAAAAAGGTGGCAGAAATAGTATTTTTACTTCCTTCCTTTTCAGTAGAGGCGAAATAAGGGAGTACTATTGGTTAAAGTGATAGTCAAAAGTTGGTTGCTATGTGACTGAAGTTCCTTTGTTTGTATGGAGAGGAGTTGACAAATTCCAGTATGAGAAAAGTATGTTTTTAAAGCTGAAACCAAAAACATGAGTATCTAAAAATCGATAACTGCACGAAAAAAGTGCACATAAGATAAATTGTGTGTCTTATGGTACTCTACATTTTTTGTGTTGTAAGTTTTTGTTCATCGCTTACGGCTTAGCAGTTATGCGAAAATCCGTAAAATTCCTCGAGAATAGTCTTCCGAGGCCATTCCCAGAAAATTCATAAGTACGCTTTATTTGTCAGGTAAATATCTTTAATATACGAAGTTTTAATCGAAATCGTTAGAGCCATTTTTGAGAAAATCAAAATTTTCAAATAAAGTTCCATGTAAGGGTAGTTTGGGGTGGGGGAATTTGTCTCAAAATCTTCGTGTAGCATCCCTGGAAGATACTAAACTTAAATACCAAGTTTGGTATTTACCGACTTTTCGTTTCTGAGTTATCGGTTCACAGACACACACACACACACACACACACACACACACACACACACACACGGACTTTTTTCTGAAAATGCTTTTTTTTTTTTTTTTATACAGGTGGCCCTAAAATATATATTTCCGGGAAATCTCGGTATCGAATTTTTGGGTGGAGTGCAATACCTTCTCTATACACTATATACATAATACATATAGAAAAAGTAAAAAACAAAAAAAAAAACTATCAAACCAGTAGTATCCAATATATTCGACATGGCGAATGGTGCAAAAACGTTACTTAGAATAAATTGTATACTTAAAGGTGTGGTAAGTTTCCACCTTACGCTTAACGATGTTATCTCTTATACCAAATTATACAAAATTTCTTCCAAATGAAGATGAATTCATTTCCAAACAATTCGAGAGTATACATTTTAGTTCCCATGTAAACATATTTTATATCTCGAAATTTAAGCTACAACGTTATGGGCAGTTTTAAGAAAACCAACATTTACGAAAAATATATTACTTAAAGCTGTTACTTAAAGCTTAGCTTTAAGTAAGGGAATTTTATTGAAAATGCTTGTGTCCTGTATTTTGAAGATTTGAAGTTACTGAATTTAAGATAGTAAGTTTGTTATTTAACCGACTCCTTCGTTTTTGAGTTATGCTGTTATTCAAAGACACAGATACATACACACGAATTTTTTTTAAATGTGATAGGGCACATTCACATGACCTTCTCTACTCATTCCTCAGCAAACCTATCTTAGAAATTTGACGAGTTTCACTCAAATGACTTTCTCTGGCTACTCTACCAACAAACTTCTCACAAAAGATAATTCTTCTTTCAACACCACGCTAATCGAGACAAACATTAGCAGAATTTTATTACTTAGTTTTCCTTATAAGTAGACTGGAACTAAGGGAATGCACTAGGCTAAAAGCTGTCGATATGCGATTGTTATTGTATATCGCTTCTTTACTTGACCAGGAGTAGAACAAAAGCAAAACACACACTCCCATCTGAGAAAAGTGTAAGCAGTTCACAACTGAAACTAATAACAAGTAATACCTCGGAGACGGTAAGTTCCACGAAAAAACGGTATATGACATAACTTGTTATTTTAACAAGACCTACACTTTTTATATTGTAAGTTTTTATCTATCTCTTACGGTTTAAATGTTATGCCAAATTTAGCAAAATTCATCCAGAATAAACAGGTCTCTAGAAGCTATTCCCGGAAAATTCAAGATAGACATTTTATTTGTTACAGAAATGGCTTTAATATATGGTATTTTAATCATCAAAATCGTTAGAGCCATTTTTAAGAAAAACATTTTCGAAAATTTTTCTATGTAAAGGGTAGTTAGGGGAGGGGGTATTTTCTTGAAAATCTTCGTGTCGCATCCTTGGAAGATACCAAACTTAAGTACCAAGTTTGGTATTTAACCGTCTTTTCGTTTTTGAGTTATGCTGTCCACACACACACACACACACACACACGGACCTGCTTCTGAAAATGCTTTTTTTGGACTCAGGAGGTTCTATGACATGTATTTGCGGTGAAATAGTGTTAGAGAAAGTAATAGGTAAAGTTATTGTCTCTCTTTCGTTAATCGAGACAAGCGTGTGTAGTAATACTTCATTGCATGTTTTCCTTCAGAGGAAACGAGATTGAAGGAGTACAGCAGCTCTAACAAGCAAATACCGCATCATATTTATTTTAACCACAATTACATTGGTAGTAATAAGATTTTTAATTTGTATTTTAATAGTAAAATCTTCAAACAGCTGGTTTTGAAATTCCCTTCACTTTGGTTGACCAGCCGAAAAAACATCACGAAAAACAACTTTCCATCTGAGAAAATTAAGAGCGTGTATAACTTGAAAACAATAACAAGGAATATCTCGGAACCAGTTACACACGCACGCACGCACACACACTCACACACACACACACACACACACACACACACACACACAATATATTTGAGATTAGTTTTGCATTTTGATGAGATCTACATTTTTGGGTACTACCTTTTTACTTTCTCTATATACATAGTGTATAGAGGAAGTATTGTATTCCACCAAAAAATTCGATACCGAGATTTCACCGGAAATACATGTTTTAGGACCCTTGGTTCCAAAAAAGGGACTTTTAGAGAAAGGTCCGTGTGTGTGTGTGTGTGTGTGTTCTCTCTGTGTACAACATAGCTGAAAAATGAAAAGACCGTTAAATACTAAACTTGATATTGAGGCATAGAACTTTCCAAGAATGCGATACGAAGATTTTCAAGAATAGCTCCCCCCCTCAGAAACTATCCTTTACATGGATAAATGTTCGAAATTTTTTATTTTGTTAAAAATGGCTGTAACGATTTTGATTAAAATCACGTATATTAAAGCTTTTTGCACCCCAAATAAAATGTATATCTTAAATTTTCTGGGAGTAGCTTTTAAAAACCTATGTATTCTGGATGTATTTTGTCGAATTTTGCCTAGCTGATAAATCTTAAGAGATGGACAAAACTTTACACACAAAAATGTAGAGCACGTTAAAACAAACATTTTATATTATATACATTTTTGGTGGAGTTGATCATTTTTTAGATATTCCTTATGTTTGGTTTCACCTTTAAAAAGCTTATACTTTTGTCAAGTCCTGTCCATACAAACAAAGGAACATCACTCACATAGCAACCAGCTTTTGACTATCACTTTAACCTATGGTACTCTCTTATTTCGCTTATACTTGCAAGGAAGCAAGTAACAAGACTATTTCTGTTATTTTTTTCTCGAATAGCATGAAGTAAATAGAAGTATAAACTTTTTAACAATAATTTGTTGCAGAAATGTAGAGAAAGTCATGTGAATGGATCATATCAGATTTTTTTAACTGTCTTATGGTTTTCAGTTAAACAAATGTCCAAAATGAAGAGGATTTTAGAGATTTTGGATATAAAATTCAAAATATTCACTTGCCATGCAAATATCTTAAACATTCGGTATATTAGTAAAAATCGTTAGTGTGTTACTCTTCTAAAACAAATTCTAAGAATGTTCCATGTAAAGGGTAGTTTGTGGTGGGGGCATTTTCTTTAAAATCTTCGTGTCGCATTCTTGGAGGGTACCAAACCAAAATACCAAGTTTGGTATTTAACGGTGTCTTCATTTTTAGCTATGCTGGCCACAGACACACACACAGACATTTTTCTAATCTTTTTGACTCAGGGGGACCCAAACCAAGTGTTTCCGGTGAAATCTCAGTATTGAATTTTTGGGTGCATTACTATACCTTCTCTATACACTATATACATAGTACGTGTAGAGAAAGTAAAAAATATATACAATAAAACGAATTAATATAAGAACACAAAGAGAACACGGATATTTAAATGTTTAGAAACTAGATGCTATTTGCTGAACTTCAATTTTCATAATATTTCCAAGCAAGCGCAAAAAAAAAAAAAAAAAAAAAATGAAAATCGAGAGGATCTTTTAAAGAATTACAAGGTATTCAATAATTAATAAACTTATTATTCAAGATCAGCTTCTTTCATGGTTGCGACGCAAAGATTTAAAGAAAAAGAACAAACAAAAACACCACAAAAAGCGTTTCAATGGATACCTTTTTGAAAATGTTGCTTTCTCACAAATGTGTCTAACGATTTGATTTTAAACGATTATGATTAGTTTAAGCTACTTTAATCACAAGTCATATGCACATCTTGAATTTTCTGATAATCTGAAGCACTCTCCAATCTGGATGGTTTTTTGAATAACTGGAAAAGGTAACAGACAGAGAAAATGTTACTGCACAAAAAATATGAGGCTCGTTAAAGTTCAATTCAGCTTTTTTGTGGAATCAACGGATGTCGAGTTATTGCTTGTTATTGGTTTCAATTTTGTGTTGCTCATACTTTCTGAAACGTGAAGTCTTCATTGGTTATCCTTCCTTCCCTCTAGCCCCTCTCATCTTAGCATCCACCTCCTCCCTATTTATCTTCCTTCTTTGCTTTCTTCCCTTTATTCAAGGCAGATCAATTGATGCAAACAAGCATGGTCTTGTTTTTACTAACATTCCCTTACGTCATATAGCGCCATGTTCCAATGCTTCACACGGAATGCTTCCCCTCTGCTAATTTACACACTGAGCTTTACTGCTCACAGACACACAAAAGCGCGCGCGCAAACGCCTACACATATTATAACACAACATACAGGGTGTTAATGAACTATACCGAAATATGTTCACAGAATATGTAGGTTACTTAAATAAGTAATTTGAGATCGGAGACTTAAGGCCTGATTATTGAAATTTCGAAGTAACGGCTATAAGTTTTTGAAGTGCCAGTACGCCAGGTATAGCGGCACTTCGTCTGGAATGAAAAAAAAATTAATAATAATAATAATAATAATAATAATAATAATAATAATAAGAAGAAGAATAAGAATAATAATAAATATTTACTCTATGACAGGAATCGAAATCTTGACCCTGGATAGCAGCTTCCCGCGTTACGCATTAAGCCACCAGAGCCGTTGAAAAAAACGCCTTCAGAGTAGGCTACATAACTCAAGAACGTAGTTAATGAATGCTCAGTGTCGCACTGTCAAGTGATTAGTTCGAGATTTTATAGATTTTTGCGACATTAAATCTTGAGAACGCTAGTAACGAGCTGCTAAAAATCGATATTTCCATACTCGGGCAGCAGTTTTAAAGACATTCTAAGCCATTTTTTCAACCTGCTTTGCTTTAACACCGACTTATCAGCACCTGATACCCACACGTTTAACGTTATGTTTATCCGGGGACCATGCATCGCCGATCTCAAATAACTTATATCAGTCACGTGCACATCTCGCAAATTATTTCGGTGTAGGTCATTAACACCCTGTATATGCCTTTTTAAGAATGCTTTTTTTTTTTTTTTTTTTTTTGACTCAGAGGTTCTTAAACCATGTATTTCTGATGAAATATACACACTGAATTTTAAGAGGAATTAATTCCTGCTCTATCTTATATGCGCATAGTAGAAAGAAGGCTGTTAATATTAGACAATTGAATATCAATAACGGCCTAAGCGGTGCTTCTGGCTTTCAAATCGCAGAGCAAATGTGGTTGAAAACAGTTTCGTTATCTCCCAATAGGAATTCAATAATTCAGCCGCATTTTGGGGATCCAGCTCTTTCCTTTCATATTGAATGTAGAGTGTTTGAAAGCGTTCATGTTGTGTACCTTAGGGCCCGGGAGTAATATGCTTTATTCTTCCGACGTATTTTTGGTGTTTTATTGCGTTTTCTGTGGAGAAAGTGTATAAGGCGTATTATGTTGGGAAGTTGTTTCTCGTCGCTATGGCAACCATTTCTATACACATCTTCAACTTATAACGAATGTGGAAACCTCAGAGCGTATAAACCTCCGTCAGCTGTTTCTTCAAGGAAAAACCTGATGTCTTCTATTCACATGGCTTTTCCATTCTGCAACGCTAATCTAGATAAACTTTAACAAAAACGTTTTTATTACTTATTTCCTTGTAAGTATAAGGGAAATATTGCAATACACTAGGCTGAAGAAACATCCTAATTTTTAAAAGCTGGTCGTTTAGTAACGACATTGAAATTTCGCTTAAACGTACTTCGCTTCTGCAGTGAGGTGGTAGTGTGTTAAAGCGGTCCTGAGTTTGAATCTCGGTTAGGGTGCGTTACCCAGATAGTTTTTTTCCGGGATTTTCCATATCCTGAGAAGAGCTTCTAAGCTCTGTTGACCTTAGGTTCATTTGAGCATCATTTCTCTCGTTTCATTCATCGTCAGGTATGATCTACAAGGTTAATGTAGCCTAAACTAAAAACAAAAAAGTCTGATGTGATGACATTTCTCTACATCTCTGCAAAAAATATTATTAAAACGCTTATGCTTTTATTTACTTCCTGCTAATCGAGAAAAAATAGTATTATTACTTGGTTCCTTGTAAGCAGAAGCGAAATACAAATAAGTTAAAGTGATAGTCAAAAGCTGGTTGCTCTGTGACTGAAATTCCTTTGTTTGTATGGACACGAGTTGAGAAATTCCTGTATGAGAAAATTAAGTTTTTTAAAGGTGAAACCAAAATCAAGAAATATCTCAAAAATGATCAACTCCACGAAAAAAATGTATACAACATAAATTCTGTTTTAATGTGCTCTACATTTTTTGTGTGGCAAGTTTTGGTTCTCTCTTACGGTTTAGCAGTTATACAAATTGCCGTAAAATTCATCCAGAATAAAGTAGACTTCAGAGGCTATTCCCAGAAAATTCAAGATATTCATTTTATTTCTCAGGTAAATATCTTTAATATGCGGTAGTTTAATTAAAAACGTTAGAGCCATTCTTGAGAAAATAAAAATTTTCGAAAAAGATTCCATGTAAAGGGTAGTTGGGGGTGGGGAGATTTTCTTGAAAATCTTCATTTCGAATACTTGGAAGATACCAAACTTATATACCAAGTTTGGTATTTAACGGTCTTTTCGTTTTTGAGCTATGCTGCCCGCAGACACACACACAAACACACAGGCAGACAGACACACACGGACATTTTTCTAAAGTTATTATTTTATTCAGGGGTCTCAAAACATGTATTTCTGGTGAAATCTGGGTATGGAATTTTTTGGTGTATTACAATACATTCTCTATACACTATGTAGATAGTACGTGTAGAGAAAGTGAAAAGTAGAAACATAATAAGATTTTGTACTCTACGCTTTATCACTTACACACAAGTCAACCAGGATTAAAATTTGTTATGAAGATATGCTACACAAGGGTACAAGAAGTAGGAGATGCTGCGCAGTGTTCTTCTGTCCGTGTCGTCTGCAGCTATCAGAACAGCGAGGATGCAAAAATGCAAAATGTTTAGTGAACAATTTGCTATTAAACAAACAATGTAAGGGAAAATTTGTCATCTAGTCAGACTCCTATAGTGCGTTACTATCTTATCAACAGATAAACTATTAACCAAAGAAATTCAAATCGTATACACTGATGTTTGTGAAAATTACAACACTAACAAAGAATTTCTCGAAAAACTCCGAACTTGGTGGAAGTGTAGAAGAGTGTGCAAGGAATAAGTGATTAGGTTTACAGAGATGCGTAGACCGAGCAGAGCCCTGTCGTGTCCGACAAGGTCGGTGTTGCACCAAGTGTCAGTGCAGAGCTGTCAAACAAGGTGGAAACAATAAAGAGAGTGCTAGTAAACTTCGTCGATATCAAAGGGAGCCATATCGGCATGTGAGTGAGTTCGAACGGAGCAAAATGATCGGTTTTCACAATACGGGTTTATCATACCTTGACATTTCAGCTCGTACAGGATATGCTGCTACGACTGTGATGCGTGTGTGGAAGCAGCGGATAGATGAAGGTCAAAAACGACGAAGAGCGGGTACTAGATGACGGAAGCTTTCATCACGGGATGATCACCATCATTTCCGTACTGCCATAACGGACCGTTTAGCTTCATCCCCAGAGTTGGCTCGTCGCTGGAGCACTGCAACAGGTGTGAACGTGTCTGCATCAACGATTCGTCGCCATCTGCTGCAGGTTGGACGGTTGCGCACATGCCATTGCATCGGCTTCCGTTGTCCAGAAACACAAGCTCCTCCGACTGCAATGGACACGTGAACACCGTTACTGGGGTGCTGGATGTAAAATGTAGTCTTTTTGGACGAGTCCGGCTTCAACAATACAGTGATGGCCGCAACCGGTGGTATCGTGGTGAGCGCAACCTGGAGGGCTGCATTGTTGAGCGGCTTAGTGGACATACACGAGGTGTGATGATTTGGGACGCTATTGTTTACAACAATTGATCTCGTCTCCTACAAATTGAGGACACACTGAACAGCATCCGATACCTACAGGTGGGTTGTAGAGCCCCTGCATCAGGCATCTCCACAGGTCATATTTTGGCAGGACAATGCCCGGCTACAAATTGCGAGGGATGTACAAGTCTTCTCCAAAGAGCGACGGATACCATTGCTTCCCTGGCCAGCACGTTTGCCTGGCATGTCGCCCATCGAACATGTCTGGGATATGGTTGGTCGGCACCTGGTGCGTCACGGTCCTCCAGTAACCAGTGTCACGGCTCGAATACAAACTACGAGGAGGGAGATCCCTCAGGAACTTATTCAGAACATTTTTGATTCAATGCCACGGCGTATAGCAGCTCTAATTGCAGCGCGTGGAGGCCACACCAAGTACTGAATATGAGGACTCAAAGGTCATGTACAGATTTGAAAAGTCTATCATTTGCTTCTTGTCATGTACCTAATCTGGTGTATTAAATTCATTGCATTCACGAGTTTCCTTCTTGGTATTGCAATCTTAACAAACGGCAGTGTATAATAAAATTATACTGGAAGGCACACAAATAGCTTTAATGTGGATACCTTCCCATTAAGAAATGGATGGTAATGAAAAAGCAACCAGACAACCACCAATTTATCCCATCTTTGTCCCACATGAAGATGCTATACTGTACATTAATAAGATCGGATACAACAGTGGAAAGATACCTGGTCTGAACATAATCAAAACAGTAAATTGCTTGAAGTTAAATGTCATACATATTCCCCAAGCCTCTGTAAAGTTCCCGCCCATCACCAACAGGTGTTACTCACTAATTAAGAACTGACCACACTAAATTAACACGTGGTTATTATTTACCAGTTAGGATCCTCCATTGCTGGGCATTACAACAAAAGACTAACAATGAAGCACATTACTACAGGATGTGGTTGCTACTCCAACTACATGATCAAGAACCAGATTCCCACACATATTCAGGCAGCATTAGATGAACCCACCAATTTATTATCACTATTTAAATTCTTAAAAGATTGTACATTAACTAGTTTATTGTAAACTTTTGTAAAATCTGTTAATATGTTTGAAATATTGTACGAGGGTCGTGTTTTTTGAAACTCCGATAGGCTATAAATAAAAAACAAGTTCATAGGAAACAATTATTTTATAACTAAAAGTTTTGTACTTTTGTGGTTACCTTTCAACATAATCACCGAAAAGATTTAGAATTTATCGTACCTGTGCACAAGCTTTGCAATACCCGCTTCAAAAAATGTTGCCGTCAATGATTTGAAATGAGAATTGACGTTGGTCTGAAAGTGCTGCCCTCCTAGCCACGTCTTCAGTTCAGGGAAAAGGTGAAAGTCGATGGGTACCAGGTCAAGACTGTACGGCGGATGATCGAAAATGTCCCATTGAAATTGTTTAAGGAGCCGATGGGTTGTGCCTGCAGTATGTGGACGAGCGTTGTCATGGATCAGCACAATTCCTGAAGTCAGCATTCCTCTTCGTTTGTTTTAAATGGTTCTCCGCAATTTGAGCACAGGTGCAATAAATGTCTGGATTTTTTCGGTTATGTTGAAAAGTAAAAAAACGTTTAGTAATAAAATAATTGTTATCTATGAGCTCATCTTTTATTTAAAGCCTATCTGAGATTTGAAAAAACGCTCTCATAGTAGTATGAGTAATGGTAGTGGTAGTATCAGTAGTGGTAGTGATAGTATTAATGGTAGTGGTAGTAACAGTAGTGGTAGTGATAGTATTAATGGTAGTGGTAGTAACAGTAGTGGTAGTGATAGTATTAATGGTAGTGGTAGTGGTAGTAACGTTAGTGGTAGTGATAGTATTAGTGGTAGTGGTAGTAACTTTAGTGGTAGTGATAGTATTAGTGGTAGTGGTAGTTAGCAGTAGTGGTAGTGATAGTATTAATGGTAGTGGTAGTAACAGTAGTGGTAGTGATAGTATTAATGGTAGTGGTAGTAACAGTAGTGGTAGTGATAGTATTAATGGTAGTGGTAGTAACAGTAGTGGTAGTGATAGTATTAATGGTAGTGGTAGTAACAGTAGTGGTAGTGATAGTATTAATGGTAGTGGTAGTAACAGTAGTGGTAGTGATAGTATTAATGGTAGTGGTAGTGGTAGTAACGTTAGTGGTAGTGATAGTATTAGTGGTAGTGGTAGTAACGTTAGTGGTAGTGATAGTATTAGTGGTAGTGGTAGTAACAGTAGTGGTAGTGATAGTATTAGTGGTAGTGGTAGTAACGTTAGTGGTAGTGATAGTATTAGTGATAGTGGTAGTAACAGTAGTGGTAGTGATAGTATTAGTGGTAGTGGTAGTTAGCAGTAGTGGTAGTGATAGTATTAATGGTAGTGGTAGTAACAGTAGTGGTAGTGATAGTATTAATGGTAGTGGTAGTAACAGTAGTGGTAGTGATAGTATTAATGGTAGTGGTAGTAACAGTAGTGGTAGTGATAGTATTAGTGGTAGTGGTAGATAGCAGTAATGGTAGTGATAGTATTAGTGGTAGTGGTAGTAACAGTAGTGGTAGTGATAGTATTAATGGTAGTGGTAGTGGTAGTAACGTTAGTGGTAGTGATCGTATTAGTGGTAGTGGTAGATAGCAGTAATGGTAGTGATAGTATTAGTGGTAGTGGTAGTGGTAGATAGCAGTAATGGTAGTGATAGTATTAATGGTAGTGGTAGTAACAGTAGTGGTAGTGATAGTATTAGTGGTAGTGGTAGATAGCAGTAATGGTAGTGATAGTATTAGTGGTAGTGGTAGTAACAGTAGTGGTAGTGATAGTATTAATGGTAGTGGTAGTGGTAGTAACGTTAGTGGTAGTGATCGTATTAGTGGTAGTGGTAGATAGCAGTAATGGTAGTGATAGTATTAGTGGTAGTGGTAGTAACAGTAGTGGTAGTGATAGTATTAGTGGTAGTGGTAGTAACTTTAGTGGTAGTGATAGTATTAGTGGTAGTGGTAGTAACTTTAGTGGTAGTGATAGTATTAGTGGTAGTGGTAGTAACTTTAATGGTAGTGATAGTATTAGTGGTAGTGGTAGTAACTTTAATGGTAGTGATAGTATTAGTGGTAGTGGTAGTAACAGTAGTGGTAGTGATAGTATTAGTGGTAGTGGTAGTAACTTTAGTGGTAGTGATAGTATTAGTGGTAGTGGTAGTAACTTTAATGGTAGTGATAGTATTAGTGGTAGTGGTAGTAACAGTAGTGGTAGTGATAGTATTAGTGGTAGTGGTAGTAACAGTAGTGTTAGTGATAGTATTAGTGGTAGTGGTAGTAACAGTAGTGGTAGTGATAGTATTAGTGGTAGTGGTAGTAACTTTAGTGTTAGTGATAGTATTAGTGGTAGTGGTAGTAGCAGTAGTGGTAGTGATAGTATTAATGGTAGTGGTAGTAACAGTAGTGTTAGTGATAGTATTAATGATAGTGGTAGTAACAGTAGTGGTAGTGATAGTATTAATGGTAGTGGTAGTAACAGTTGTGGAAGCGATAGTATTAGTGGTAGTGGTAATAACAGTAGTGTTAGTGATAGTATTAGTGGTAGTGGTAGTAACAGTAGTGGTAGTGATAGTATTAGTGGTAGTGATAGTAACAGTAGTGTTAGTGATAGTATTAGTGGTAGTGATAGTAACAGTAGTGTTAGTGATAGTATTAGTGGTAGTGGTAGTGGTAGTAACAGTAGTGGTAGTGATAGTATTAGTGGTAGTGGTAGTAACAGTAGTGTTAGTGATAGTATTAATGGTAGTGGTAGTGGTAGTAACGTTAGTGGTAGTGATCGTATTAGTGGTAGTGGTAGATAGCAGTAATGGTAGTGATAGTATTAGTGGTAGTGGTAGTAACAGTAGTGGTAGTGATAGTATTAGTGGTAGTGGTAGTAACTTTAGTGGTAGTGATAGTATTAGTGGTAGTGGTAGTAACTTTAGTGGTAGTGATAGTATTAGTGGTAGTGGTAGTAACTTTAATGGTAGTGATAGTATTAGTGGTAGTGGTAGTAACAGTAGTGGTAGTGATAGTATTAGTGGTAGTGGTAGTAACTTTAGTGGTAGTGATAGTATTAGTGGTAGTGGTAGTAACTTTAGTGGTAGTGATAGTATTAGTGGTAGTGGTAGTAACTTTAATGGTAGTGATAGTATTAGTGGTAGTGGTAGTAACAGTAGTGGTAGTGATAGTATTAGTGGTAGTGGTAGTAACTTTAGTGGTAGTGATAGTATTAGTGGTAGTGGTAGTAACTTTAGTGGTAGTGATAGTATTAGTGGTAGTGGTAGTATTAGTGGTAGTGGTAGTAACTTTAATGGTAGTGATAGTATTAGTGGTAGTGGTAGTAACAGTAGTGGTAGTGATAGTATTAGTGGTAGTGGTAGTAACTTTAGTGGTAGTGATAGTATTAGTGGTAGTGGTAGTAACTTTAATGGTAGTGATAGTATTAGTGGTAGTGGTAGTAACAGTAGTGGTAGTGATAGTATTAGTGGTAGTGGTAGTAACTTTAGTGATAGTGATAGTATTAGTGGTAGTGGTAGTAACTTTAGTGGTAGTGATAGTATTAGTGGTAGTGGTAGTAACTTTAGTGTTAGTGATAGTATTAGTGGTAGTGGTAGTAACAGTTGTGGAAGCGATAGTATTAGTGGTAGTGGTAGTAACAGTAGTGTTAGTGATAGTATTAGTGGTAGTGGTAGTAACAGTAGTGGTAGTTATAGTATTAGTGGTAGTGGTAGTAACTTTAGTGTTAGTGATAGTATTAGCGGTAGTGGTAGTAGCAGTAGTGTTAGTGATAGTATTAATGGTAGTGGTAGTAACAGTAGTGTTAGTGATAGTATTAATGGTAGTGGTAGTAGCAGTAGTGTTAGTGATAGTATTAGTGGTAGTGGTAGTAGCAGTAGTGTTAGTGATAGTATTAGTGGTAGTGGTAGTAACAGTAGTGTTAGTGATAGTATTAGTGGTAGTGGTAGTAGCAGTAGTGGTAGTGATAGTATTAATGGTAGTGGTAGTAACAGTAGTGTTAGTGATAGTATTAATGATAGTGGTAGTAACAGTAGTGGTAGTGATAGTATTAATGGTAGTGGTAGTAACAGTTGTGGAAGCGATAGTATTAGTGGTAGTGGTAATAACAGTAGTGTTAGTGATAGTATTAGTGGTAGTGGTAGTAACAGTAGTGGTAGTGATAGTATTAGTGGTAGTGATAGTAACAGTAGTGTTAGTGATAGTATTAGTGGTAGTGATAGTAACAGTAGTGTTAGTGATAGTATTAGTGGTAGTGGTAGTGGTAGTAACAGTAGTGGTAGTGATAGTATTAGTGGTAGTGGTAGTAACAGTAGTGTTAGTGATAGTATTAATGGTAGTGGTAGTGGTAGTAACGTTAGTGGTAGTGATCGTATTAGTGGTAGTGGTAGATAGCAGTAATGGTAGTGATAGTATTAGTGGTAGTGGTAGTAACAGTAGTGGTAGTGATAGTATTAGTGGTAGTGGTAGTAACTTTAGTGGTAGTGATAGTATTAGTGGTAGTGGTAGTAACTTTAGTGGTAGTGATAGTATTAGTGGTAGTGGTAGTAACTTTAATGGTAGTGATAGTATTAGTGGTAGTGGTAGTAACTTTAATGGTAGTGATAGTATTAGTGGTAGTGGTAGTAACAGTAGTGGTAGTGATAGTATTAGTGGTAGTGGTAGTAACTTTAGTGGTAGTGATAGTATTAGTGGTAGTGGTAGTAACTTTAATGGTAGTGATAGTATTAGTGGTAGTGGTAGTAACAGTAGTGGTAGTGATAGTATTAGTGGTAGTGGTAGTAACTTTAGTGATAGTGATAGTATTAGTGGTAGTGGTAGTAACTTTAGTGGTAGTGATAGTTTTAGTGGTAGTGGTAGTAACTTTAGTGTTAGTGATAGTATTAGTGGTAGTGGTAGTAACAGTTGTGGAAGCGATAGTATTAGTGGTAGTGGTAGTAACAGTAGTGTTAGTGATAGTATTAGTGGTAGTGGTAGTAACAGTAGTGGTAGTTATAGTATTAGTGGTAGTGGTAGTAACTTTAGTGTTAGTGATAGTATTAGTGGTAGTGGTAGTAGCAGTAGTGTTAGTGATAGTATTAATGGTAGTGGTAGTAACAGTAGTGTTAGTGATAGTATTAATGGTAGTGGTAGTAACAGTAGTGTTAGTGATAGTATTAATGGTAGTGGTAGTAGCAGTAGTGTTAGTGATAGTATTAATGGTAGTGGTAGTAACAGTAGTGTTAGTGATAGTATTAATGGTAGTGGTAGTAGCAGTAGTGTTAGTGATAGTATTAGTGGTAGTGGTAGTAGCAGTAGTGTTAGTGATAGTATTAGTGGTAGTGGTAGTAACAGTAGTGTTAGTGATAGTATTAGTGGTAGTGGTAGTAGCAGTAGTGGTAGTGATAGTATTAATGGTAGTGGTAGTAACAGTAGTGTTAGTGATAGTATTAATGGTAGTGGTAGTAACAGTAGTGGTAGTGATAGTATTAATGGTAGTGGTAGTAACAGTAGTGTTAGTGATAGTATTAATGGTAGTGGTAGTAACAGTTGTGGAAGCGATAGTATTAGTGGTAGTGGTAATAACAGTAGTGTTAGTGATAGTATTAGTGGTAGTGGTAGTAACAGTAGTGGTAGTGATAGTATTAGTGGTAGTGATAGTAACAGTAGTGTTAGTGATAGTATTAGTGGTAGTGATAGTAACAGTAGTGTTAGTGATAGTATTAGTGGTAGTGGTAGTGGTAGTAACAGTAGTGGTAGTGATAGTATTAGTGGTAGTGGTAGTAACAGTAGTGTTAGTGATAGTATTAGTGGTAGTGGTAGTAATAGTTGTGGAAGCGATAGTATTAGTGGTAGTGGTAGTAATGTTAGTGGTAGAAGTAATGGTAATAATGGAGGTGGTGGTTGTCGTCGTCGTCGTCGTCGTCTTCGTCGTAGTAGTAGTAGTAGTAGTAGTAGTAGTAGTAGTAGTAGTAGTAGTAGTAGTAGTAGTAGTGGTAGTAGTAGTAGTAGTAGTAGTGGTAGTAGTAGTAGTAGTAGTAGTAGTAGTAGTAGTAGTAGTAGTAGTAGTAGTGGTAGTAGTAGTGGTAGTAGTAGTAGTGGTAGTAGTAGTAGTAGTAGTGGTAGTAGTAGTAGTAGTAGTAGTAGTAGTGGTAGTAGTAGTAGTAGTAGTAGTAGTAGTAGTAGTAGTAGTAGTAGTAGTGGTAGTAGTAGTAGTAGTAGTAGTAGTAGTAGTGGTAGTAGTAGTAGTGGTAGTAGTAGTGGTAGTAGTAGTAGTGGTAGTAGTAGTAGTAGTAGTAGTAGTAGTAGTAGTAGTGGTAGTAGTAGTAGTAGTAGTAGTAGTAGTAGTAGTAGTAGTAGTAGTAGTAGTAGTAGTAGTAGTAGTAGTAGTAGTAGTAGTAGTAGTAGTAGTAGTAGTAGTAGTAGTAGTAGTAGTAGTAGTAGTAGTAGTGGTAGTGGTAGTAGTAGTAGTAGTAGTAGTAGTGGTAGTGGTAGTAGTAGTAGTAGTAGTAGTAGTAGTAGTAGTAGTAGTAGTAGTAGTAGTAGTAGTACTAGTAGTAGTAGTAGTAGTAGTAGTAGTAGTAGTAGTAGTAGTAGTGGTAGTAGTAGTAGTAGTAGTAGTAGTAGTAGTAGTGGTAGTAGTAGTAGTAGTAGTAGTAGTAGTAGTAGTAGTAGTAGTAGTAGTAGTAGTAGTAGTAGTAGTAGTAGTAGTGGTAGTAGTAGTAGTAGTAGTAGTAGTAGTAGTAGTAGTAGTAGTGGTAGTAGTAGTAGTAGTAGTAGTAGTAGTAGTAGTAGTAGTAGTGGTAGTAGTAGTGGTAGTAGTAGTGGTAGTAGTAGTGGTAGTAGTAGTAGTAGTAGTAGTAGTAGTAGTAGTGGTAGTAGTAGTAGTAGTAGTAGTAGTAGTAGTAGTAGTGGTAGTAGTGGTAGTAGTAGTAGTAGTAGTAGTAGTAGTAGTAGTAGTAGTAGTAGTAGTAGTAGTAGTAGTAGTAGTAGTAGTAGTGGTAGTAGTAGTAGTAGTAGTAGTGGTAGTAGTAGTAGTAGTAGTAGTAGTAGTAGTAGTAGTAGTAGTAGTAGTAGTAGTAGTAGTAGTAGTAGTGGTAGTAGTAGTAGTAGTAGTAGTAGTAGTAG
Source organism: Hymenopus coronatus (assembly GCA_030762935.1). NCBI lineage: Eukaryota > Metazoa > Arthropoda > Insecta > Mantodea > Hymenopodidae > Hymenopus > Hymenopus coronatus. Next base: position 144,200,684 of record CM060898.1, read on the forward strand.
TAGTGGTAGTAGTAGTGGTAGTAGTAGTGGTAGTAGTAGTGGTAGTAGTAGTGGTAGTAGTAGTGATAGTAGTAGTAGTAGTAGTAGTAGTAGTAGTAGTGGTAGTAGTAGTGGTAGTAGTAGTGGTAGTAGTAGTGGTAGTAGTAGTGGTAGTAGTAGTGGTAGTAGTAGTGGTAGTAGTAGTAGTATTTTTTTAATAGGTTTACAATAATACAATACTCTCGTTACACAGTCAATGGGTCGGGTGTCTGTAAATGCTATCTAGAAATACTTGAATGTATATCACTTCCTACATATCAACTTTATATATCTTGAGAACATTGGAAATACACACACAGACACACACGCAGACACACACACACATACACACACACACACAGATACACACATGCAGACAGACATATGGGCTCGCTCGCGCGCGACAACAGAACCATAGAGCAATGAAAGAAAGAACCCTCTGATGTCACACACACACACATACACACACCCATATACACACACCACGTACATACATATAGATTACTCAAACACCAAATAAGTCTATACAATATTTACACAAATATTTTATCTCTTAGTGCACCAAATTCCATTAAGTTTGTGTCCAGGCTTGGTCAGTTTTGCCTGTTTAGAATCAAATCCCAGAATGCTGTCCTTCGTCTGATCGAAGCTAAAAATCCTGCCGGCAAGAATTTTTTCCTAACATCCACCATCTGCACGCAATCTGCCAAAATATGTGCCCAGTCTTCTTGATACACGCATGATGGGCAAATGTATCTACTCGCTTCATCAACTGCCTTAGAGTTTACCATCCTCACAACCTGAGCCACGCTATTCCCGCTATTTGTTTCATATCCAATTCTAAAATAGGTGTTTCTTTACCCCACCCAATTTGTATTTCCTTTTGTAACTAAAATGGCGATTTGTTTCTACATTCAGATTCTATTTTCTGCCTGCTTATATCGCACAGTCTTCTTTTTACTTTATTGACGACGTTATATCTAATTTCGTTACACCTTTGCCAAATATCGTTTAAGCCAATCTTTAACAATATTAGGTTAGGTTTAGGTTAGACAACGGAGGGGGGCATCACGGATATTGTGACCTACACAGGTCAATATTGGCTAACACAGTTCAGAAGGTAAGGAATGGAGCGAAGGAACCACAGGAGGCTACAGGCCACAAAGAGGCGCAGGAGTTCCTAACAGATGCAGACTCCAAGATAAATCCCGTTGCTCTAGCTTCTCAGAGAGAGAGACAGACAGACAGACAGATACAGAGCTGGACTATTGAGTTCTCTAGTATCGACACGCATCTGCGGCATCTGTCAAACACCGCACCTAAAAGCACAACTGAAGCATGAGTAGGAAACGAAATGAAGAAAAGTAATGGTAAGGAAATGGTTGCAAAGAACAACATTCGCGCACGACCCCGAGAAACCACGAAACGCACACATTAACTCAGTACGATCACACTCGATAACAAACGTATTTATCTCTGAAGAACATAGTTACTCGTATGTTCAAAATTGTTTTATAATTTCCTCCACTTTGGTAAGCTGAGATGGAAGCTTGTTAAAATATGCCTTTACTTTAAGAGGATAAACTGTTATATCCTTTTTGCTCCACTACTTGCAGTTTGAAGAAGAGGCGAATTGTTTCTATGTGCTTTCAAGATAACGAGTAAAGTTTTCCCAAAGCTACGTAAAGTCCATTTCAAATTTTGTGCAAAAAGTGTACATCAGCCAAATTTTAACGCAAACCTACTTTTTTGTTTTAATCTTCAGAACAAATATAAAATATCTCTTTTGCCTTAAATTTACTAGAAAATACCCATCTTACCTTAATCTAGGAAGCGTGTTGATGTAATGCCCTCGTAAATATTTAAAGCAACAGTGAGAGAATTTTCCTCACAGAACAGTAGTGCAGCACGCATACTCACATGTCTTTCTCTACTCATTATCGATTACTCTCCAACAGCACTCAAATTTTAGGATCGAAATTTCGTATAAAATACTTGTTGAGAACTCCTAAAATGTGTTCCACTTTCTCTACATCTCTGTGATAAATTGTTGTTAAATGGCTTCTATGTACCTCAAGCTAATCGAGGTAAACCTTTGTAGAAATGGAAGAAGGAATATAAGCGGGTCGTCTCTTTAGCGCGGCTGATTGCCCTGGGTTCGATTCCCGGTATCGACGTGGGGTATTCTCTCTCGCTGTAAGACCTGGTCCGGAGTGCACTCTGGGGGCCAATTGAGGAGCTACTTGATGGAGAAGGCCGTGAAGACCGCATCAACCAGTCGGGAGGGACTCGAGGTGCTGACCACGCCTCACCCTCCAGCACTGCTCCCCATTCACTATGCGGGCCGAGTTGGTGGTTGTGGTGACCGGATGGTAGGATACGGTCCCTTGTAGACACTAGTGCCATGGAGTTACGTTTTCTAGGCTAAAGCGATGGTCAAATCTTTTAAAAGCGGTTGCTATGTGGCTCAAATTCCTTGTTTGTATGACCCGGAGTTGGCAAATTTTGTATCAGAAAACGGCCAGCTCTACAAAGAAAAACATCTGATGTGTTACACTCACATTACTTTCTCTAGTTGCTTTACAAACTTCTCAGAAAAGATTACTCTTCTTTCTACACAATACTAATCGAGATAAACATTAGCAGAATGTTCTTATTACTTAGTTCCTTATAAGTAGAAGGCAACTAAAGGAATGCGGTATGCTAAAGTGATAGTCAAATGTTTTAAAAGCTGTCGTTATGAGATTATCATTGCAACTCGCCTCTTTGCTTGGCCAGTAATAGAGCAAAAGAAAAACGGACACTTTATGTCTGAGAAAAGTATAAATACTTTATAACTGAAACTAATAACAAGGAATACTTCGAAAACGGTAAGCTCCACGAAAAAAACGTATACGACATAACTTGTGTATTTTAACAAGACCTACATTTTTTCTACAGTAAGTTTCTGTCTACCTCTTACGGTTTACTAGTTATATCAAATTAAGCAAAATGCATCCGGAATAAACAGGTCTTCAGAAGCTATTTCCAGAAAATTCAAGAAATACATTTTATTTGTTATAGAAATGGTTTTAATATGTGATACTTGAATCAAAATCGTTAGAGCCATTTTTGTGAAACACAAAAGTTTAGAAAAAAGTTGCATGTAAAGGGTAGTTTGAGGTATGGGAATTTTCCTCAAAATCTTCGTGTCGCATCGCTGGAAGATACAAATCTTAAATAGCAAGTTTGATATTTTACCAGCTTTTCAGTTATTGTGTTCACAGACACACGGACACGCACGGACCCTTTTTTTCTAAAAATACTTTTTTGGATACAGGGGACCCTAAAACATGTATTTACGGTGAAATCTCGGTATCGAAATTTTGGGTAAAATACAATACCTTCTCTATACACTATGTACATAGTACGTATAGAGAAAGTAAAACTGTGTCCCGATGCCAAAATTGTCTACCATTTCTTATTCCAGATTATGTGTGATGCTTTGACAACACTGTATTGCATTATGCTTAACTTTTGGTCGCTAGTCTTTTATTGTTTTCTATTTAAACTTGCACCGAATTTCCTTGCATTTTCATTATTATGTTATACGGGTGTAGACGAGACTTTATACAATCCCTGGAGATGAAACCTATATATGATTTAAACTAACTTAGAGATACAGTTAATAAATGTATAAATGGATGCGCTAATGAGGAAGTTCGTTAAAACGCTGATAATTCCTGTCGCTGATGTTTTTGTAACGTCTGGTATTATAACGAGCAATTTTCTGTTTTAAGTAAACACAAAATAATTCTTTAAACTCCATGCATGAAAAACTATAAAATCCTTCCAAGTGTAATATAAGTATATAATCAATAATTAAATCTAAGAGAGAAGCCATAAAGCTTGTTCTTTCGGCATATTTGCTTAATTGGCTTCGAGAATTATTTTTCCCTACTAATTACCGTTATGAAGTATACCCCCCCCCCCTCCAAAGGTCTATACCACATTTTACACGAAATACAGATGACTTGAATCTAGAAAATCATATTACATTCCCTATCACATACAATGTACATAGAGGTACAGAAGGTATTGCATTCCACCAAAAAGTTCGTTTATGTCATTTTACTGCAAATATGTTTTGAGGACCCCTGAATCCAAAAAATTGAAAACAGCTGATGCCTGATTATCCCTGTGAGTCTGAACACCATATAAAACAAAACAATATTAAGCACGAATTGGTTGTTAAGCTCTACACCTTTAAAAGAGGCGACACGAAGATTTAAACAAAATTACCCCAGCCAGTTAGACTTTAAAATGAAATGTATACATTGGATTCCTTACTCAGATTTCACTGGCAAAACTCGCTTTAGAGTTCCCGAATCCTAACCCAGAGAAGCGTTCTCGTGTGTATGGTTTGTGTGACAATCATATTGAATTCTTTTTCTCAAAAACCTTGAGAACCGATTTTTAGAAAATCAAATTTTTGGAACTTTTTTACACGTAAAGGATAGCTATGTTGGAAGGACTTGACTCAACATTTTCGTGTCGCACCCTTGAAAGATACTAAACTTAAATACCAACTAACACTTTGTTTTTAAGCTAGTAATAATGTTTATATCTTTTTCTTTTCAAGCCTCAATTTAATTTTATGAAGGTATCTCACTTAGAAGGTCGTCTCCTTAGCGCGGTGGTAGCGCAGCTGCCTACCAAGCGGGAGACCTGGGTTCGATCCCCAGTACCGGCGTGGGGATTTTTCCCCCGCTGGGAGACCTGGACCGGGGTGCACTCAGCCTCGTGAGGTCCCTGGGGGGCCAATTGAGGAGCTACTTGATGGAGAAGTAGCGGCTCCAGGTCGTGAGGACCGCATTAACCGGCCGGGAGGGGCTCGAGGCGCTGACCACGTCTCACCCTCCAATACTGCACCCCATCCATGACGTCTGTAGTGGACCGAGATGGGGGACGCAGCGGCCGGGCGGTAGGCCAAGGCTCCCCGTGAGCTGTCGTGTCATGGAGTTATGTTAGTTATGTTATCTCACTTAGAAGAAGGCAACTGAAGATCATCAAGGTATCTAAAGTTGGCAGTCCGCCGTTTAAAAAAATCTGTGTAACACTCACATGACTTTCTCTAGCTACTCTACAAACAAGTTTCTTACAAAAAATAATTCTTCTTTTAACACCACTTTAACCGAGATAAACATTAGCAGCATGTTATTACTTAATTCCTGATAAGCCGACTGGAACTAAGGGAATGCACTAGGCTAAAGTGATAGTCAAATGTTTTAAAATCAGTCGTTATGCGATTGTCATTGCAAATCGTTTCTTTGCTTGGCCAGGAGTAGAACAAAAGAAAAACGGACACTCCGATCTGAAAAAAGCATAACTACTTCACAACTGAAACTAATAACAAGGAATACCTTGATAACGGTAAGCTCCACGAAAAAAATGTATATGACGTAACTTGTGTATTTTAACAAGACCTACATTTTTTGTAGAGTAAGTTTTTGTCTATGTCTTACGGTTTACTAGTTGTGCCAAAATAAGCAAAATTCATCCGGAATAAACAGGTCTTTAGAAGCTATTCCCCGAAAATTCAAGATATAATTTTATATGTGATAGAAATGGCTTAATTACTGGTATTTTAATCAAAACCGTTAGAGTCATTTGTAAGAAAAACAACATTTTCGAAAAATTTCCCATGGAAAGGGTGGCTACGGGTGGAGGGATTTTCTTGAAAATCTTCGTGTCCAAGATGGAAGATATCAAACTTCAATACCAAGTTTGGTATTTAACCGTATTTTCGTTTTGGAGCTATGCTGTCCACAGACACACATACACACGCACAGACAGACAGACACACACAAACACATGGACCTGTTTCTGAAAATGTTTTTTTTGGACTCAAGGGATCCTAAAACAAGTTTTTCCGGTGAAATCTCGACATCAAATTTTTGGGTGGAATACTATACTTTTCTATCTCCATGTACATTGTACACGCGGGGCTAGAGAAAGTAAAAATGTGATTTTGTCTATATCTCTGTAACAAATTATTGTTAAACATCTTATTCTTGTATTTGATCTCATTCTAATCAAGGTAAACATTATCAACTTATTTCTGTGTAAGTAGAGGCAACTAATGGAACACACTCGGCTAAAATCATATTTAAAAGCTTTCGCAACGCGTTTCTCATTGCAATTCTGCTCTCTCAAGGAGTAAAGCAACAGAGATAACGTTTAAGAGGTCTAAAATTGAAACCAATAACACAACAAAAAATCTTGAAAATGGTTAACTCTCCCCAGAAGAAAACATGGTGTATGATATCAAGGGTGTGTTTTAACGCGGTGTAATTACTTTCTCTACACGTATCTCTGTATAGAGAAGTATTGTATTGCATCCAAAAATTCGATACCGAGATTTCACCGGAAATATACACGTTTGGGATGCCCTGAATAAAAAAAAAATTTTGGAAAAAGGTCCGTGTGTGTATGTGTGAACAGCAAAGCTCAAAAACGAAGACCGATGAATACCAAACTTGGTATTTAAGCTTGGTATCTTCCAAGGATGCAAAACGAAGATTTTCAAGAAAATCCCTCCACCCCTAGCTACCCTTTACATAGAACTTTTTTCGACCATTTTGATTCTCACAAAAATGGGTTAAAGTGATAATCAAAAGCTGATTGCTATGTGACTGAAGTTCCTTTGTTTGTTTGGACAGGAGTTGACAAATACCTGTATGAGAAAAGTAAGTTTTTCAAGACTGAAACCAAAAACAAGTAATATCTAAAACAAACGATCAACTCCACGAAAAAAATGCAGGTATATAACAAATTGTGTGTTTTAAAGTGCTTTACATTTTTTGTGTGGTAAGTTTTTGTCCATCTCATACGCTTTAGCATTTATGCAAAATCAGTAAAACTCATCAAGAATAAAGTAATCTTCAGAAAATTCAAGATATACATTTTATTTGTCAAGTAAATATTTTCAATATACGATATTTTTTAAAATCGTTACAGGAATTTTTAAAAAAATCAAAATATTGAAAAAAAATTCCACGTAAAGGGTAGTTGCGGGATTTTCTTGCAAATCTTTGAATCACATCCTTGGAAGATACTGAACTTAAATACCAAGTTTGGAATTCGACGGTCTTTTCGTTTTTCAGCTATGCTGTCCTCAGACGCAGACGCACACGCACACGCGCGCGCGCGCACACACACACACACACACACGGGTTCAGGCGGAGCCAAAACATGTATTTCCGGTGCAATTTTGTGTGGAATGCAATACCATCTCTATACACGGTGAACATAGTACGTGTAGGGGAAGTAAAAATATTGCATTCCGTGCGCAGGTCCACAACTGCAGTGGGCAATTATGGAATAAACTGACAGCCATTAATGATTTTCCGTTGCACTCAAAAAATAACAACATCCTGTGATTGTAACTGTTTATTTCAATTATTGCTGGACCTGGCGCTGCAATTAAACCCTTGCTATCAAACCTGACTATCGGATATCCGAGTTTAAAATGTCAAATTGAGAATTAATTAATTTTCAAATTCTCTAATTGGACATAAAATATATTGCATTCCATCCCAATTTTTGCAGCGAGAGGTAATTGGAAATACACGTATGAGATTCCCTGAATATAACAATTTATTTCTTGTTACTCTATGAGTACCTTGTATATAGTGTATAGCGCAGGTATTGCATTACAACCGACAATTCGATACCGAGATTTCACCGCAAATACTTGTTTTAGGGTCCAAGAGCAGCATGTTTACTTGCTCCTTACGTACTATGTACATAGTGTATAGAGAAGGTGTTGTTATGCACCCAAAAATTCAATACCGAGATTTCACCGGAAATATATGTTTTGAGACCCCCTGAAAACAAAAAAAGCATTTTTAGAAAAATGTTCGTGTATCTCTGTCTGTGTGTGTACATGTGGGCAGCATAACTTAAACACCAAATTACGTTAAATACCAAACTTGATATTTAAATTCAGTATCTTACAAGGATGCGACACAAAGATTTTCAAGAAAATTCCTCCACCCCAAATTACCCTTTACATGGAAAAAATATCGATAATTTTAACTTTATCAAAAATGGCTGTAACGATTTTGATTAAAATCTCTTATATTTAAGACATTTAAATGTCAAATAAAATTGAATTTTCTAGGTGTAACGTCTAAAGACCTTTGACTCTGATTGACTTTTATTGAATTTTGCAAACCGCAAGAGACAGACAAAAACTTATGTTCAGCTCATCAATCTATCTCTTAAAGTAGACGAATATAGTTCAACTCCTGCCCCTACCCTTTGAAGTAAATAAATATATGTTCGACTCCTGCCTTCTAATTCCTCAACCTGCCGTTTAGAGAAGATGAATGTATGTCCAACTTCTCAGTGTGCTCTTTAATGGAAATGAATATATGTTAAACTCCTCTGTCTACCCTTAAAATTAGGTGAATATATGCCCAGCTCCTCAATCTACCCTTTAAAGTAGATAAGTACATGACATTTCATAAAAGTGTTTGCATATATACCTACTAATAAACAATAAGGGGAAGAGAAAGTCATGTGAATAAATCACATTTTTTCTATCTAAACTTATGTTTACCAAGATAGACGCTGCAATAAATATTTTGTCGCTGGAGATGCAGGAAACGGAATTAATTGAATTGTGCCGTCGATTAAAAGTCACGAACACTGAAACATCAAACCATTTACAATGAGCATGTCTGGAATGTCTGATTTTACAAACAAAGGTATTTGAAATGAACTGTTTGTTTTAAAAAGATGTACACTGTTTAATGCCGTAATCTCTTTAATCTCTGAATGTTTATCAGTTATACCAAATTACACTCGAGCTGTAACGCATTCAGGAGGTGCGGGTTTGATTCTCGGCGACCGTCTACTCTGTTCCAAGGCCTTCTTATGGTTTCCGTGGATCGGCAGGTGAATACTGAGGGCTGGTTCCTCTTCTACCTTGACCTTCCTATAAGATTCTCAGCGACCGTCCACTCTGACCTAAAGCCTTCTTGTGGTTTCCGCGGATCTCCAGGTGAATACTGAGGGCTGGTTCCTCTTCTACCTTGACCTTCCTATAAGATTCTCGGCGACCGTCCACTCTGACCCAAGGCCTTCTTGTGGTTTCCGTGGATCGGCAGGTGAATACTGAGAGCTGGTTTCTCTTCTACCTTGACCTTCCTATAAGATTCTCAGTGACCGTCCACTCTGACCCAAGGCCTTCTTGTGGTTTCCGCGGATCTCCAGGTGAATACTAAGGGATGGTTCCTCTTCTACCTTGACCTTCCTATAAGATTCTCAGCGACCGTCCACTCTGACCCAAGGCCTTCTTATGGTTTCCGCGGATCGGCAGGTGAATACTGAGGGCTGGTTCCTCTTCTACCTTGACCTTCCTATAAGATTCTCGGCGACCGTCCACTCTGACCCAAGGCCTTCTTATGGTTTCCACGGATCTGCAGGTGAATACTGAGAGCTGGTTCCTCTTCTACCATGACCTTCCTATAAGATTCTCGGCGACCGTCCACTCTGAACCAAAGCCTTCTTATGGTTTCCGTGGATCGGCAGGTGAATACTGAGAGCTGGTTCCTCTTCTACCATGACCTTCCTATAAGATTCTCAGCGACCGTCCACTCTGACCCAAGGCCTTCTTATGGTTTCCACGGATCTGCAGGTGAATACTGAGAACTGGTTCCTCTTCTACCATGACCTTCCTATAAGATTCTCGGCGACCGTCCACTCTGAACCAAAGCCTTCTTATGGTTTCCGTGGATCGGCAGGTGAATACTGAGAGCTGGTTCTTCTTCTACCATGACCTTCCTATAAGATTCTCGGCGACCGTCCACTCTGACCCAAGGCCTTCTTATGGTTTCCGCGGATCGGCAGGTGAATACTGAGGGATGGTCCCTCTTCTACCTTGACCTTCCTATAAGATTCTCAGCGACCGTCCACTCTGACCCAAGGCCTTCTTATGGTTTCCGCGGATCGGCAGGTGAATACTGAGAGCTGGTTCCTCTTCTACCATGACCTTCCTATAAGATTTCTCCAAAAGGCTCGTAAATGTCTGAGAACAAAGCCATGCCAACTCAACTCACGTTTCAGAAGTCGCTACTGACCTGAGAGTGAGGAGGTTATATCAGCTAACCCACTTAGTGTTTGTCCAATGGCATTTCTGTTGTAACCGATGGTTGCATACCGGTTATGAGCTTCGATTCCAAGTGGCGTTCCACTCAACTACCGTTTCAGAAGTTTTGAAGAGACTAGTAGAAAGCATCCGTGACCTCATTTAGTGTTAGTTCAATGGCGTCTCTATTGTAACCAATGGTAGCGTACCTGTTATAAGACAGCCGAGCTTCGACTCCACGTGGAGTTGCACTAAACTATCGTTTCAGAAGCTGTGAAGAAAGTAGGAGAAAGCAACAGGGATCTAATTTACTCTTAGTTCAATGACGTTACCATTGTAACCATTGTTAGCGTACCTGTTATGAGACAGCCGAGCTTCGACTCCACGTGGAGTTGCACTAAACTATCGTTTCAGAAGCTGTGAAGAAAGTAGGAGAAAGCAACAGGGATCTAATTTACTCTTAGTTCAATGACGTTACCATTGTAACCATTGTTAGCGTGCCTGTTATGAGACAGCTGAGCTTCGACTCCACGTGTAGTTCCACTCAGCTGCCGTTTCAAAAGTTGTGAAGAAAGTAGGAGAAACCATCAGTGATCTCATTTAGTGTTTGTCCAATGGCGTCTCTATTGTAACCAATGGTAGCGTACCTGTTATGAGACGACTGTGCTTCGACTCCACGTGGAGTTGCACCAAATTACTGTTTCAGAAGCTGTGAAGAAAATAGGAGAAAACATCAGTGATCTAATTTACTCTTTGTTCAGTTGCGATACCATTGTAACCATTGGTAGCGTACCTGTTATGAGACAGCTGTGCTGCGACTCCACGTGGATTTGCACTCAGCTACCGTTGCAGGCGTTTTGAGGAAAGAAGCAGAAAGCACCAGCAATCTAAATTAGTGCCTGTCCTATGGCATTCTTGTGGTAACCAATGGTAGCGTACACCTACCTAATATACAGACTGTGTTATAAACTCCACATTAATAGTTACGGTCACTACCTGCTCTTTGCATACCCAATAGTAGTCATTAAATGAAATCGTCCATTAAAATAAGTAATGCAGAAACTATACCCGCCAGTGGCTTCATTGTCACCAGCTGCTGCACACTAGACCCAGGAAAACAAAATAAATAAGCATATGCTAGGTTATTCTTATGGAGTAATTTAACTTAAAAAAGTTACATTAAATTACAGCCATTAAAATCTTATAATAAAATATAAGAATAAAATCGATAACAATAAACATGATAAGTGTAAGAATGTGTTCCATTCACACGGCTTTCTCTCTCTCTCTTCTACAACCAAATTATTCTTTTAAAAAGATTATTCCATCTACTTCAAGCTAATTGAGACAAACCATCCGAAAAGAGCTTTGAAATAATTTTTTCCAAGTAGAAAGGAATTACTGAACACACTAGATAAAACGATCTTTATAAGAACTGGGTGCCATGCGAAAGACTTTCAAATTCGGTTCTGAAATTAATAACAAGAAATATCTCCGGAATGTTAACTCTATAAATTAAATGTTTAATCAGATCCTATAGTTTTTGTCGGACGGATTGCTAATTAGTCAGTGAAGATTTCTTAGACTTGTCATGTACATATCTGTAATATACGGTGTTTAAATCAAAACCGCTAGAGCCATGGTTTTTTGAAGAAATAACAATTTTCGAAAATTCTTTCATGTTTGGGGTGTCAGAATTTTCTTGAAAATCTTCTTGTCGCACCTTGGACAATGCTGCACTTAAATGCAGTTTGGTATTTCACAATTTTTTTTGTTATTCTCTTTGTTTTCTAAACATTTATTTTAATACAGGGACTTTAAAACGCGTATTTCAAATGAGTAACCCATATGAAGTTTTTGAGTTGAATGCAATATTTCTCTACCCAGTTCAAATTAAATAAAGTAAAAAAACAAAATAAAAACAAAAAAACTGAGTTTTCGATTTAACATGATTAATTAATACTAAGACGTGTAAGTAGCTACCCGAGTACTTTAATAAATAAATAAAATCTATGTGTTACACTCACATGACTTTCTCTATCCGTTCTACAAACTTCCTACATAAGATTATTCTTCTTTCTGCACCTTGTTAATCGAGGTATTCAGCACAATGTTCTTATTACTTAGTTCCTTACAAGTAGGAAGAAAATAAGGGAATACACTAAATCGATAGTCAAATGTTTTAAAAGCTGTCGTTATGCAATTGTTATTACAAATCGCTTCCATTCCTGGCCAGGAGTAGAACAAAAGGAAAACCGACACTCCCGTCTGGGAAATGTATAAGTACTTCACAACTGAAACTAATAACAATGAATACCTCGAAAACGGTAAGCTCCACGAAAAAAATGTATATGACGTAAATTGTGTATTTTAACAAGGCCTACACTTTATGTATAATAAGTTTTTGTATATCTCTTACGGTTTATTAGTTATGCCAAATTAAGCACAATTCATCCAGAATAAATAGCTCTTTAAAAGCTATTCCCAGAAAATTCAAAATATACATTTTATTTGTCAGGTAAATATCTTTAATATACGATATTTAAATCAAAATCGTAAGAGTCATTTTTAAGAAAATCAAAATTTTCAAAAAAAGTTCCATGTAAAGCGTAGTTTGGGGTGGGGGGATTTTTTTAAAAATCTTCATGTCGCATCTCTGGAAGATACTGAACTTAAATACCAAATTTGATATTTTAGCTACTTTTCGTTTTTGAGTTATCGTGTTCACAGACACACGGACCTTTTTCTGGAAATGCTTTTTTTGGATTCAGGGAGTCCTAAAACATGTATTTCCGGTGAAATCTCGACATCGAATTTTTGGGTGGAATGCAATACTTCTCTATCCCTATGTATATTGTACATACGGGGCTAGAGAAAGTAAAAATAAACAGATTAAAATTTTAAAATGAATATGTTTTCGTTTTTGCGCTTAACTTTCCATAGATCCCGTTATTTCTAACGAAGGGCAAAGGCAAAACGGCGAAACATACCAATTTGCAAGATATTATTATTATTATTTTTATTATTATTGTTAATAATAATAATATATTATTATCATCATTATTGCAAATTCATAACACTTATATTTCTGATAACAGCATTAGTACCCAAAATTGAAATGTTAGATAAATATGAACATTGCTATTTAATTCAAAATCTTCTCGGGCTTCTAGCCAGGTTTTTACCTGGCTAGAAGCCCGAGAAGATTTTGAATTAACACGTCGCCAGGAAAGCTTCAGTTCTTATATTGCTATTTAAGTTCAGCTTGTTCCAAGGTTTAGATACCAATATTTTCAAGATTATCGTCCACTTTTTTATATTCTGTAGAAATCGATTATATTACCATAATATATGTTTCAAGCAACTTGGAAGATTTAAAGATTTTTTCCATTTTTTTTTTTTTTTTTTTTTTTTGACGAAGAGAATAATCTGGCAAGTCCTCTTTATTCTGAAAGATTCTTTTTTAATTTATCGATTTATGTCGTTTTAATACAAAGCCATATCATGACTATAATTATAGGAAATAAATAATACTAATACAAAATTAATCACTGTATTTATATCTTAATGCACAATTGAATGACATTCAGGAATTGGAAGACACATGTCCATAATACTTTGTGGATCAGCTAAGGCGGCCAGCAGGAGCACCACATTGATACTTTTGATCACGCAACTCGTGCAGGTTGTAATTATTAAAGAACTGTGAGAACATATCTCGCTAAGTACATACACCCCTGCCGCTGAATCCTTGCACTTGACAGTTCGAGTGGTTTCGCGTAAAGTTGGCTATGCTGTCTTTGCGGCGTTGCCAGAGTAACTAGTAAACAACAACTGCTGATTGCAAATCTCTCTAGACGAACATAAACAGAGCACATGGTAACTGAATGCCGATGAATAATGAAACAGTGATACTATAAGGTATATAGCATACATTACGCATTTACGACAATATAGAGCAGATTAATGCAAAATAGCTCGCTACAGTGACAGAAATGTATATCAAAATGATTTTCACCAGTTAAGAATTTTAATGAATGAATTCCATCCAAGTCTCCGTCACTGTCATCATTCTGGAAAGGATCATCGTCATTGTCATCAACATCGTCATCACTAAGGAGTGGTTCACATTCACTGATGATTCCGTCTAATTCCTGTGCTTTTCGTATTATTTTGAGAACATGTGTCACTTTCTTCTTCCATGTAGCCGGGTCCACTCTCGCCACAAAAGTCTATCCACCTCTATAATTGTGAAAGTCTTGTTGTGTTCTCTCACGTACAAACAAATAACAAATATAAATAACAACGGATAATACGTATCTTGTACAGAGCAGCTCAACGCACGTGTTAGGAGTTCACAAACTGAGCACGTGGTTGGAAATAGCCAGATATTGCAACATTGTGGCATCTAGATGCGTTTCCGTTATCTGACTGCTTCTTTGTGATTGTTTCAGAAAGTTAAACGGGTAAAGCTTTTCATCTGTGTTCTGTGGATGTACCAACTTAACTCCTAACTGTCAAGTGCAAGGACTCAGCGACGCGGGTATAGTTCGTGTGAAATGAGGTGGGAATGTGTAAGGACAGCATGTCCAATACATAAGCGGATGATTAGTGCCCGATTTCGTGGAGTAAGAGTCAGAAAAGAGGATGCAATGTTGTGTGTTGGCGCAATTTACTTCTAGATGAGGCATTCCAATGTGGTCGCTACTGCTGTAAAATAGTGCGCCTAAGATGTATGAGATAATCTTGATAACCATGATGGTTCGTTGCACCGGCCAGTTTATTTCTCGGTATACCACAGTGGGATGATATCCAGGCAAAGACAAATCGCTTGCCAGAAGTTATCACAAGAGTGTTATTGCATAGCTAGCAGAACCCTTCGGGAATCTTTGAGGATACTGATGGATTGACCTCTGTTCTTCGATACATAGTCCACGACAAACCGAATTGCAAGCAGCTTAAAAGAGAAAATGAAGAATATGTGCGGCAAATTGCAGAACATTGGGTGAATAAGAGAAACCCCTACACAGACATCTATACTATCTCATTTAGAGCCATCGGTGTGTATTGGTCGAAAGTCGGAAAGGTTCATTGTAGTTAATCGAATAGTACTGTATACAGATATCTATCTGCATCAGGTTTGGAGTACTTAGTCAAAGAGTGTTGTTAACAGGAGTCTGTAGATTCCATTATATAATATTTATATTAAGATTATGCGGAATCAAGGGAGGAATCTGTATATGGAACTGATTCAAGTATGCATTAATTTCCCGACCGATGGGCGTTTTATGAGATATTTTAGAGTGTGAATTGTCGTGGAGGGGAATGGAGAAATTGTCCCATAATTTGGGCGGATGATAGTTTTAACTGCAAATGACAGACTTAAGAACTTGCACCGAAGAAAAAGAGAAGGCTCATCGTCCGCTATTTCTAAACTCTCTGCAGGACTAGAATGCAAGGCATCTAGAACAATTCGCTGCGCTAATGACTGAAAAATGTCCAGAATTTTAAGGCTGGAATGATACTTCTATAGATGCCTAGGAAAAGACTGAAGTCTTCTCCACATTTCTTAGTATAAACTGATTTTAGGTTATTTACGTGTCTCATAAGTCAACCTATGATCAAATGGTATGCCAAGTATGCGAACGGTATCAACGACTGGAAGTGGATGATGACTGATATGTAAACTAGGAATCGTAAAAGCGTTTTTTAATCTGGAGAGCACTAAACATTGGCTTTTCTGGGAAGAAAAAATTAGGCCTGTGCCAAGACCCCACTGTTGAAGGTTATCCAAAGCAGTATGTTTTGGTTGTGTTGTTACAATATTTCTGCCGTTAGAGATAGTGTAAGATCGTCCTCAAATAAGGCGGCTTTCACCGAAGGCTGAAGACACGTAAAAGCGTCGTTAGTAGCCACTAAGAAAAGCGTAACGCTTAACACTGATCCCTGCGGCATGCCATTGTCTAGACAGACGCTGGGCGACAAAACGGCATACGCTCTCACTCGCATTCGCCCATGTAGCAGAAATTTGTTAATGAAAGCTAGCATATTTCTCTAACATTAGCTTCTAGACGTTTCTGGGTGATGGGGAGGCACCAAACCGTATAATAAGCTTTAACGATGCCAAGACTGATTCTAATCATGATTTGGCGGTTGGCAAATGTATCGTATATTTCACATTTAAGAGCAGACAGAGTATCGAGAGTGGAATGGTATTGAAGAAAACCACTCTGAAGGTCACTGAAGAAACGGTTAGATTCCAGGAAGTCTTCTGTCGATTATCTTCTCCAGTAGTTTACACATTCTACATGAAAGTGAAATTGGACGACAGTTAATAGGAAGCGATTGATCCTTGGATTGATTAGGTATAAGAACCATGATGGATTCAGGCCACTGATTGGAGAAGCATTGTGCAGTCTAGATAGATCGAGGAGGTGAATATTGTAAGCCACTTTAGACAGTTGTTTCAGCAGTTCGTAGACGATATTGTCAGGTCCAGGGCTTTTGCTCGAGTAGTGATGTAATTCAGACAACATTTCGTTCATATTTAAA
Source organism: Hymenopus coronatus (assembly GCA_030762935.1). Taxonomy (NCBI): domain Eukaryota; kingdom Metazoa; phylum Arthropoda; class Insecta; order Mantodea; family Hymenopodidae; genus Hymenopus; species Hymenopus coronatus. Next base: position 144,217,389 of record CM060898.1, read on the forward strand.
ACATTATTGAATGGATAATTTTTATGACAAAAGGAAGAGAAAAGACACCTCTGGGAAGATCTGGAAGAAGAAATGGCGTGCATGATGTGACTTCTAGAGGCATTGGATATAGCAGAAAAAGTAGAATCTAGAGTTTTAGCGATAGCCGGTGGTTCAGTAACAGCGTCGGCAGAGGATGTGGTTCGGAGATGAGTGATCTGTAGCTGCCACCTAGAGCTTCGAGTTTATTCCACTTTCCATACTGAGGAGTATTGTCCATAAGAAAGGAAACAAACTTCAACCAAGATTCCCTTTTGCTGCGTATGGCTTTATGATACGCTGCAGCAAGTTCATTGAAGCTCAAATTTGTTGCCTGGAGCTTGATGGTGTTTGCATTTTTATTAGGCTTTATTCTTCAACCTAATAGCCATTTCGTGTTCCCCAAGAAACAATTCGACGGTATATTACTGTTTCAGTGGTACGCATAGTCCGTCTAGACGGTCTTAATCACAGTCTCAGAAAATTCAGCATAAAATTCGTCAATGTCCATTTGTGGGAAGGTATCTTGCTTGGTGAACCCCACGCAGTAATCCAAAATAATTCTTTAAAAAGTTTCCAGGCAGCCTTGTCGAACGAAAGGTTTCTTTCTCAAAGTAGGAGTGTAATTAGGGACATGGAATGATTGAAGTGGTCACTGCTCTGAGAAGCTGTGTAGATGAACCAGTGGAATAAAGGTGCTATATTGGGAGAACATATCCCAAGATCAATAAAACTCTGAAGGTGTCATGACAAACGTCACAATGGGTGGATGTTTAACATTAGTAGAGCGTAAAATCAAAAGAGTGGAGTAGAGTCTGAAGCAGTTTTCCACGATGATCAGCTTATCATCACTCCATAAGAGACTGTGGCTGTTAAAATCATCCAGCAATAAGGATCAAATCAGAAAGGAGTGGTAGATCAACAATGGTGATATTTGGAAGTAAATATTCCAAATACAAATCTCAGTTTGTAAACTACGAAGGCAACTATAGACTCTAGGCGTAGTGTTAAGAGGAAGTTCTTTTTGAGTTAAAATATCCTGAACATAGCAAACCAGCACTGCTCGTCTTACCTCAGTACGGTTCCTATGGTAGCCAGAATGACGTTCAAGTAGGGCTTTGTAGTGAAATTGGTCTCGTGTAAGCATACTAAAGAATTATGGGACTGCAAACAAATTTGTAGTTACTCAAGATGGGAGTAAAGACCATTCATATTCCATTGCAATAAGGTTAGATTACATTCCACGATGAAGAGTTTCAGCCAACACTCACTACAGGTGCGTGTTTTGGTGCGTCAGGACGTCTGGCTATTGGCGTCATTAATGCCTTCTCAAGGCGGATTGTCGATTTTTTTACTAGTAGTATTGGTAAAATGGGGATGGATCTTGCCAAGAGTCTGTGCCATCCCCTGCAAATTCGGGGTGTAGGTTAATGCAACTTTGAAGTTCTCACAGACACCAATGGTGTTTTCATACAAGCTGCAAGGGAAAGTGAAAATAAATTCACTAGGGTGATTGTCAAATACCAGTTTGATCGGCAAAACAGTCATTGTGGATGCATTATCAGAGGAATTAGGATTTTTGGTTACAGGATAGGATTTACGTTTAGAAGGGTCCTCATCAAATGAATCGTCATAACAAAAGATCCTATCGATTTCGGAAGAAGATTTATTCCCTGAGGTGTGGCCGCTACACTGCTGGAAGGTGAAAGAAAACGCTTTGTGTGAACACAAATATCCACAGGCTGATCGGTAGTCTGCAATGGAGGCCCGACTAAGCTTTCCACCGTTGCAGATACATCCCGTTCAATATTTGAAGTTGTCGCCTCCAATGGAGTAGGTGGCTCCGCTTGGTTAGGAGCGGCTGTTAATAAAGTGCCGGCGGTTGGGAAACTGGTTTCCCGAGAGCGGAGGAAAGTCTGTAGTGTTAGAACAGTAAGGCTTGTGATGGGCGATCATTACCACATTTCCAACCCAAACAGCCTCCCATCTTGCACAGACCCGGTAAGTAGTGTGTTCGTGATGTACAGAAAAACTGTACGGTAACATGAGAAAGTCGTCAGGTGAAACAAAGATGACGGCGAAAGCTTAACAAATGGGAATAACCGAGAGTATTAAACCCAGCACGAATATGACCAATAGCAGAAGCAGGAGTGATGCCATAGGTAACCAAGGATTATTCTAGAACAAAGTTCGGTATAACAGGGCAGACGTTGGATTATATAACCCGAGACGTTGTTTGGTCAAAAGGGGGCGCAGCACCAATGTTACTTTGCCTACAGTGATAGTTGAGTGCCGAGCAATAACTGCTTCATCTGTCTGTTTCCTAAATAAATGCATATTTTGTTATTTGAAATTCTAGAAACAAAACGATGAGAGAAGGATCTGTGATTTCACCAATGTCATGGATGTATTCTTTAAGAGGAGTGCCATCATGTGCCTAGATTACAATAGTCTGATCTTTTGTCGGTCCAGTTTGAGCAACTGTAGAGTAACTTTTTGTTGTGTTGGTTATTTGAGAACTCATTTTTAGGTTACCTTCTTCTAGTTCCGTTGCAAGTGGCCCGAGTCAATTCTGGCCCGGGCACGATAACGCCCACACTACTACACTATTCTCCTGTGATTGGTGCAAGATTCCAGACTGATATAATCCTTAATATCTAAAACTGTATTATTTTATTGCACTAAAGCACATAGGAAACAAACTCTGTTGTTGTCTACCATAAAAGACGGAAGCATTTTATACACTTTCCTACTATCGAAAGTTTCATAAAAGACGACAACGTATTACGGAAAAGAGTAGAAATGTTTCTATTTATTTATCGTCGCTTTAATTACTTGGTCATATCGCGACAGTTCTGTTCATGATACTCATTTGATCTGTATGGTGGATAGTGGTCTATGTGGTCTTTTCCCGTTCCCGTAGCAGGTGGTGCAAAGGTGCCATCTAGTTTGGTCCCTTTTTTCACTTCTGTACATAGTACCATATTTACTTAAGGCTTTTAGGTCGCATGCTTTATACACCATGCTATTTTACTCCGCGACAAACAGATGGCGCTGGAGTTCAGTCCGGTGTAGCTGCTTTCATTATAGATGGCATCTCAATCAGAATTGCCATTTGTTGTTCATGTTGTTTACTGTTGTTGCAGGTGGAGTTTTGGGTCGTGGTAAGCCTCCACCAGATTAGTCGACACACGGGATTGAACGAGGCCACGGTCTGATCTATCCCGCTCGGTGAAGCATGCATTATTAATGATTTGAGCTTTCAATAGTTTTGTCCTTATTTGATAATCACTAGTGTCCTCTATTGGAACTTCGGCTTACAAGAATTTGATTATCGTTTCAGCCTGCCGTATCTCTATTATGCCTACGACGAAACTATTTCTGTAGAAGTTCACTTGTAATGCTTTGAACTAGAGAAAATAATAGGCTTCCGTATGAATAAATTGGAATGTCTAAAGACAATTCTTGCGAGGTATTGACATCAGAATTAGTTTCCCGCAACTCCAGTCAAGCTGCCGAAATATTGGTGAGCCACACATACTGTCATATACGTAAAGTGCACGGTAGCGAATGTGCTATTTTTAAGACAATATACTCGGAACGAACTTCGAAACGTTGGAGGAATAGCTTCCATATCAGATTCAAATGCTCCACACGAACTGCAAAACTGTGTTACTTTGTGCTTTGTGAATCGATAACACAGTGAAAAGCAGGTGATGATTATATGAAGAAGTATTTGCATTCGTGAAAGAAACCCACGATCCAAAAGAACCCACTTTTAGTTTAACAAAAAAGAACGTTAAAATACCACAGCCAAAATTATAGCCAATATCTTTGCATTGAAATTTCCTTAAAATGATAATAAATCAAATATACACAAACATTACATTGCAGTTGAAGAATCACTTCTTTAACACAAGTCCAAAAACGTAGCAAGAGTTAATATGTTTTCTATTGGCCTGTGTGAAATAACAAAACAAATTACTTACTGAATCCGGGCGATAGGTTATAAATAGGTTTCGAACCTTGATACACCATTCACGGAATTAGGCGACTACATGAGCAGAGCGAGAGTATACTGGCCCCTCAGTTGATACCGCTTCTCTCTACTGTGCGAACCAGTTTCACAAAACAGATAAATGTCTCGAAATATTCACGTGTGGAAGAATTTGGGTGTGAATATTTTACTGCAAATGGAGACAGGATTAAATGTATGTTATGTAAAGTAGTATAAGACGAATAATACAGGGACATTGCAATAGTAAACAACATATTCAACATATGAAGCTTCTGTCCACTGAAGAGCAACCAAGAGACAAACTGCTGTCAAATTGGCAATCTGAGTTTTATAAAGATCTATGTGACATGCTGATAAAATCCAATATTCCATTTAACAACACTCACTTTAAAGTTTTTTTTAGAAAAATATACACAAAAAAGTTCCTTCAGACAGCATACTTCACCAACGTTATTCAACTAACTGCTATGAACAGGTATTTTGTACGATTCGACGATATGTTACTGATAAGAAGGTTTGGGTGTCAATAGATGAAACTACAGATTTGTTACACCAATTTGTAGCAAACGTAATTATTTGTATACTATCTCCTGTGTGTCCCAGTAAGGAAGGTATGTCTCTTGACATGTGAGCTCTTGGAATCAATCATTCAACTATTATAAATCTGTTTAAAAAAACCATGTCACTTCTATGGCCACAAGGGACCTTGCATGAAAACGTGTTTCTTTTTGGTGACAGATGCCGCTACCTATATGGTGTAGGTCGCAAAACATCTTAAAAATCCTCCTATCCTGGAATGGTTCAGGCAACGTGTCTCGTTCATGGATTACACAGAGTGGCGAAAAATCAGATTCTCTTTCGACAGTGAGATAGCTTCGTATCTAATGTGAAAAAAGGTATTTGTTAAAGCACCTTTCAGAATACAGACATTTCGCAAGATGGCACCAGAAATTCATTTACCTCCGCAACCTGTCGTAACTCGATGGGGGACCTGACTCGATGCAGTCTTGTATTATACAAACAATCATAACATTGTAACTAAGAAATGTTTCCGGGCTGTTCTGCCGTGGTCTGCTGGTGTTAGAAGTCCCCGACGTTTCTTCCACAACTACGGTGGACATCTTCAGAGGCGCGGTCGAAGTTTTCTTGGAGAAGGTTTCACTGCGTTGTGGACGAAACGTCTGGGACTTCTAACACCAGCAGACCACGGCAGAATAGCCCGGAAACATTTCTTAGTTACACTAACTCCGGCCGTGAAAGCCAAAATCAATAAAACATCTGGAATCCTCCGACTTAGAAATGTCTGATGTGAGGGATATGTTGCTAGAGTAAGAAAGAACACAAAATACTGATGGTAATCACAAATATTTCAAGTATTTTAAGTTTGCTCCTATCACCTCAACTGACGTAGAAAGAAGTCTTTGCAGATATTTAAGTAACAACAGAAGAAGAATGACATTGTGAATGTATGTTGTTACTTATTACAACCACTCTGACGACTAAGGCCATTTTCACAAGCTCGCTTGGATGTAAATTAAGGTCATGATACCATACTGCTATGTTTGTTCCATCTTCACGCAACCTTTCTTTAGCTGTATGAACGTTCGAACCCTAGTTATAAATTTAGCCAAGTTACATAGAGAGAAAATGGTGACAATGACATTTAGAAATCTGAAACTTGCTCCGTCGGCTTAGTTCCATGAAGCTACAAGGGCTATTTTTACTTTCACTACACGCACTATGTACATATGTATTGCACCCAAAAATTCGATACTAAGATTTCACCGGAAATACATGTTTTGAGACCCGCTGAATCCAAAAAAAGCATTTTCAGAAAAAGGTCCGTGTGTGCGTGTGTGTATGTGTGTCTGCCCGTCTGTAGACAGCATAGCTCAACAACGAAAAGACCGTTGAATACCAAACTTGGTATTTAAGATTGGTATCTACCAAGGATGCGACACGAAGATTTTCAAGAAAATCCCCCAAACTACCCTTTACATGGAACTTTTTTCGAAAATTTTGATTTTCTTAAAAATGGCTAACGATTTTGATTAAAATATCGTATATTAAAGATACTTACCTGACAAATAAAATATATATCTTGACTTTTCTGGGAATAGCCTCTGAAGACCACTTTTATTCTGAATGAATTTTACGGAATTTTGCATAACTGCTAAACCGTAACAGATGGAGAAAAACTTACAATACAAAAAATGTAGAGCACATTATAACACACAATTTATGTTACATAATTTTTTTTCGGGAGTTCATCGTTTTTGATAAATTTCTTGTTATTGGCTTCAGCTTTACATTTTTTTTTTTTACTTTTCTCATACTGGAATTTGTCATCTGCTGCCCATACAAACAAAGCCACTTCAGTCACATAGTAACCAGCTTTTGACTATCACTTTAACCTATGGTACTCCCTTATTTCCCTTCTACTTACAAGGAAGCAAGTAATAAGACTATCACTTTAACCTATGCTACTCCCTTATTTCCCTTCTACTTACAAGGAAGCAAGTAATAAGACTATCATTTTAACCTATGCTACTCCCTTATTTCCCTTCTACTTACAAGGAAGCAAGTAATAAGACTATCACTTTAACCTATGGTACTTCCTTATTTCCCTTCTACTTACAAGGAAGCAAGTAATAAGACTATCCCTGCTAATTTTTTTCTCGATTAGTATGAAGTAAATAGAAGCATAAGCTCTCTGGGAATAATTTGTTGCAAATATATAGAGAAAGTCATCATATTTTTTGTTCAGGTTCGATCGGTCGCGAAATTAAAACTACAGTGAAAATCAAATGGAGCTTTGCGCAGGACCGCTGATTTCGCCACATTGTCCACGTCAGTTGTAAACATGCCTAGAGCAGTATCGTCGCCCGCCAAATGTAATGTGAGAGTTGACCTTCAAATTTCGGGAAACGACTCAAATTGTGACCCGACGATATTCTGGAATCGCCTGATGCGTTCGCTTGCTTCCCTGACCGCCTGCTCATGAACATCAAACTTGCTGCCCCTTGCCGTCACAGAACACGCTACTCGGCTGTGCTGCACTACTCCACATTTGGCGGGCGACCTATTCTTCTATTTTCTGTTCACTCTTAGGTTGATCCCCGCCAAAACCCAGCCACGTGGTCAGTGCACCGCGGTACAACACAGTAGCGATGCGCGCAGTAATGTAATACCATGCTAATAATCTAAATGACAAAATAAATTTGTTCCTAAATGGTATAATGTTGTATACAAATACCAACCAGACCAGAGCAGTTGGCAGGCTGAGGGCAGCCCGACGTGTCCCTGTTCTCGGAGAGAACTTAACTACGTACTGACAGGATTGTGGCGTTTGCAGGATGGCGGGTGAGAGTTGGGGTTGTGGAGTGACAGGAGGCAAGTGTTGCTCCTCGACGGTTGTCTGTTATGGTGCAACGGCCCTTGTGCACCGCTGGTGTGAAGTTTATTAAAAATGTTTATTTTGAGGTTTTAATTTTGATATCCAAGCAACTCTTGAAGGGTTGTAAGGAGCTTAACCGTAGCAGCTGTTGGAGGTGCTCCTTCGTTACCGGGGATGCCCGCAAGCCATGTGGGGAAGCCGGTATCGCCTGAAGCGGCGGTTTGTGGGATCGTAGTCCCCTAGAGACCTAACGAGGGCGCTCCGATGGAATGGTAGTCCTTCGTTGAATTTTATTGCCCGACGCCTAATCTCGTCCTCCAGGTATGGCAGACCAGAGGTTTCGTGCAGGAGTCTCGTAGGAAATAGTCGAGGCACAGAATAGATGGCCCGAAGGCATCTATTCTGTGCCCGCTGAAGCAACAGCAGACTGGAGTCTGCCGCCATGCCCCAAATCTCACAGGCGTAGATTAATAAGGGGACTATGAGGGCCCTCAAAAGGCGTAACTTAAGGGGAACCGGCATCGTGGACTTCAGCATCGGGTACAGTGAGGCCGCAGACACTTAATTTCCCTGATGTGTTCCCCAAAAGTGACGCCCTTGTCAAGCTTCACCCCCAAGTGGGTAATGGTGTTCGTCCATTGTATCCTTCGTCTGAGGTACGTGAATGTAGGGACGTTTGCGGAAAAGCGGCGCTTGGTGAAGAGAATAGCGTGGCTTTTCTCCGGATTGATGGACAACCGCCAACGCTCGCACCACTCTTGGAGGAGGCGGAGGTGTCTCTGAATGGGGTTGAAGGCTCTGCGTGGGTGTTTGTTTGTACAGAATAACAGCACGTCATCAGCATACTGGGCTATGTTGACTTGCTGCACTGTTGGTAGGTCGGCCATGTAGAGCGAGGGGGAAAGTACAGTGCCTTCGGGGACTCCGCCTCTTATTGGCTTAAGTGTTGATTTGTGTCCCGCAACTGAAACAACAAAATATCTGTGTTTGAGGTATGAGTGTAGTAGGTGTATGTTGTGTGTCGGGAGCTCCAGTCGGATGAGTTTGAGGAGCAAGCCCGCGTGCCAGGTCGTAGAGAAGGCCTTCCCCACGTCCAGCGACACCGCCGCAGTGTAGGCTCTGTCCTGGAAACCCAGGGCAGCGGCCTCCACCACTCTCAGTAGTTGCTGGGGTGTAGAATGACTATGACGAAAACCAAACTGGTGGTCTGGGATGGCTCGAATGTCGCCCAAAAAAGGAACCAAGCGGACTTATTTTTTACTTTACTTATTTTTTCGCACGTGTTTTTAGGTGTAATTATTACATGTGCACGCATTTATTTTGATACGACTATCAATTTTATCACCATTATACTTAACAGAATAATTTAGTTACCATTTAGGTTGTGGGAATAAGGACTCTGTTCGTTTTACATTATAATATGCCACGTGGTCGAGAAAGGATGACAGTATTTCTGGCGCGAATGGCGGAAGGCTACATAGCAACGGTGCTGTGGTCGCCTGGTGTTTTACATCATCACGTGGTCGAGAAAGTATGACAGTATTTCTGGCGCGAATGGCGGAAGGCTAAATTGCAACGGTGCACTGGTCGCCTGGGGTATTAAACATATACGTAGGCTTTCACGGCCGATGTCCATTGTTTTAAAATTTAACATTTTCGGGCTGTTTCGCCATGGTCTGTAGGTTAAAATATGTACCGTATCGTAGATTTACGGCACGTAAAAGAACCTCAGTCCTGATATAGAGGCCTCTGAGCAAAATTAAGCGGTCTTTCACGCCAAGTATAGAATGGGACGCTGAGAACCACAGCAGTTAAAGAACCTCAGTCCTGAGAGAGAGGCCTCTGAGCAAAATTTAGCGATGTTTCACACCCAGTATAGAATGGGACGCTGCTGAGAACCACAGCAGTTAAAGAACCTCAGTCCTGATATAGAGGCCTCTGAGCAAAATTAAGCGGTCTTTCACGCCCAGTATAGAATGAGACACTGAGAACCACAGCAGTTAAAGAACCTCAGTCCTGATTTAGGGGCCTCTTAACAAAATTTAGCGATGTTTCACGCCCAGTATAGAATGGGACACTGAGAACCACAGCAGCTAAAGTACCTCAGTCCTGATTTAGAGGCCGCTGAGCAAAATTAAGCGGTCTTTCACGCCCAGTATAGAATGGGACACTGAGAACCTCAGCAGTTAAAGAACCTCAGTCCTGATATAGAGGCCTCTGAGCAAAATTAAGCGGTCTTTCACGCCCAGTATAGAATGGGACACTGAGAACCACAGCAGTTAAAGAACATCAAGCCTGATTTAGGGGCCTCTTAACAAAATTTAGCGATCTTTCACGCCAAGTATAGAATGGGACGCTGAGAACCACAGCAGTTAAAGAATCTCAGTCCTGATAAAGAGGCCACTGAACAAACTTTAGCGATGTTTCACGCCAAGTATAGAATGGGACACTGAGAACCACAGCAGTTAAAGAACCTCAAGCCTGATTTAGAGGCCTCTGAGCAAAATTTAGCAATCTTTCACGCCAAGTATAGAATGGGACACTGAGAACCACAGCAGTTAGAGAACCTCAGTCCTGATAGAGAGGTCTCTGAGCAAAATTAAGCGGTCTTTCACGCCCAGTATAGAATGGGACACTGAGAACCACAGCAGTTAAAGAACCTCAGTCCTGATATAGAGGCCTCTTGGCAAAATTAAGCGGTCTTTCACACCCAGTATAGAATGGGACACTGAGAACCACATCAGTTAAAGAAACTCAGTCCTGATATAGAGGCCTCTGAGCAAAATTTAGCGATGTTTCACACCCAGTATAGAATGAGACACTGAGAACCACAGTAGTTAAAGAACCTCAGTCCTGATATAGAGGCCTCTGAGCAAAATTAAGCGGTCTTTCACGCCCAGTATAGAATGGGACACTGAGAACCACAGCAGTTAAAGAACATCAAGCCTGATTTAGGGGCCTCTTAACAAAATTTAGCGATCTTTCACGCCAAGTATAGAATGGGACGCTGAGAACCACAGCAGTTAAAGAATCTCAGTCCTGATAAAGAGGCCACTGAACAAACTTTAGCGATGTTTCACGCCAAGTATAGAATGGGACACTGAGAACCACAGCAGTTAAAGAACCTCAAGCCTGATATAGAGGCCTCTGAGCAAAATTAAGCGGTCTTTCACGCCCAGTATAGAATGGGACACTGAGAACCACAGTAGTTAAAGAACCTCAGTGCTGATTTAGGGGCCTCTTAACAAAATTTAGCGATGTTTCACGCCCAGTATAGAATGGGACACTGAGAACCACAGCAGTTAAAGAACCTCAGTCCTGATTTAGGGGCCTCTTAACAAAATTTAGCGATGTTTCACGCCCAGTATAGAATGGGACACTGAGAACTACAGGAGTTAAAGAATCTCAGTCCTGATAGAGAGGCCTCTGAACAAAATTTAGCGATCTTTCACGCCCAGTATAGAATGGGACACTGAGAACTACAGCAGTTAAAGAATCTCAGTCCTGATAGAGAGGCCTCTGATCAAAATTTAGCGATCTTTCACGCCCAGTATAGAATGGGACACTGAGAACCACAGCAGTTAAAGAACATCAAGCCTGATTTAGAAGCCTCTGAACAAAATTTAGCGATGTTTGACGCCCAGTATAGAATGGGACGCTGAGAACCACAGCAGTTAAAGAACCTCAGTCCTGATTTAGAGGCCTCTGAACAAAATTTAGCGATCTTTCACGCCCAGTATAGAATGGGACACTGAGAACCACAGCAGTTAAAGAAGCTCAGTCGTGATTTAGAGGCCTCTGAACAAAATTTAGTGATCTTTCACGCCCAGTATAGAATGGGACGCTGAGAACCACAGCAGTTAAAGAGCGTCAAGCCTGATTTAGAGGCCTCTGAACAAAATTTAGCGATCTTTCACGCCCAGTATAGAATGGGACGCTGAGAACCACAGCAGTTAAAGAGCCTCAGTCCTGATTTAGAGGCCTCTGAACAAAATTTAGCGATCTTTCACGCCCAGTATAGAATGGGACGCTGAGAACCACAGCAGTTAAAGAGCGTCAAGCCTGATTTAGAGGCCTCTGAACAAAATTTAGTGATCTTTCACGCCCAGTATAGAATGGGACCCTGAGAACCACAGCAGTTAAAGAGCGTCAAGCCTGATTTAGAGGCCTCTGAACAAAATTTAGCGATCTTTCACGCCCAGTATAGAAGGGGACGCTGAGAACCACAGCAGTTAAAGAGCCTCAGTCCTGATTTAGAGGCCTCTGAACAAAATTTAGCGATGTTTCACGCCAAGTATAGAATGGGACACTGAGAACCACAGCAGTTAGAGAACCTCAGTCCTGATAGAGAGGTCTCTGAGCAAAATTAAGCGGTCTTTCACGCCCAGTATAGAATGGGACACTGAGAACCACAGCAGTTAAAGAACCTCAGTCCTGATATAGAGGCCTCTTGGCAAAATTAAGCGGTCTTTCACACCCAGTATAGAATGGGACACTGAGAACCACAGCAGTTAAAGAAACTCAGTCCTGATATAGAGGCCTCTGAGCAAAATTTAGCGATGTTTCACACCCAGTATAGAATGGGACACTGAAAACCACAGTAGTTAAAGAACCTCAGTCCTGATATAGAGGCCTCTGAGCAAAATTAAGCGGTCTTTCACGCCCAGTATAGAATGGGACACTGAGAACCACAGCAGTTAAAGAACATCAAGCCTGATTTAGGGGCCTCTTAACAAAATTTAGCGATCTTTCACGCCAAGTATAGAATGGGACGCTGAGAATCACAGCAGTTAAAGAATCTCAGTCCTGATAAAGAGGCCACTGAACAAACTTTAGCGATGTTTCACGCCAAGTATAGAATGGGACACTGAGAATCACAGCAGTTAAAGAACCTCAAGCCTGATTTAGAGGCCTCTGAGCAAAATTAAGCGGTCTTTCACACCCAGTATAGAATGGGACGCTGAGAACCACAGCAGTTAAAGAGCCTCAGTCCTGATTTAGAGGCCTCTGAACAAAATTTAGCGATCTTTCACGCCCAGTATAGAATGGGACGCTGAGAACCACAGCAGTTAAAGAGCGTCAAGCCTGATTTAGAGGCCTCTGAGCAAAATTTAGCGATCTTTCACGCCCAGTATAGAAGGGGACGCTGAGAACCACAGCAGTTAAAGAGCCTCAGTCCTGATTTAGAGGCCTCTGAACAAAATTTAGCGATGTTTCACGCCCAGTATAGAATGGGACGCTGAGAACCACAGCAGTTAAAGAACCTCAGTCCTGATAAAGAGGCCTCTGAGCAAAATTTAGCGATCTTTCACGCTTTACTTCCCTTCCGAAGGAAGCCATGCTAAGGATTTTTACGCCTGAAATAATCCATCGTCATCCGCCGGGTTTGAACCCGCAAGTTTGGGTATATGAAAAAAGATACAGATAGAATGGTCATGAAAATGAACTAGTTTGAGCCTTTATAACTTCTTATGTGTTCAGAATTTCACCTCCACACTATTCCTGCGTACGTTTGTTTTGGATTGCTTGTAGTCCCAAGATCTGTTATGCACGAGTAGTATGTAGAATATATAAAAGATATTGGATAGAAAAGTCGTGAAAGTGTAGTAATTAGAGTTTTTCTAACTTCATATCTGTTTAGAAATTCGCCCGACTGCAGAGAGTAGCAAAGCATGCAGGTATTATTGATATAGAGTTGATACTGCACACACATCGCCATGTTCGCGTGTAGCCAACTGCTGGCGCGGTTTTTATGTCACGTGTCCTGTCATATGACTGACAGCAAATAATTTCAGTGTTCTACGGTTACCAAACGTCGTTTTTTCTGTCCTGACACCTTTATTTTTATACATAGTTTTTGGAAAATGCTGCTTCAGAAGAAAATGCACTAAATCATGGCATACAATAAATTAGGAATAAAGTAATGTGTGTTCGTTATTTATATACTGACTTTGTCAAAGTCTCACTTGATACGTTAGCGAAAGAGATTCAGAAGGCTGTGGGTTTAAATCCAGTTTACCAACAAATTAAGTTGCAACTTTACCAAGTGAACACTTGACCTGGATCGGTCATTGCAAAGGGAAAGAACAAACATGTTGTCACTCTTTAAAATTCCTAGAACAGTACAATTTTACTTTCTCTACACGTATTATATACATAGTCTATAGAGAGTATTGCACCCAAAATTTCTATACCAAGATTTCACCGGAAATACATGTTTTAGGCTCCCATGTATAAAAAAAACAAATTCAGAAAAAGCTCCGTGTGTCTGTGAATAAGATAGCTCAAACACGAAAGGTCGGTAAAATAGCAAACCAAAAATTCAAAAAAAACTTTTGCAAAAATTTTTTTTTCTCAAAAATGGTTTTAACCACTTTGATTAAAATATCGTATATTAAAGATATTTACTTGAAAAATAAAATTCATCTTGATTTTTCTGGGAATAGCCTCTGAAGACTATTCTGGGTGAATTTTACAGAATTTGGCATAACTGTTTAATCGTATGAGATGGATAAAAACTGAAAATAATGATGTAGAGCACGTTAAAACACACAATTTATGATATATACATTTTTTGTGCAGTGGGTCGTTTTTGAGATATTCCTTGTGTTTCGTTTCAGCTTTGAAAAACTTATATTCTTCTGATACAGGAATTTGTCAACTCCTGTCCATACAAACAAAGGAACTTCAGTCACATAGCAACCAGCTTTTGACCATCACTTTAAGCTATGGTACTCCCTTATTTCGCTTCAACTTACAAGGAAGCAAGTAATAAGATTATCACTTTAACCAATGGTACTCCCTTATTTCGCTTCAACTTACAAGGAAGCAAGTAATAAGACTATCACTTTAACCTATGGTACTCCCTTATGTCCCTTCTACTTACAAGGAAGCAAGTAATAAGAATATCACTTTAACCTATGGCACTCCCTTATTTCCCTTCTACTTACAAGGAAGCAAGTAATAAGAATATCACTTTAACCTATGGTACTCCCTTATTTCTCTTCTACTTACAAGGAAGCAAGTAATAAGACTATCACTTTAACCAATGGTACTCCCTTATTTCCCTTCTACTTACAAGGAAGCAAGTAATAACACTATCACTTTAACCTATGGTACTCCCTTATTTCGCTTCAACTTACAAGGAAGCAAGTAATAAGATTATCACTTTAACCTATGGTACTCCCTTCTTTCACTTCAACTTACAAGGAAGCAAGTAATAAGAATATCACTTTAACCTATGGTACTCCCTTATTTCGCTTCAACTTACAAGGAAGCAAGTAATAAGAATATCACTTTAACCTATGGTACTCCCTTATGTCGCTTCAACTTACAAGGAAGCAAGTAATAAGACTATCACTTTAACCTATGGTACTCCCTTATGTCGCTTCAACGTATAAGGAAGCAAGTAATAAGACTATCACTTTAACCTATGGTACTCCCTTATTTTGCTTCAGCTTACAAGGAAGCAAGTAATAAGACTATCACTTTAACCTATGGTACTCCCTTATTTCCCTTCTACTTACTTGGAAGCAAGTAATAAGACTATCACTTTAACCTATGGTACTCCCTTATTTTGCTTCAGCTTACAAGGAAGCAAGTAATAAGACTATCACTTTAACCTATGTTACTCTCTTATTTCCCTTCTACTTACAAGGAAGCAAGTAATAAGACTATCACTTTAACCTATGCTACTCCCTTATTCCCCTTTTACTTATAAGGAAGCAAGTAAGAAGACTATCACTTTAACCTATGGTACTCCCTTATTTCCCTTCTACTTACAAGGAAGCAAGTAATAAGATTATTTCTGTTATTAATTGTCGATTACCATTAAATAAATAGATAAACATTAGCAGAAATTGTCTATACAGCTCGTTTCCTTGTAAGTAGAAGGGAAATAAGGGAATACACAGCGATAGTCAAATATTTATACTTTTGTTGCCATATTGTTGAAATGCATGTCTTGGCATGCCCAGGAGAAGGTATTTTAGAATTGAAACCAAATAGCAATAAATATCGTAAAAATGGTCAATTCCATGAAAATATGTAGGTGGCAAAAATTGTGCGTTTTAACGAGATCTACATATTTTGCGTAGTAAGTTTCTCTTATCGTGTATTTACTGTGCAAAATTGAGCAAAATTCATCCAGAGTAAGGAGATTTTGAGAAGCTATTCCCAGAAAGTTCAAGATACACATATTATTTGTCATGTAAATAGCTTTACGCAATATGTGGTATTTCAATCAAAATTGTTAGACCTATTGTTGACAAAATCAACATTTTCGAAATTCCTTCCAAGTATTTTGGGGTTAGGGGTTTTCCTCAAAAGTTTCATATCACATTCTTGGAACGTACTAAACATAAATACCAAGTTTGGTATTTTAGCAACTTTATTTTTCTTTGTAAAAGGAACCCAAAAATGTATATTTGCGGTGAAATCACGGTATCTACTTGCGCAGACAAACTAAAAGTTTGATATGTTAAAATCACATACATTGCTCTACTCATTATACATAAGCTTGCTCTTCTATCAGCCTCGTGACAACAAACATGAACATTACCATGATGACATTTCAGCAGAATGGCCAAAGCGTTAGTGATATCTTTTAAGAGCTAGTCGCTATGAAATTACCCTAAAAATTCTATCCATTTCCATTACCAGGATGCAAAATCACCCTGGATTAGGCAGTCGTACATAACCATATGCCACGTGCCTGGCCCACTCCAAGAGAGATGCCGGTTGATAGCGAAGGTCCCAGTCGCGTGGTGTAGGCGTGGTTTGATAGAACACACAGGCACGGCACAGGTCACTTTAGTAATGGAAAACGTAGCATGTGGGTTTTGTTATGTGTTTCGTATAACACGTTCCGAGGTTGTTCCTTCCCAAATAAATGCGATTTTTAAACACACATAAAACTTTAAATAGAAGAGTTTCAAAGTTGCGATATCAAGTTTCGGACAAGTCAAAGTGTAAGGTAAATGACTGCGATCTTTGTTTGGTGTCTTTAGAAATATTTAAACAACTTTTGGGATATACATTTTTTTGTAGAGTTTACCGTTACCGAAATAATCTTTGTTACTGGTTTCAGATTTAAGATAGTTCAAACTTTCCGCATACGAGAATGTTTTAACTCCTGGTCATGCAAACAGAACGATATATAATCACATAGCAACCAGATCTTAAAAGACTAGAAGTAAGGATAAGACAACTTCTACACACCATTATTGAGGAAGAGAAGATTAAGATTTTTATGAATAATTTACTACAGGGAGAATTCAGATGAATTTAAAGAGGTGGAAATCAGTGATAGATGCGCAATAATGAAACACATTGAAAATGTTGACTGAACGTTCCGCTTCACCTACGTCATCATAAATCCCTTTTAAAAGTAATTGGTTTGCCTAAGTAATGAGCTTCCAAAACGACAAAAAACAAGCAAATTGGAAAGTTAGCAAGTTATGCGCCTTTAAAAAAAAACTCGATTCAAAGTTTCCTGCTAAATTTTGAAATGGTGGGAAATCCAAAATCTATAGAGATGCATAATGTGAAATGAATAAATACACACTTTAAGAACGCCTTGTAATTTTATAACAAGGTCCATATGTGCCTGTCTGTGAATAATACACATCCAGAATCTGATTGGTTTGACTCACATTACCTCCTGTGGCAGTTCCACAAAGAAACATTCCTTACAAAAGACGATACCTTTGTCTACGTCACGCTAAACGAGAAAACATCAGCATAAATAGTCTTATTACTTGCTTCCTTGTAAGTAGAAGGGAAATAAGGGAGTACTATAGGTTAAAGTGATAGTCTTATTACTTGCTTCCTTGTAAGTAGAAGAGAAATAAGGGGGTACCATAGGTTAAAGTGACAGTCTTCTTACTTGCTTCCTTGTAAGCAGAAGGGAAATAAAGGAGTACTATAGGTTAAAGTGATAGTCTTATTACTTGCTTCCTTGTAAGTAGAAGGTAAATAAAGGAGTACTATAGGTTAAAGTGATAATCTTATTACTTGCTTCCTTGTAAGTAGAAGGGAAATAAGGGAGTACTATAGGTTAAAGTGATAGTCTTATTACTTGCTTCCTTGTAAGTAGAAGGGAAATAAGGGAGTAGTATAGGTTAAAGTGATAGTCTTATTACTTGCTTCCTTGTAAGTACAAGGGAAATAAGGGAGTAGTATAGGTTAAAGTGATAGTCTTAATACTTGCTTCCTTGTAAGTAGAAGGGAAATAAGGGAGTGCCATAGGTTAAAGGGATAGTCTTATTACTTGCTTCCTTGTAAGTAGAAGGGAAATAAGGGAGTAGTATAGGTTAAAGTGATAGCCTTATTACTTGCTTCCTTGTAAGTAGAAGGGAAATAAGGCAGTAGTATAGGTTAAAGTGATAGTCTTATTACTTGCTTCCTTGTAAGTAGAAGGGAAATAAGGGAGTACCATAGGTTAAAGTGGTAGACTTATTACTTGCTTCCTTGTTAGTAGAAGGGAAATAAGGGAGTACCATAGGTTAAAGTGATAGTCTTATTACTTGCTTCCTTGAAAATAGAAAAGAAATAAGGGAGTAGTATAGGTTAAAGTAATAGTCTTATTACTTGCTTCCTTGTAAGTAGAAGGGAAATAAGGGAGCAGTATAGGTTAAAGTGATAGTCTTATTACTTGCTTCCTTGTAAGTAGAAGGGAAATAAGGGAGTACCATAGGTTAAAGTGATAGTCTTATTACTTGTTTCCTTGTAAGTAGAAGTGAAATAAGGGAGTACCATATGTTAAATTGATAGTCTTATTACTTGCTTCCTTATTAGTAGAAGGGAAATAAGGGAGTACCATAGGTTAAAGTGATAGTCTTATTACGTGCTTCCTTATTAGTAGAAGGGAAATAAGGGAGTACCATAGGTTAAAGTGATAGTCTTATTACGTGCTTCCTTATTAGTAGAAGGGAAATAAGGGAGTACCATAGGTTAAAGTGATAGTCTTATTACGTGCTTCCTTATTAGTAGAAGTGAAATAAGGGAGTACCATAGGTTAAACTGATAGTCTTATTACGTGCTTCCTTATTAGTAGAAGGGAAATAAGGGAGTACCATAGGTTACAGTGATAGTCTTATTACGTGCTTCCTTGTAAGGAAAGGAAATAAGGAAGTACCATAGATTACAGTGATAGT
The DNA here is from genome assembly GCA_030762935.1 of Hymenopus coronatus. Taxonomy (NCBI): domain Eukaryota; kingdom Metazoa; phylum Arthropoda; class Insecta; order Mantodea; family Hymenopodidae; genus Hymenopus; species Hymenopus coronatus. The sequence goes on from CM060898.1 coordinate 144,235,978, forward strand.
CTTATTACGTGCTTCCTTATTAGTAGAAGGGAAATAAGGGAGTACCTTTAGGTTACAGTGATAGTCTTATTACTTGCTTCCCTGTAAGTAGAAGGGAAATAAGGGAGTAGCATAGGTTAAAGTGATAAGTCTTATTACTTGCTTCCTTGTAAGTAGAAGGGAAATAAGGGAGTACCATAGGTTAAAGTGATAGTCTTATTACTTGCTTCCTTGTAAGTAGAAGGGAAATAAGGGAGTACCATAGGTTAAAGTGATAGTCTTATTACTTGCTTCCTTGTAAGCAGAAGGGAAATAAGGGAGTACCATAGGTTAAAGTGATAGTCTTATTACTTGCTTCCTTGTAAGCAGAAGGTAAATAACGGAGTAGCATAGGTTAAAGTGATAGCCTTATTACTTGCTTCCTTGTAAGTAGAAGCGAAATAAGCGAGTACCATAGGTTAAAGTGATAGTCTTATTATTTGCTTCCCTGTAAGTAAAAGGGAAATAAGGTAGTACCATAGGTTAAAGTGATAAGTCTTATTACTTGCTTCCTTGAAAGTAGAAGGGAAATAAAGGAGTAACATAGGTTAAAGTGATAGTCTTACTACTTACTTCCGTGTAAGTAGAAGGGAAATAAGGGAGTAGTATAGGCTAAAGTGTAGTCTATTACTTGCTTCCTTGAAAGTAGAAGGGAAATAAAGGAGTAACATAGGTTAAAGTGATGGTCTTATTACTTGCTTCCGTGTAAGTAGAAGGGAAATAAGGGAGTAGTATAGGCTAACGTGTAGTCTATTACTTGCTTCCTTGTAAGTGGAAGGGGAAATAAGGGAGTAGTATAGGTTAAAGTGATAGTTTTATTACTTGCTTCCCTGTAAGTAGAAGGGAAATAAGGTAGTACCATAGGTTAAAGTGATAGTCTTATTACTTGCTTCCTTGTAAGTAGAAGGGAAATAAGGCAGTACCATAGGTTAAAGTGATAGTCTTATTACTTGCTTCCTTGTAAGTTGAAGGGAAATAACAGTGTACCATAGGTTAAAGTGATAGTCTTATTACTTGCTTCCTTGTAAGTGGAAGGGAACTAAGGGAGTACTATAGGTTAAAGTGATAGTCTTACTACTTACTTCCGTGTAAGTAGAAGGGAAATAAGGGAGTAGTATAGGCTAAAGTGTAGTCTATTACTTGCTTCCTTGAAAGTAGAAGGGAAATAAAGGAGTAACATAGGTTAAAGTGATGGTCTTATTACTTGCTTCCGTGTAAGTAGAAGGGAAATAAGGGAGTAGTATAGGCTAACGTGTAGTCTATTACTTGCTTCCTTGTAAGTGGAAGGGGAAATAAGGGAGTAGTATAGGTTAAAGTGATAGTTTTATTACTTGCTTCCCTGTAAGTAGAAGGGAAATAAGGTAGTACCATAGGTTAAAGTGATAGTCTTATTACTTGCTTCCTTGTAAGTAGAAGGGAAATAAGGCAGTACCATAGGTTAAAGTGATAGTCTTATTACTTGCTTCCTTGTAAGTTGAAGGGAAATAACAGTGTACCATAGGTTAAAGTGATAGTCTTATTACTTGCTTCCTTGTAAGTGGAAGGGAACTAAGGGAGTACTATAGGTTAAAGTGATAGTCTTATTGCTTGCTTCCTTGTAAGTGGAAGGGAAATAAGGGAGTACCATAGGTTAAAGTGATAGTCTTAATACTTGCTTCCTTGTAAGTAGAAGGGAAATAAGGGAGTACACTAGGTTAAAGTGATAGTCTTGTTACTTGCTTCCTTGTAAGTAGAAGGGAAATAAGGGAGTAGCATAGGTTAAAGTGATAGTCTTATTACTTGCTTCCTTGTAAGTAGAAGGGAAATAAGGGAGTACCATAGGTTAAAGTGATAGTCTTCTTACTTGCTTCCTTGTAAGTAGAAGGGTAATAAGGGAGTACCATAGCTTAAGGTGATAATCTTATTACTTGCTTCCTTGTAAGTAGAAAGGAAATAAGGGAGTACACTAGGTTAAAGTGATAGTCTTATTACTTGCTTCCTTGTAAGCAGAAGGGAAATAAGGGAGTAGCATAGGTTAAAGTGATAGTCTTATTACTTGCTTCCTTGTAAGTAGAAGGGAAATAAGGGAGTACCATAGGTTAAAGTGGTAGTCTTATTACTTGCTTCCTCGTTAGTAGATGGGAAATAAGGGAGTACCATAGGTTAAAGTGATAGTCTTATTACTTGCTTCCTTGAAAATAGAAAAGATATAAGGGAGTAGTATAGGTTAAAGTAATAGTCTTATTACTTGCTTCCTTGTAAGTAGAAGGGAAATAAGGGAGCAGTATAGGTTAAAGTGATAGTCTTATTACTTGCTTCCTTGTAAGTAGAAGGGAAATAAGGGAGTACCATAGGTTAAAGTGATAGTCTTATTACTTGCTTCCTTGTAAGTAGAAGTGGAATAAGGGAGTACCATATGTTAAAGTGATAGTCTTATTACTTGCTTCCTTATTAATAGAAGGGAAATAAGGGAGTACCATAGGTTAAAGTGATAGTGTTATTACTTGCTTCCTTATTAGTAGAAGGGAAATAAGGGAGTACCATAGGTTAAAGTGATAGTCTTATTACGTGTTTCCTTATTAGTAGAAGTGAAATAAGGGAGTACCATAGATTACAGTGATAGTCTTTTTACGTGCTTCCTTATTAGTAGAAGGGAAATAAGGGAGTACCATAGGTTACAGTGATAGCCTTATTACTTGCTTCCTTGTAAGTAGAACGGAAATAAGGGAGTAGCATAGGTTAAAGTGATAGTCTTATTACTTGCTTCCTTGTAAGTAGAAGGGAAATAAGGGAGTACCATAGGTTAAAGTGATAGTCTTATTACTTGCTTCCTTGTAAGTAGAAGGGAAATAAGGGAGCACCATAGGTTAAAGTGATAGTCTTATTACTTGCTTCCTTGTAAGCAGAAGGGAAATAAGGGAGTACCATAGGTTAAAGTGATAGTCTTATTACTTGCTTCCTTGTAAGCAGAAGGGAAATAAAGGAGTAGCATAGGTTAAAGTGATAGTCTTATTACTTGCTTCCTTGTAAGTAGAAGGGAAATAAGCGAGTACCATAGGTTAAAGTGATAGTCTTATTACTTGCTTCCCTGTAAGTAAAAGGGAAATAAGGGAGTACCATAGGTTAAAGTGATAGTCTTATTACTTGCTTCCTTGAAAGTAGAATGGAAATAAAGGAGTAACATAGGTTAAAGTGATAGACTTACTACTTACTTCCCTGTAAGTAGAAGGGAAATAAGGGAGTAGTATAGGCTAAAGTGTAATCTATTACTTGCTTCCTTGAAAGTAGAAGGGAAATAAAGGAGTAACATAGGTTAAAGTGATGGTCTTATTACTTGCTTCCGTGTAAGTAGAAGCGAAATAAGGGAGTAGTATGGGCTAAAGTGTAGTCTATTACTTGCTTCCTTGTAAGTGGAAGGGGAAATAAGGGAGTAGTATAGGTTAAAGTGATAGTCTTATTACTTGCTTCCCTGTAAGTAGAAGGGAAATAAGGTAGTACCATAGGTTAAAGTGATAGCCTTATTACTTGCTTCCTTGTAAGTAGAAGGGAAATAAGGCAGTACCATAGGTTAAAGTGATAGTCTTATTACTTGCTTCCTTGTAAGTTGAAGGGAAATAAGAGTGTACCATAGGTTAAAGTGATAGTCTTATTACTTGCTTCCTTGTAAGTACAAGGGAAATAAGGGAGTACCATAGGTTAAAGTGATAGTCTTATTGCTTGTTTCCTTGTAAGTGGAAGGGAAATAAGGGAGTACCATAGGTTAAAGTGATAGTCTTATTACTTGCTTCCTTGTAAGTAGAAGGGAAATAAGGGAGTACACTAGGTTAAAGTGATAGTCTTGTTACTTGCTTCCTTGTAAGTAGAAGGGAAATAAGGGAGTAGCATAGGTTAAAGTGATAGTCTTCTTACTTGCTTCCTTGTAAGTAGAAGGGAAATAAGGGAGTACCATAGCTTAAAGTGATAATCTTATTACTTGCTTCCTTGTAAGTAGAAAGGAAATAAGGGAGTACACTAGGTTAAAGTGATAGTCTTATTACTTGCTTCCTTGTAAGTAGAAGGGAAATAAGGGAGTACACTAGGTTAAAGTGATAGTCTTATTACTTGCTTACTTGTAAGTAGAAGGGAGATAAGGGAGTACCATAGGTTAAAGTGATAGTCTTATTACTTGCTTCCTTGTAAGTAGAAGGGAAATAAGGGAGTAGTATAGGTTAAAGTGATAGCCCTATTACTTGCTTCCTTGTAAGTAGAAGGGAAATAAGGGAGTAGTATAGGTTAAAGTGATAGCCTTATTACTTGCTTCCTTGTAAGTAGAAGGGAAATAAGGCAGTAGTATAGGTTAAAGTGATAGTCTTATTACTTGCTTCCTTTAAATAGAAGGGAAATAAGGGAGTACCATAGGTTAAAGTGGTAGTCTTATTACTTGCTTCCTTGTTAGTAGAAGGGAAATAAGGGAGTACCATAGGTTAAAGTGATAGTCTTATTACTTGCTTCCTTGAAAATAGAAAAGAAATAAGGGAGTAGTATAGGTTAAAGTAATAGTCTTATTACTTGCTTCCTTGTAAGTAGAAGGGAAATAAGGCAGTACCATAGGTTAAAGTGATAGTCTTATTACTTGCTTCCTTGTAAGTTGAAGGGAAATAACAGTGTACCATAGGTTAAAGTGATAGTCTTATTACTTGCTTCCTTGTAAGTGGAAGGGAACTAAGGGAGTACTATAGGTTAAAGTGATAGTCTTATTGCTTGCTTCCTTGTAAGTGGAAGGGAAATAAGGGAGTACCATAGGTTAAAGTGATAGTCTTAATACTTGCTTCCTTGTAAGTAGAAGGGAAATAAGGGAGTACACTAGGTTAAAGTGATAGTCTTGTTACTTGCTTCCTTGTAAGTAGAAGGGAAATAAGGGAGTAGCATAGGTTAAAGTGATAGTCTTATTACTTGCTTCCTTGTAAGTAGAAGGGAAATAAGGGAGTACCATAGGTTAAAGTGATAGTCTTCTTACTTGCTTCCTTGTAAGTAGAAGGGTAATAAGGGAGTACCATAGCTTAAGGTGATAATCTTATTACTTGCTTCCTTGTAAGTAGAAAGGAAATAAGGGAGTACACTAGGTTAAAGTGATAGTCTTATTACTTGCTTCCTTGTAAGCAGAAGGGAAATAAGGGAGTAGCATAGGTTAAAGTGATAGTCTTATTACTTGCTTCCTTGTAAGTAGAAGGGAAATAAGGGAGTACCATAGGTTAAAGTGGTAGTCTTATTACTTGCTTCCTCGTTAGTAGATGGGAAATAAGGGAGTACCATAGGTTAAAGTGATAGTCTTATTACTTGCTTCCTTGAAAATAGAAAAGATATAAGGGAGTAGTATAGGTTAAAGTAATAGTCTTATTACATGCTTCCTTGTAAGTAGAAGGGAAATAAGGGAGCAGTATAGGTTAAAGTGATAGTCTTATTACTTGCTTCCTTGTAAGTAGAAGGGAAATAAGGGAGTACCATAGGTTAAAGTGATAGTCTTATTACTTGCTTCCTTGTAAGTAGAAGTGGAATAAGGGAGTACCATATGTTAAAGTGATAGTCTTATTACTTGCTTCCTTATTAATAGAAGGGAAATAAGGGAGTACCATAGGTTAAAGTGATAGTGTTATTACTTGCTTCCTTATTAGTAGAAGGGAAATAAGGGAGTACCATAGGTTAAAGTGATAGTCTTATTACGTGTTTCCTTATTAGTAGAAGTGAAATAAGGGAGTACCATAGATTACAGTGATAGTCTTTTTACGTGCTTCCTTATTAGTAGAAGGGAAATAAGGGAGTACCATAGGTTACAGTGATAGCCTTATTACTTGCTTCCTTGTAAGTAGAACGGAAATAAGGGAGTAGCATAGGTTAAAGTGATAGTCTTATTACTTGCTTCCTTGTAAGTAGAAGGGAAATAAGGGAGTACCATAGGTTAAAGTGATAGTCTTATTACTTGCTTCCTTGTAAGTAGAAGGGAAATAAGGGAGCACCATAGGTTAAAGTGATAGTCTTATTACTTGCTTCCTTGTAAGCAGAAGGGAAATAAGGGAGTACCATAGGTTAAAGTGATAGTCTTATTACTTGCTTCCTTGTAAGCAGAAGGGAAATAAAGGAGTAGCATAGGTTAAAGTGATAGTCTTATTACTTGCTTCCTTGTAAGTAGAAGGGAAATAAGCGAGTACCATAGGTTAAAGTGATAGTCTTATTACTTGCTTCCCTGTAAGTAAAAGGGAAATAAGGGAGTACCATAGGTTAAAGTGATAGTCTTATTACTTGCTTCCTTGAAAGTAGAATGGAAATAAAGGAGTAACATAGGTTAAAGTGATAGACTTACTACTTACTTCCCTGTAAGTAGAAGGGAAATAAGGGAGTAGTATAGGCTAAAGTGTAATCTATTACTTGCTTCCTTGAAAGTAGAAGGGAAATAAAGGAGTAACATAGGTTAAAGTGATGGTCTTATTACTTGCTTCCGTGTAAGTAGAAGCGAAATAAGGGAGTAGTATGGGCTAAAGTGTAGTCTATTACTTGCTTCCTTGTAAGTGGAAGGGGAAATAAGGGAGTAGTATAGGTTAAAGTGATAGTCTTATTACTTGCTTCCCTGTAAGTAGAAGGGAAATAAGGTAGTACCATAGGTTAAAGTGATAGCCTTATTACTTGCTTCCTTGTAAGTAGAAGGGAAATAAGGCAGTACCATAGGTTAAAGTGATAGTCTTATTACTTGCTTCCTTGTAAGTTGAAGGGAAATAAGAGTGTACCATAGGTTAAAGTGATAGTCTTATTACTTGCTTCCTTGTAAGTACAAGGGAAATAAGGGAGTACCATAGGTTAAAGTGATAGTCTTATTGCTTGTTTCCTTGTAAGTGGAAGGGAAATAAGGGAGTACCATAGGTTAAAGTGATAGTCTTATTACTTGCTTCCTTGTAAGTAGAAGGGAAATAAGGGAGTACACTAGGTTAAAGTGATAGTCTTGTTACTTGCTTCCTTGTAAGTAGAAGGGAAATAAGGGAGTAGCATAGGTTAAAGTGATAGTCTTCTTACTTGCTTCCTTGTAAGTAGAAGGGAAATAAGGGAGTACCATAGCTTAAAGTGATAATCTTATTACTTGCTTCCTTGTAAGTAGAAAGGAAATAAGGGAGTACACTAGGTTAAAGTGATAGTCTTATTACTTGCTTCCTTGTAAGTAGAAGGGAAATAAGGGAGTACACTAGGTTAAAGTGATAGTCTTATTACTTGCTTACTTGTAAGTAGAAGGGAGATAAGGGAGTACCATAGGTTAAAGTGATAGTCTTATTACTTGCTTCCTTGTAAGTAGAAGGGAAATAAGGGAGTAGTATAGGTTAAAGTGATAGCCCTATTACTTGCTTCCTTGTAAGTAGAAGGGAAATAAGGGAGTAGTATAGGTTAAAGTGATAGCCTTATTACTTGCTTCCTTGTAAGTAGAAGGGAAATAAGGCAGTAGTATAGGTTAAAGTGATAGTCTTATTACTTGCTTCCTTTAAATAGAAGGGAAATAAGGGAGTACCATAGGTTAAAGTGGTAGTCTTATTACTTGCTTCCTTGTTAGTAGAAGGGAAATAAGGGAGTACCATAGGTTAAAGTGATAGTCTTATTACTTGCTTCCTTGAAAATAGAAAAGAAATAAGGGAGTAGTATAGGTTAAAGTAATAGTCTTATTACTTGCTTCCTTGTAAGTAGAAGGGAAATAAGGGATCAGTATAGGTTAAAGTGACAGTCTTAATACTTGCTTCCTTGTAAGTAGAAGGGAAATAAGGGAGTACCATAGGTTAAAGTAATAGTCTTATTACTTGCTTCCTTGTAAGTAGAAGTGAAATAAGGGAGTACCATATGTTAAAGTGATAGTCTTATTACTTGCTTCCTTATTAGTAGAAGGGAAATAAGGGAGTACCATAGGTTAAAGTGATAGTGTTATTACTTGCTTCCTTATTAGTAGAAGGGAAATAAGGGAGTACCATAGGTTAAAGTGATAGTCTTATTACGTGCTTCCTTATTAGTAGAAGGGAAATAAGGGAGTACCTTAGGTTAAAGTGATAGTCTTATTACGTGCTTCCTTATTAGTAGAAGGGAAATAAGGGAGTACCATAGGTTAAAGTGATAGTCTTATTACGTGCTTCCTTATTAGTAGAAGTGAAATAAGGGAGTACCATAGGTTAAAGTGATAGTCTTATTACGTGCTTCCTTATTAGTAGAAGGGAAATAAGGGAGTACCATAGGTTACAGTGATAGTCTTATTACGTGCTTCCTTATTAGTAGAAGGGAAATAAGGGAGTTCCATAGGTTACAGTGATAGTCTTATTACGTGCTTCCTTGTAAGGAAAGGAAATAAGGGAGTACCATAGATTACAGTGATAGTCTTATTACGTGCTTCCTTATTAGTAGAAGGGAAATAAGGGAGTACCATAGGTTACAGTGATAGTCTTATTACTTGCTTCCTTGTAAGTAGAAGGGAAATAAGGGAGTACCATAGGTTAAAGTGATAGTCTTATGACTTGCTTCCTTGTAAGTAGAAGGGAAATAAGGGAGTACCATAGGTTAAAGTGATAGTCTTATTACTTGCTTCCTTGTAAGTAGAAGGGAAATAAGGGAGTACCATAGGTTAAAGTGATAGTCTTATTACTTGCTTCCTTGTAAGCAGAAGGGAAATAAGGGAGTACCATAGGTTAAAGTGATAGTCTTCTTACTTGCTTCCTTGTAAGTAGAAGGGAAATAAGGGAGTACCATAGCTTAAAGTGATAATCTTATTGCTTGCTTCCTTGTAAGTAGAAAGGAAATAAGGGAGTACACTAGGTTAAAGTGATAGTCTTATTACTTGCTTCCTTGTAAGTAGAAGGGAAATAAGGAAGTACACTAGGTTAAAGTGATAGTCTTATTACTTGCTTCTTTGTAAGTAGAAGGGAAATAAGGGAGTGCCATAGGTTAAAGTGATAGTCTTGTTACTTGCTTCCTTGTAAGTAGAAGGGTAATAAGGTAGTAGTATAGGTTAAAGTGATAGTCTTATTACTTGCTTCCTTGTAAGTAGAAGGGAAATAACGGAGTAGTATAGGTTAAAGTAATAGTCTTATTACTTGCTTCCTTGTAAGCAGAAGGGAAATAAGGGAGCAGTATAGATAAAAGTGATAATCTTATTACTTGCTTCCTTGTAAGCAGAAGGGAAATAAGGGAGTACCATAGGTTAAAGTGATAGTCTTATTACTTGCTTCCTTGAAAGTAGAAGGGAAATAAGGGATTACCATAGGTTAAAGTGATAGTCTTATTACTTGCTTCCTTGTAAGTAGAAGGGAAATAAGGGAGTACCATAGGTTAAAGTGATAGTCTTATTACTTGCTTCCTTGAAAGTAGAAGGGAAATAAGGGAGTTCCATAGGTTAAAGTGATAGTCTTATTACTTGCTTCCTTGTAAGTAGAAGGGAAATAAGGGAGTACCATAGGTTAAAGTGATAGTATTGTTACTTGCTTCCTTGTAAGTAGAAGGGAAATAAGGGAGTATACTAGGTTAAAGTGATAGTGTTGTTACTTGCTTCCTTGTAAGTAGAAGGGAAATAAGGGAGTACCATAAGTTAAAGTGATAGTGTTATTACTTGCTTCCCTGTAAGTAGAAGGGAAATAAGGGAGTACCATAGGTTAAAGTAATATTCTTATTACTTGCTTCCTTGTAAGTTGAAGCGAATAAAGGGAGTACACTGGACTAAAACGATAGTAAAATACTTTAAAGGCTATCACTATATGAATCAATTGAAAATGGATTCTCTTTTGCATTCCCAGTGGTAAAATAAGAAAACGGATGTGTTACACTTACATGACTTTCTCTAGCTGCTGACTTCTTACAAAATATTATTCTCATTTCCACATCAAACTAATCGAGATAAACATTAGCAGAATGTTTCTTATACGTAGAAGGGAACTAAGTGAATATACTAGGCTAAAGTGATAGTAAAATATTTTAAAAGCTATCGTTATGCGATTGTCATTGCAAATCGCTTGTTTGTTTGTCTAAGGAGTAGAACTAAAGCAAACGGACACTTCTTGTCTGAGAAAAGTAGAGTTACTTTTCAGTTTAAACCAGCAACAGTTATTTACACAACAGAAAGTTAAACAACACAAATTGTGTGTTTTACCGTATCTACATTTTTTGTGTGGTGAGCTTTTGGCTATCTCTTACGGTTTACCAGTTACGCAACATTTAGCAAAATTTAGTCAGAATAAGGAGATGCTTAGAGGCTATTCCCTGAAAATTAAATAAATATGTTTCTTTTACGGCATTTTAATCAAAATCGTTACAGTCATTTTTGAGAAAATAAACATTTTGGAAACATTTTCCATGTAAAGGTCAGTTCCTAGGGTGTATTTTTCTGAAAATATTTTTGTCGTATCCCTGTTAAATACTAAACTTAAATAACAAGTTTGGTATTTTACGGACCTTTCGTTTATTAATTATCTTTTCACAGACACACGGACACACACGCGCGCGCACACACACACACACACGCACACGGACCTTTTTCTTAAAATCCTTTTCTTGGTTTCAGAGGACCCAAAACATATATTCCCGGTGAAATCTCGGTATGGAATTTTTGGGTGCAATACAATACCTTCTCATACTATGTACATTGTACATACCTGCTAGAGAAAGCAAAATGAAAGGTCGGGTAAATAATAACATTTAGATTCAGATCTTGCTAAGGATGCGATACTAATGGTGTGAAGAAAATCCACCGCCCAGACTATACTTTACATGGCAACCTTTCCAAATATTTTGATTATTCGAATGATCATTTTGATTAAAATTTCATATGTTTAATTTTTTCATGATAAATGAAACACACATTTTGAATATTTTTACTTTCTCTACACGTACTATGTACATAGTGTATAGAAAAGGTATAGCATTTCACCCAAAAATTCGATACAGAGATTTCTCCGGAAATACATATTTTGGTTCCAGCTGTATCCAAAAAAAAAAAGCATTGTGTGTGTATGTGTGTGTGTGTCTATGGACAGCATAGCTCAAAAACGAAAAGACCGTTGAATACCAAACTTGGTATTTACGTTTGCGAGGTTGCGACATAAAAAGTTTTAAAAAAATCCCCCCACCCCCAACTACCCTTCACATGGAACTTTTTCAAAAATGTTAATTTTCTTAAAAATAGCTTTAATGATTTTAATTAACATACCGTATATTAAAGATATTTACCTGACAAATAAAATGTATATCTGAATTTTTTAGGAATAGTCTGTGAAGACTACTTTACTTTGGATAATTTTGCGGAATTTTGCTTAACTGCTAAACTGTAAGAGATGGACAAAAACTTACAACACAAAACTGTAGACCACGTTAAAGCACACATATTATGTAATACACATTTTTTTCGTGGAGTTTACCGTTTTTTAGATATTCCTTGTTTCTGGTTTCAGCTTTAAAATACTTATGTTTTTCTCAAACAAGAATTTATCAGCTCCTGTCCATACAAATAAAGGAACTTCAGTCACATAGCAACCAGCTTTTGACTATCACTTTAATCTATGGTACTCCCTTGTTTCGCTTCTACTTACAAAGAAGCAAGTAATAAGACTATTTCTGCTAATTGTTTCTCGATTAGCGTGAAGTAAATAGAAGCATAAGCTTTTTAATAACAATTTGTTACAGAGATGAAGAGAAAGTCATGTGAATGGAACACAAGATTTTTTGATAACAGACCCCGAAGTTCTATTCATTCGAGATGACTTTTGCATAACTTTACTACAAAACCATATTGGGTAGACAAAATCTAGCAATGACGAAAATGCAGATATATATCTTTTATTGGTTTGAAGGTTAAAATACGCATATTTGCCTGAAATCGTAAGTGATTTATCAGCCATTTTCATTCTGGTCATTCAATAAGAGTGGAATTTGAGATCATCACATGGCGACCAGTTCTTAAAGATTTCACTATCACTTTAGCCTTGTGTATTCCCTTATTTCTACTGTGTTCTATAAGGAAATAAAGTCAGTTTGCTAATGCTTATCTAGCTAGATAAACAAGAATAAGTGTTAGTAGAGAAAGTCACGTGAATGTAATACATCAGATCATTGTCATATTCACGTAAATAAATCACAATTTGCTAATGCTTATCTAGATAAACAAGAATAAGTGTTAGTAGAGAAAGTCACGTGAATGTAATACATCACATCATTGACATATTCACGTAAGGAAATCACAATTTGCTAATGATTATCTAGATAAACAACAAGAATAAGTGTTAGTAGAGAAAGTCACGTGAATGTAATACATCAGATCATTGTCATATTCACGTAAATAAATCACAATTTGCTAATGCTTATCTAGATAAACAAGAATAAGTGTTAGTAGAGAAAGTCACGTGAATGTAATACATCACATCATTGACATATTCACGTAAGGAAATCACAATTTGCTAATGATTATCTAGATAAACAACAAGAATAAGTGTTGGTAGAGAAAGTCACGTGAATGTAATACATCAGATCATTGTCATATTCACGTAAGGAAATCACAATTTGCTAATGATTATCTAGATAAACAAGAATAAGTGTTAGTAGAGAAAGTCACGTGAATGTAACACATCAGATCATTGTCATATTCACGTAAAGAAATCACAATTTGCTAATGATTATCTAGATAAACAAGAATAAGTGTTAGTAGAGAAAGTCACGTGAATGTAACACATCAGATCATTGTCATATTCACGTAAAGAAATCACAATTTGCTAATGATTATCTAGATAAACAAGAAGAATAAGTGTAAGTAGAGAAAGTCACGTGAATGTAATACATCAGAGCATTGTCATATTCACGTAAAGAAATCACAATTTGCTAATGATGATCTAGATAAACAAGAATAAGTGTTGGTAGAGAAAGTCACGTGAATGTAATACATCAGATCATTGTCATATTCACGTAAGGAAATCACAATTTGCTAATGATTATCTAGATAAACAAGAATAAGTGTTAGTAGAGAAAGTCACGTGAATGTAACACATCAGATCATTGTCATATTCACGTAAAGAAATCACAATTTGCTAATGATTATCTAGATAAACAAGAAGAATAAGTGTTAGTAGAGAAAGTCACGTGAATGTAATACATCAGAGCATTGTCATATTCACGTAAAGAAATCACAATTTGCTAATGATGTTCTAGATAAACAAGAATAAGTGTTGGTAGAGAAAGTCACGTGAATGTAATACATCAGATCATTGTCATATTCACGTAAGGAAATCACAATTTGCTAATGATTATCTAGATAAACAACAAGAATAAGTGTTAGTAGAGAAAGTCATGTGAATGTAACACATCAGATCATTGTCATATTCACGTAAAGAAATCACAATTTCGAAGTCATCTATGAAAAGTTGACTATCGCTTTGTTTAGTGTTTTCTTCTTATTTCTATTTGTTTATTGCTAAGCGTTTTGCATTCGAATATGACAAGACACTTGCTAAGACTCTTTTCCTGTTATATCTTATTTACACTGTGACGTAAGATTGTCTGAGTATTGAAATTTGCCATATTTTAAGTTCTAGTTTTGTTTTCTGCATATAATGTCCTATTTCATTTGCTTTTCACTTTATTTAAAAACTGACCTAGTTTCTTGTTATCTTTGCTTAGTGGCCCATTTAATGTCTTTTTCCTGATATTTTTAAATCATTATTCCGAAAGATATTTTCTCTACAATTTAGGATTATCCGTCTTCTACCTACTTCTTGTGAATACAAAGTGTTTGTAGAATAATTTACATTAGAAAGAGTAGAGAACGACAAATGAATGTCACATCAGATTCTTTGTTAAAGGGGGCTCAAAATATGCTTTCCTGGCGAAATTTTTACTTTCTTAACACGTTTTATGCAAATAGAGATGTCGATTTTTCACGTTTATGTTTTGAAATGCGCTGAATCCAAAAAGAAAACCCATCTTTAGAAAAAATTGTGTGCGCGTGTGTATTTCTGTGGACAGTACAGAGCAAAAACGAAAAGATCATTAAATACCAAATTTGGTATTCAAGGATGCGACATGAAGGTTTTCAATAAAATTCCCCCGTCACAAATTACCCTTTGCCAGAAAAATGTTTGAAATATTTTATTCTTAAAAATGACTAATAATTTTGATTAAAATACCGTATATTGAATATATTTATATTGCTATCAAAAGTAGATCTTGAATTTCCTGAAAACAGCCTCTGAAGACCTTTTCATTCTGGATGAATTTGGCACAGCTGGTAAAGCGTAAGATGTAGACAAAAACTTACTATATAAAAATGTAGATCTCATTAAAACACAATTTAGGTCATATACTCTTTGTGTTTTTATACACTTAACCGTTTCCAAGGTATACCTTGTTATTAGTTTCAATTTTAATCTACTTCAAGTTTTCTCAAACAAGAGGCCATTTTTAGTTTCATCCCTCTGTCTTGCTGTACTTCTGACCTTGCAAAGCGAACCGAATTAAAATAGTTTGACGTTGCGACCGGGCTTTAACAGATTTGACTGTCGCTTTAGTCCAGTGTATTACCTTATTTCTCTTCTTAGAAAGAACTATTACATCCAGTTCAGCTAACGTTCATCAGATAAGGACTCATCTTTTATATAGATAGACAAAGTCATGTGAATGGAACACATCAGTATTTGCTTTCTCTACACGTACTATGTACGTAGTGTATAGAGAATATTCGATAGCGAGATGTCACCGGAAATACATCTTCTGGGTCCCCCTGAATCCAAAGAAAAGCATTTCTAGAAATAGGTCCGTCTGTGTGTGTGTGTGTGTGTGTGTGTGTGTGTGTGTGTGTGTGTGTGTACAGCATAACTCAAAAACGAAAAGACCGTTAAATACTAAACTTCGTATTTAAGTTTGGTATTTTGCAATGATGCGACACGAAGATTTTTAAGAAAATCGCCACACCCCAAGTAACCTTTACATATAACTTCTTCCGAAAATTTTTATTTTCTCAAAAATAGATTTACCGAATTTGAGTAAAACATTATATATTAAAGATAATATGTATATCTTGAATTTTCTGGGAATAGCCTCTGAATTTTATTGCATTTTCCATTACTGCTAAACCGTAATATGTGTGCAAAAAGTTACCTCACAAAAAATGTAGAGCAAATTAAAACACACAATTTATGTTATCTAATTTTTTTTCGTGGAGTTTATTGTTTTTGAGATATTCCTTGTTATTGGTTTCAGCTTTAGAAAACTTATACTTTTCTCATACAGGAATTTGACAACTCCTGTCCAAACAAACAAAGGAACTTCAGTCACATAATAACCCGCTTTTGACTGTCACTTTAACCTATGGTACTCCCTTATTTCGGTTCTAATTACAAGGAAGCAAGTAATAAGACTATTTGTACAAATTATTTTCTCGATTAGCATGAAGTAAATAGAAGCATAAGCTTTTTAACTATAATTTGTTGCAGAGATGTAGAGAAAGTCATGTGAATGGAATACATCAGGTATTTTTAGGGTAGAATGCAATACTGGCTCTACTTACTAAATTTGTAAGTAATTAGTGGATATTTAAGAACTAAACACAAACCTTGAATAACAATGGTAATGGCGTGTATATTTCCTGTCGGATGAACACCCGAACAATAAGGAAACTGTTACGACTTCCTGGAGTCTGAGTTATGTCCGGGATCCCATTCGACATGCACGCTACCTGGTGTCGCCTTTCAGAACGTCATTTCCTCTCAGCCGGCCACATCCTGAACAGAACTGCAGCCTTCCTTCTCTCAGTAGTTAAGATAATCTCCACTTGACGTGGAAACCAGTCACATTCCCTAGCCGGGCAAGGTGGCGCTTTGGTAACGTGTGCCACTCCGGGCTCCATCCCGGCGACCCACAATCTCCCATGTGTTTGTCGGTTCGTCACGATTTTATTTCATTCTGTTTCCCTATCACGTTCCAAATGTACATGATGTATGGCAGTGTGAGCAGATCACGCGGATGCATGCTTCATAATTAGATTACTCGCCGTGGGCACTAGGTGGCTGCCAGGTTGACGGGTCGCTTTGCACTCCCTCTCTGGTGGCCTGGCAGTCATCGTGCTCAAACTTTTGGGACCTCCGCGCTTCTCTGGTGGCCCCTGTGCCTGTGATCTATGGCATACTATTGTTCCAATACCTAATTCCATATATAACATAAGATTTTTGTGTAGCTTGACATCCTTTAACCTGGTTAGTATATCGAACGATGAATGAAATTGGTGAAATGATTTCAGGGTCCATGGACCTTAAAGTTACTCGACATTCGTCTTCTCAGGATAAGGGGAAACCCCCAAAAAATCATTACTCGGGTAACTCACCCTAAGCGAGATTCGAACTCATGACCAGTTGAATATGAGGCAGACAGACGCACTACTCAGGCGGGCTCAGATATTTTGTTCAAGATGAATCGCATAAACTTAAATCAGAGGATCGAGATGGCCATAGTCAAATACTAACTTCCACATCTTCAAACATTTCCTAAAATAAATGTAATAGCTCATCAGCACCAGCCAGAAGGAGCCGGATTAATGAATGCGACCTGCATTCGGGAGGTCATGGGTTCCATTTTCTGAACATAGGGGCTTTTTTCGGGAGCTTCCCTGGGCTGCCGGGAAAGTTCATTAATTATCCGAAATTCCTCTCCATCATTTACAGTTCCTGTCACATACTTTTCATCTATTTCCGGTTGAAAGACCAGGTCACGGTGTTCGGCGGGTTACGTACTGTAGAGGTTTAATTGTGGCGTCTTGGTGATACCAGCCTTTGGGTCCTTTGGGGCTTAGGATCGGTGTCAGAGGCGTTTAATCTTGAACTGTTAGGGACCCGTCATACTGGCGCCCTTCAAGCACTGCTGTGAATCAGTATTTGGGAAACTCTACATGAATAATCCTAGTTGATAACCACGGATAAAACCTTTTATTTCAAATCATTATCGTGGATTAAACCAAACATCAACAGACTGCAACATAATACAATCTTGAGAAATTTGTTCTTATGCACATAAATGTGGCAACAATTTTTAATATGGTACATTAAGAGCAGTTATGTGTAATGAATAAATGCTAATATTTCTCTTGATATAGACTAAACTATCCAAAATATAAATGCATGTCAATGCTAATATACTCAACTTTATAAACAATGGTTTGTGTTGAGTTGCCTTTGAGATTCCATACATCATTTTAATGTTCTCTTTCTGAAGAATGAATTATTTATTTGCTGAAGGTTTGCCTCACAAGTACTAAGGGGAAAGTTGTTCATAGCTATCATATGGGCAGGGAACAAATTCCACAGCTGCTAATATTTGGGAGTGTGCTTGTCAAGTAATGCTGGATAGGATGATCAGATAAATTCTACATCTAGGAAACTGTGGAAGACATTGCACTTCGTAATGAGAACACTGAATAAGGGGAGCGCAAAGTCCAGGGAAATTGCCTACAAGTCCTTAGTGTGGCCAGTTATGGAATATGGAGTAGCATGCTGGGACCTTAGTGCGGCCAGTTATGGAATATGGAGTAGCATGCTGGGACCTTAGTGCGGCCAGTTATGGAATATGGAGTAGCATGCTGGGACCTTAGTGCGGCCAGTTATGGAATATGGAGTAGCATGCTGGGACCTTAGTGCGGCCAGTTATGGAATATGGAGTAGAATGCTGGGACCTTAGTGCGGCCAGTTATGGAATATGAAGTAGCATGCTGGGACCTTAGTACATGTGGGACACCCCTGTCACCAGTTATGTTCCTCCTGTCTGCCTATACTACACAACATGAGGTACATGTTGGACACCCCTGTCACCAGTTATTTTCCTCCTGTCTGCCTATACTACACAACATGAGGTACATGTTGGACACCCCTGTCACCAGTTATTTTCCTCCTGTCTGCCTATACTACACAACATGAGGTACATGTTGGACACCCCTGTAACCAGTTATTTTCCTCCCGTCTGCCTTTACTATACAACATAGAGGTACATGTTGGACACCCCTGTCACCAGTTATTTTGCTCCTGTCTGCCTATACTACACAACATGAGGTACATGTTGGACACCCCTGTCACCAGTTATTTTGCTCCTGTCTGCCTATACTACGCAACATGAGGTACATGTTGGACACCCCTGTCACCAGTTATTTTGCTCCTGTCTGCCTATATTACACAACATGAGGTATATGTTAGACACCCTTGTCACCAGTTATTTTCCTCCCGTCTGCCTTTACTATACAACATAGAGGTACATGTTGGACATCCCTATCACCAGTTATTTTGCTCCTGTCTGCCTATACTATACAACATATAGGTATATGTTAGACACCCCTAACACCAGTTATTTTCCTCCTGTCTGCCTTTACTATACAACATAGAGGTACATGTTGGACACCCCTGTCACCAGTTATTTTGCTCCTGTCTGCCTATACTACACAACATGAGGTACATGTTGGACACCCCTGTCACCAGTTATTTTCCTCCTGTCTGACTATACTACACAAGATGAGGTACATGTTGGACACCCCTGTCACCAGTTATTTTCCTGCTGTCTGACTATACTACACAACATGAGGTACATGTTGGACACCCCTGTCACCAGTTATTTTTCTGCTGTCTGACTATACTACACAAGATGAGGTACATGTTGGACACCCCTGTCACCAGTTATTTTCCTGCTGTCTGACTATACTACACAAGATGAGGTACATGTTGGACACCCCTGTCACCAGTTATTTTCCTGCTGTCTGACTATACTACACAAGATGAGGTCCATGTTGGACACCCCTGTCACCAGTTATTTTCCTGCTGTCTGACTATACTACACAACATGAGGTACATGTTGGACACCCCTGTCACCAGTTATTTTCCTGCTGTCTGACTATACTACACAACATGAGGTACATGTTGGACACCCCTGTCACCAGTTATTTTCCTGCTGTCTGACTATACTACACAAGATGAGGTACATGTTGGACACCCCTGTCACCAGTTATTTTCCTGCTGTCTGACTATACTACACAACATGAGGTACATGTTGGACACCCCTGTCACCAGTTATTTTCCTGCTGTCTGACTATACTACACAAGATGAGGTACATGTTGGACACCCCTGTCACCAGCTATTTTCCTGCTGTCTGACTATACTACACAAGATGAGGTACATGTTGGACACCCCTGTCACCAGTTATTTTCCTGCTGTCTGACTATACTACACAAGATGAGGTACCTGTAGGACACCCTTGTCACCAGTTATTTTCCTCCCGTCTGCCTTTACTACACAACATGAGGTACATGTTGGACACCCCTGTCACCAGTTATTTTCCTCCTGTCTGACTATACTACACAACATGAGGTACATGTTGGACACCCCTGTCACCAGTTATTTTCCTCCCGTCTGCCTTTACTATACAACATAGAGGTACATGTTGGACACCCCTGTCACCAGTTATTTTGCTCCTGTCTGCCTATACTACACAACATGAGGTATATGTTAGACACCCTTGTCACCAATTATTTTCCTCCCGTCTGCCTATACCACACAACATAGAGGTACATGTTGGACACCCCTGTCACCAGTTATTTTGCTATGCATGATGTTCAACATGCAGCGCGAATGAGCTCCATATCGATAATAACGTTGTCATCACAATACAAAAGTCATTCTGAAAGCAGATAGAATTTCAAAAAAGAACCTTTTTACATGGCAAACAGTACACAAGGGCAGGCATAAAGGGAAATAAAGAAATCATTGATTGACTTTTTATTGAAAAAGCGCAAGAGTGAGGGGGGAGGGTCGATACATCAGTAGCCAGCTTTTCAAACACATGTCTACTACCAGTATAAGTAGTGACGTGTAACAGAATACAAACCAATAGTTTATATGACACATCTGTAGTATTACTATTATAAAATATGTAACATATTATGTGTTACATTCACATGCCGTTCTCTACCCTCTATCACTTTTAGTACCTTATGAAAGTTTATTTTATTAGCTACTTCATTCTAATCGAGATGAAGCATTGCAGAAATAATTACATTACACATTTCTCTATAGATTCAAACAGTTGCATATCTAAAAGCGTGATGTGTTACACTCACATGACTTTCTCTAGCTTCTCTGGAAATAAACTTCTTACAAAACATCATTTTTCTTTTTACACAATGCTAATTGAGATAAACATTAGCAGAATGTTTTATTACTTAGTTCCTTATAAGTAGAAGGGAACTAAAGGAATGTGCTATGTTGAAGTGATAGTCAAATGTTTTAAAAGCTGTCGTTATGCGACTGTCATTGCAAATTGCTTCTTCTTTGCTTGGCCAGGAGTAGAACAAAAGAAAACGGACACTTCCTGTGTGAGAAAAGTATTAGTGCTTTACAATGCAACCAATAACAAGGAATATCTTGAAAGTCGTAAGATCCACGAAAAAATGTATATGAAATACATTGTGTGTTTTAACGAGTCTAATTTGTTGTGTTACGGTTTACAGTTATGCGAAATGTATCCTGAACAAACAGGCCTTCAGAAGCTCTTCCCAGAAATGTTAAGATATGCATTGTTATTGTGATGGAAATAGCTATAATAAGTGCTATTTTAATCAAAATCGTTTTTAAGAAAATTATATTTTCGAAAATGTTTCCACGTAAAGGGTAGTTAAGAGGTTGGGGGATTTTCTTGAAAATCTTCGTGTCGTCTGCTTGGAAGATACCAAACTTAAATACCACGTTTGGTACTTAACGGTCTTTTCATTTTTGAGCTATACTGTCCACAGTCACACAGACAGACAGACAGACAGACAGACAGACAGACACACGGACTTTTCCTCCTAAAACATGTATTACCGGTGAAATCTCGATATCGAATTTTTGGGTGGAATACAATACCTTCTCTATCCACTATTTACATTACCCATACGGGGCTAGAGAAAGTAAAAATTGGATGCTAGAATTCTGGCCTTAAAATCACATGTAATCGCAAGAATCGACTTAAAAGCGACAGGCTTTTATACGAATCAGATGATATTGTAAATTGTAACCATTAATAACAGGTATTTAACCAAAAAGGTTACTCAGAATCAACTGTATATTTTAAAGAATTCTACATGTTTATAAAGTACACTTTCCTTTATCGCTTAACGTATAGGAGAAGTCTGTGTAATTTGGACCACTTAACTTGAAGCGCTAATATCTGGATAGAAAACCTTCGTCAAAGTCCACAACCTACCTTAATGTGTTAATGAGATGAACTCATACCATTATGAGAGTTTTCAAGGTTTAGTCCCAGCTACTTCATTTGGAAATTATAATTACAGTTTTTCTTCTAAAGCGTGTATTTTGGACCAGAGGCGTGTAATTTGGTCTGAGAGGGTGTGTAAATTCGGTCACTATATAATAAAGTTATAGTCACTTCTAAAGATTGAAATTCACAATAGCAATTCTTTAGACCTGGAATTATTATTATTATTATTATTATTATTCAAAATATCCCAGTGAAGCAGATTAACATCACTTTACACCAATTTCATCCAAATTTTGTGAACACTTAATATTTTCAGGGTTTAGTTCCAAATTAAAGGAGGATTTCACTGTTCTCTCCACAACGCACCTGTCACAAAATTAATAAACTGAATCACTTATATCAGCTCAGTCTTCAGGAGCCCATCCCTTGCACTGTGTCCAGTCTTCTCGTGAGATCCCCACATGCAACACAAAAAGTCTCTTCTGAGTTTTAATTAATAAACTGAATCACTTATATCAGCTCAGTCTTCAGGAGCCCATCCTTTGCACTGTGTCCAGTCTTGTCGTGAGATCCCCACATGCAACACAAAAAGTCTCTTCTGAGTTTTAATTAATAAACTGAATCACTTATATCAGCTCAGTCTTCAGGAGCCCATCCTTTGCACTGTGTCCAGTCTTGTCGTGAGATCCCCACATGCAACACAAAAAGTCTCTTCTGAGTTTTTATTTTCCTCTTTCTCAGATCTTCCTTTTTCCATATACAGTACAGACCGTTAGATTTGCGAGCTTCTCTTGTCGTCTGGTAATTTCCGCAACTTGTACAATATGTAACAGTAATAGGTACATATCTAAATAAATTACTAAAGTAAATTAAAAGCGTGACTCCAAACAAATAAATATATACACACATGCTCATTTGTAATGTTAAACCTGAATATTCCATGCAGTTTGGTGCGGACCAAGTTACACTTCATCTTCGGTCCAAATTACGGCACAACACAACTTTATGAGTATCACATTTCTTATAATCCTAAACTGAATTAATGAAATGAACCTACACCACACTTACCTTAATATATTGAATGTTCCGTCGTTTCAGTTTGGTTTCCAAAGAAAGATCTTAGGTGGAAGAAAACACGATACCAAAAGCGGGACTAAAACGTTCTCAACAAGACCACAACTTCCCTCCAAGGTTATTGACAATAGAATGCGGAAAATTGGAGGGAAGCTTACAACAAATGCTGCTCAAGATACCCGTATTGTTGGAGCTCCCAACGATAGCCATTTTCTTAAACTGACATCGGTCCAAAATACACGCTGTTCCAAATTACACGGTCTTCCCCTATTAGTTATACATAATACAAAATTCTTTGACATTGAATTGGACGTCCCAAATTCACACTAATCCCGAAAAAGATAAGATGTTCATGCATTTTCGATGTTAAGGTGATATATCTGTGAAATCATTAGAACTTGTCAAAAAATAAAAATATTTTGTTTCATAATAAAATGATGGAACAGCGCCTTCTGCGAGCGGTTAGACCTCTGGCCTCCTACATAGACGGCCCGGGTTCGACCCCAATCATTAGGACGCGAGGATTCGGAGCTTGATCTTCGAGCTGACAACATGGCGAAGAAGATATCCCGCAGAGCCGCCGCTGCTAAGGCAGCAACCGTCACCTCTTCCCCGGCTGTCGCCGAGGAGGCAGCACCTCCGTCGCTACTGGTCGCGGCAAGCCCTGCTTCGCCGCCGGCCACCACCGCAGTCTCGCCGCAACTGCAGTCGCCGCCACCTCCTCCGGCGCCCAGCTCCACGCCGCCGCCGCCCCGGTTCAGTGCCGGGCATGGGGGCCGCTCGGGACCTTTCCACCCGGCATCTGCTCACCGCACTGCAGTTGCGTTGGCCTTTTTGCTTTAGGGCCAGCCGCATATACTGGGACCGGGGGCCAACGCAGCTTGTACGAGTGGAGATGCAGGACCAGGATGACTTGGAAGCTGCCTTTGCGTCAGATTTGCCCTTATTAGGGTGACTCCTGGTCGTCGAGGCTGGCCGACAAGAGCGCCACCGGCCCTGCCGACGCTGCTGTGCCTTCAAGCACTCAGCTGACATCTGCTCCTCGCCGCCGCGGTGTCACTACTGGGGTGCCAACAACACAACCGCTGAGTGCACTAGGCACGATCTCCACCTGTCGTGGCACAGGACACTTTACCGGGTTAGCCCAGTGCCCTCTCTATCCCTGGAGCAGACCAGCAATACCACCACCGCCGAGCGCACTGGGCACGATCTCCACCTGTCGTGGCACAGGACACTTCACCGGGCAAGCCCAGTGCCCTCTCTATCCCAGGAGCAGACCTGCAATACCACCACCGCCGAGTGCACTAGGCACGATCTCCACCTGTCATGCCACAGGACACTTCACCGGGCAAGCCCAGTGCCCTCTCTATCCCAGGAGTAGACCAGCAATACCACCACCGCCGAGTGCATTGGGCACGATCTCCACCTGTCGTGGCACAGGACACTTCACCGGGCAAGCCCAGTGCCCTCTCTATCCCTGGATCAGACCCGCAATACCACCACCGCCGAGTGCATTGGGCACGATCTCCACCTGTCGTGGCACAGGACACTTCACCGGGCAAGCCCAGTGCCCTCTCTATCCCTGGAGCATACCCGCAATACCACCCGCCCGGACTACACCACCGCTCATCATCATCATCGTCACCACGCCACCTGCACCCTTGATAGACGCAGTGACACGGGCCGCCATTCAGGACTTCCACGCGGAGATCCTGAACGTCGGCGTTCGTTTAGCTGCCCTTGAAGAGCTGTGCAGAGGCTTCAACGAGAAGCTGCAGGACCTTCAAGCTGCCACCACCGCCTTCTCCATACTACAGTCCACCACCACTGAGCTGTCCAACTGGATAGCCAGTGTCCAGTCGCAGCTTTAACAGGACCTTCAAGCTGCCACCACCGCCTTCTCCACACTACAGTCCACCACCACTGAGCTGTCCAACTGGATAGCCAGTGTCCAGTCGCAGCTTTAACAGAACCTTCAAGCTGCCATCTCCACACTTCAGTCCACCACCACTGAGCTGTCCAGCCAGTGTCCTGACGCAGCTTCAACAGGACCTCCAGCCGCAGCAGCTCCACTCCGCCGAGCGCTCCCTCACCAGGGGCCAGTCACATAACTGGGCTGCTCCAAGAACCGGCAAAGAGTCTTGGATTCAACATGCAAGACAAATGCGACTGGAGAACAGCTAACCACTACTATATCCAACCTGTACCCCAAATTTTCCTTCATTCCTCTCCCCGAATCCGCCGCGGTGACATTCTGGGCCTTCGGCCTGCAGACAGTTAAATTATCACCTTCAATCCGCGGGTGCAATCATGCGGTAACACCATTCCTTGCTTCCTTCTAATACCGGTGGAGGGGTGTTTTAGTCGGTATGCCCACATGGGAGACATCGACATTCCGGGCTTGCCCGGGTCAGTCCTTAAGGTGGATTTTTCCCCTCCACTCGAAAAAAAAAAAAAAATCCCAGTCGATCCCGATGTGTGGTGAACAAAGCCGCTGGGCGGGTTTTCTCCGGGTTCCTCCGGTTTCTCATTCCACCAATTGCTCTATCACCTTTCCTATCATCCGTTTCGCTTTCATTCCATACCAACCACTTCCTCACGTAAAAATAAAATAAAGTGAATCCAAGTATAACTACCAATTAACTGAAGCTATAGATGAGTAGGCGTATATACTAGTAGTATTTTATTGTTAAGTTTACAATAATACAATATTTTCGTCACACAGTCGCATGGGTCGGGTGGCCGTACATGATGTCTAAAAACACTTGAGTTTAGAATATTACCTACATATATATTTTATATATCTTAACAATATAAGAAATACACACAGCCACACATACACACCGACAGATACACACGCTCGCGCGCTACGACAACAGAACCACAGAATAAAAGAAAGAACACTCTGATATCACACACATACATACACACACACATACACACACACTCACACACACATACACACACATACACACTCACACACATACACACCCACAACTACACCACGTACTCACACATATAGATTATTCAAACACCAAAAAAGTCTATACAGTATTAACACAAATATTTTATCTCTTAGTGCACGAACTTCCATTAAGTATGTGCCCAGGCTTGGCCAGTTTTGGCTGTTTAGAATCAAATCCCAGAATGCTGTCCTTCGTCTATTTGAGGCTATAAATACTTCCGAGAGTAAATTTTCCTAGCATCCTCCATCTGCACGCAATCTGCCAAAATATGCGTCCAGTCTTCCTGATCCCCGCATAATGAGCAAATCCGCCTACCAGCTTCATCAACTACCTTACGGGGTTTCCAACCTCCCAACCTCAACCACGCTACTCCCGATCTTTGTTTCATACCCAATTTTAAAATATATGTTTCTTTACCCCACCCAAGTTTTATTTCATTTTTAGCTCTAATAACTATTTTGTCTACAGTCACATATTTCCTGATTTGTTTATATAATATAGTCAACTTTGTACTTTATTCACAACGTTATACCTATTTAGGCTGCCCCTTTGCCAAATATAGTTTAAGCCAAACTTTGATAATCCCCGTTGTAGCCCCGCCGTCCATCATTTTGGATGCCCTATGTTATTCATCATGCTTATTAATACGCACTCTTGTTTTCTCGCTGTTTCCCAAAACTTTTACAAACTCAAAATGTTTCTGTACTACAACTGTTCACTAATTTATTTCAACTGCCTATCAAAAGAGCACAGCAAAGAAAACGATACATTACTTTTTCGAAAATATTCTGCAATTTTGATACATAAATTATTAAATTTTAAAGTTTTGGAAGTTAAGAGAAGTAAAACTTTTTAAACTAATTAGGACCAATATAAACAAATATATAACAGAGGTATTGTTTACTAATTTCTGAAAACTGCATTTCTTTATGCAGATATCTTTAAAATGCATCACCACCTGCTCATTTCTATTACACGTATGAACTGAAACAGAGAACAGTTATTTGAATAACCATGAAATCAACAATTTTGTTACAATTTCATTTTATATTGTAACTGGTATACATTACAAACAATATATAATGTGGATTTTCAAATTTCAGAGATGCATTGCCTTAGTAAATATCACCAATATACAGTGTTTATAACGCCACATGCCACTTCTGTTTTCACATATCGCATTTTCTGGGAACAGCTTTTGAAATCCTCTTCATGTTAGATAATTTTTGCATAAGTGGTAAGAGAGAGAAAAAAACAAAAAAACTTACTGCCCGCCTTGGTATTGTGGCGGTACCTTTTTGCCCACATTTAAGAGGTCATGAGCTCGAATCTAGCTAGGGGCGAGTTACCCGGACAAGGTTTATTTCGGGGTTTTCCCTGAGAAGACGAATGTCGAGTAACTGAGATTCTTTGAGCACCATTTCATTCATCGTCCGATAAAACCCACCAGGTTAAAAGCCGTTAAGTCACAAGGAAAAAAAGACAGATTAGATCTCATTAAAACACACAATTTATATCGTGTATATATTTTTTGTACAGTTAAACGTTTCCGAGATATTTCTAATTACTGGTTTTATATCTAAAACGAGGATTCTTCATCCCTTTTTCAACTGTTTTAATTGTGGCCATGCAAAGAGAACTGATTTCAATAACATAGTGACCAGCTATCAAAAGATTTAACTATCACTACAGTATATTTCCCGTAGTTCCCCTTTGCTTAGAAGTAACTCAGTAATAAGACAATTTCCGCTAATGTTTATCTTGATTAGCATCAAGAGGATAGAAAATAAATCTGATGTGTTCTATTCACATGACTTTCTCTACATCTCTACAAATTATTGTTAAAAAGTTTATGCTTCTCTTTACTTCATGCTAATCGACAAAAAAAATTAGCAGATATATTCTTATTTGCTTCCTTGCAAATATAAGCGATATAAGGGAGTAACATAGGTTAAAATGATAGTCAAAAGCTGATTGCTATGTGACAGAAAATCCTTTGTTTGTATGGACAGGAGTTGATAAATTGCTGTATGAGAAAAGTAAAAGTTCTTCAAAGCTGATACCAAAAACAAGGAATATCTAAAAAAACTATCAACTCCACAAAAAAAATGTATATAACATAAATTGTGTGCTTTAACGTGCTCTACATTTTTGTATGGTAAGTTTTTGTCCATCTCTTACGGTTTAGCAGTTATGCAAATTTCTATAAAATTGATCCCAAATAAAGTAGCCTTCAGAGGCTATTTCCAGAAAATTAAAGATATACCTTTTATTTCACAGGTAAATATCTTTAATATATGATATTTTAATCAATATCGTTAGAGTCATTTTTAAAAAAATAAAAATTTTCGAAAAAAGCTCCAAGTAAAGGGTAGTTGGGGATGGGGGGATTTTCCTGAAAATCTACGTGCGCATCCTTGGAAGATACCAAACTTAAATACCAAGCTTCGTGTTCAATGGTCTCTTAGTTTTTGAGCTATGCTGTCCATAGACACACGCACACGCACACACACGGACCTTTTCCTCAACATGACTTTCTCCACATTTCTGTAACAAATTATTGTTAAAAAGCTTGTGCTTCTATTTACTTATTCTAATCGAGAACAAATTAGCAGAAACAGTCTTATTACTTGCTTCCTTGCAAGTAGAAGCGAAATAAGGGAATAGCATAGGTTAAAGTGATAGTCAAAAGCTGGTTGCTATGTAACTGAAGTTCCTTTGTTTGTATGGACACGAGTGGACAAAATCCTTACGATCAACTCCAGGAGAAAAATGTATATAGCATTAATTGGGTGTTTTAAACTGCTCTACATTTTTTGTGTGGTATGATTCTGTCCATCCCTTACACTTTGGAAGTTATGCAACATTCTGTAAAATTCATCCAGATTAAAGTAGCCTTCAAACGCTATTCCCAGAAAATTCAAGATATACAGTTTATTTGTCAGTTAAATATCTTTAATATACGACATTTTAATCAAAATCGTTAGTCATTTCTGAAAAAATCAAAATTTTCGAGAAAAACAATTCCATGTAAAGGGTAGTTTGTGGTGGGGGGATTTTTTTTAAATACTTCGTGTGGCATCCCTTAAAGATACTAAACTTAAATATGAATTGGTATTTACCAAATTTCGTTTTTGAGTTATCGTGTTCACACACACACGGACACACACACACACACGGACACACACACGGACCTTTTTACTTTCTCTATATGTACTATGTACATAGTGTATACAGGAGATACTGTATTCCACCCAAAAATTTGATACCGAAATTTCACCGGAAATACATGCTTTAGGACCATCTGAATCCAAAAAAGGCATTTTCAGAAAAAAGTTCCGTGTGTATGTTTGTGTCTGTGTGTGCCTGTGGGCAGCAAAGCCAAAAACGAAAATACCGTTAAATACTAAACTTGGTATTTAGTTTTGGTATCTTCCAAGGATACGACACAAAGATATTCAAGAAAATCCCTCCACCCCCAATTACCCTTTACATGGAAAATTTTTCGAAAATGTTGACTCTCTAAAAAATGCCTCTAACGATTTTGATTAAAATCCCGTATATTAAAGATATTTATATACCAAATAAAATGTATACCTTGCATTTTCTGGGAATAGCCTCAGAAAAGCTCTTTATTCTGGATGAATTTTGCTAAATTTTGCTTAACTGCTAAACGGTAAGAGATAGACCAAAACTTACTACACAGAAAATGTTGATCTGATCAAAACACACGATTTATGTACTCTACATTTTTGCTGTGGAGGTAACCGTTTCCGAGATATTCCTTGTTTTAGGTTTCAATTGTGAGTACTTAAACTTTTCTCAGACAGAAAGTGTCCGTTTTTCTTTTGTTCTACTCCTGGCCAAGCAAAGAAGCGATTTGTAATGACAATCGAATAACTACAGCTTTTAAAACATTTGACTACTATCGGTTTAATCTAGTGTATTCCTTTATTTTCTTTATACTTGTAAGGAACTAAGCAGTAAGAACATTCTGCTATGATTATCTCGATTAGCAAGGTGCAGAAAGAAGAATAATCTTATGTGAGAACTTTGTAAAAGAGCTAGAGAAAGTCATGTGAGTGTAACACATTAGATTTTTCTGAAAGTGCTTTTTACTTTCTCTATACTTACTATGTACATTGTACCCAATAATTCGATATCGAGATTTCACCGGAAATACATGTTTTGAGATCATCTGAATCTAAAAAAAACATTTTTAGAAAAATGTCCGTGTGTCTCCGTCTGTCTGTGTGTATGTGTGTCTGTGGGCAGCATAGCTCAAAAACGAAAAGACCGTTAAATACCAATCTTGGTATTTAAGTTCAGTATCTTCCAAGGATGCGACAACGAAGATTTTCAAGAAAATCCCCCCACATCCAACTACCCTTCTCATGGAAAATGTTTCGGAAAGTTTGATTTTCTAAAAAATGCCTCTAACGATTTTGATTAAAATATCATATATTAAAGATATATACTGGGAATTGTCTCTGAAGACTACTTTATTATGAATGAATTTTACGGAATTTTGTGTAACTGGTAAATCGTAAGAGATAGACAGATACTTACCACACAAAACATGTAGAGCACATTAAAACACACAATTTATATCATATACATTTTTTTCGTTGAGTTGATCGTTTTTTAGATTTTCCTTGTGTTTTGTTTCAGCCTTAAAAACATTTTTCTCAAGCAGGAATTTGTTAACTCGTGTCCATACAAACAAAGCAATTTCAGTCACATAGCAATCATCTTTTGCTATCACTTTAACCTATGTTACTCCCTGATTTCGCTTCTAATTACAAGGAAGCAAGCAATAAGACTATTTCTGCTAATTTTTTCTCACTTAGTATGAAGTAAATAGATTTATAAACGTTTTAACAAAAATGTGTTGCAGAAATATAGAGAAAGTCATGTGAATGGAACACATCAGATTTTTTTTTTGGATACAGGAGACCCTAAAACATATGTTTCCGGTAAAATCTTGGAATCGAATTTTTAGGTGGAGTGCAATACATTCTCTATACACTATGTACATAATACGTGTAAGTTTAAGTTTAGGATTTTAATTATTAATTTAAATTATAATAATTGGTTACCAGTAATATTTTAAAATTTATAACTATTTATTAATGCTTATGTAACCATGAAAAATAGTAAACACAATGTGAGATAAAGTAATAAAATATGAAAAATAATAATTATAATGAAGATAAAACGAATAGTAATGGTATAACTAGATTAGATATTAGAGAATTATATATATATAAAATAAAGTGTAGTAAATAGTGATTATTATAATAAATTAAAATAAATTGATTTAAGGATAATAATAAATAAATAAATACATTAATTATAGTATAATATAGTGATATTTGATATTAATTAACAATAATAGTATAAAATAATAACCTAAATTTAAAATATATGGATATAGTTTAAAAATTTTAGGTAATTAATAATAATACAATACATAAACATTTATATATTAAATTTAATTATGATGAGTATATAGGCATATTTAATTTAAGTTATTCAGGTTGATATTAATCTGACAATTGTATATTTATTTTATTTTCTAAAATTTAAAAAAAGAAAAATGTTTGTTAATACTCAAAATAAGGTGAGAGATATTCGCCCCGGTGTAAGCAATGATATTGGGGTATAGTGTATAGATTTTATGATTATTATTTTTATTTCATTCTTTTTTATTTTTATTTTTTTACTTTCTCTACACGTAATATTTACATACTGTATAGAGAAGGTATTGCACTGCACCCAAAAATTCGACACCAAGATTTCACCGGAAATATAAATTTTAGTGTCCTCTGTATCCAACAAAAGCATTTTCACAAAAAGGTCCGTGTGTGAGTTTGTGTTTGTGTGTGTCCATGTGCCTGTGAACACGATAACACAAAAACGAAAAGTCGGTGAAATACCTAACTTGGTATTTTAGTTTAGCATCTCCCAGGAATGGGACATGAAGATTTTGAGAAAAACACTTCCACCCCAAACTATCATTTACATGGATTTATTTTCGAAAATTTTGATTTTTTCAAAAATGGCTCTACGATTTTGATTAAAATATCGCATATTATAGATTTTTACCTGATTATATATATATATATATATATATATATATATATATATATATATATAATGTTTATCTTGAATGTTCTGGGAATAGCCTCTGA
Organism: Hymenopus coronatus; assembly: GCA_030762935.1. Taxonomy (NCBI): domain Eukaryota; kingdom Metazoa; phylum Arthropoda; class Insecta; order Mantodea; family Hymenopodidae; genus Hymenopus; species Hymenopus coronatus. Next base: position 144,267,459 of record CM060898.1, read on the forward strand.
AGACTACTTTGTTCTGGATGAGTTTCACGAAATTTTGTTAACTGCTAAACCGTATGAGGTAGACAAAAATTTACCCCACAAAAATGTAGAGCACATTAAAAAACACAATTTATGTCATATACAATTTTTTCGTGAAATTTATATTCCTTTTAATATTCCTTGTTTTTAGTTTCAGCTTTGAAAAACTTATACTTTTCTCATACAGGAATTTATCAACTCCGTCTATACAAACAAAGGAACTTTAGTCACATAGCAACCAGTTTTTGACTATCACTTTAACATATGGTACTCCCTTATTTCGCTTCTACTTACAAGGAAGCAAGTAATAAGATTATTTTTCTGAATTAGCATGAAGTAAATAGAAACATAAGCTTTTTAACAGTAATTTGTGCAGAGATGTAGAGCATGTCATGTGAATGAAATACCTCAAGTTTTTAGTACGTGTAGAGGCAGTAAAAGGTAACTCTTGTGTATGTACACACGATAATGTCTGCTATGAAGCCCTTTGGGCTGCTGAATGTACTCACATTGCCAACTCTGCAGTACATTAATCGTGAGCCGCTGGGGAACGTGAAGTTACATTCCTCGGGGCTGTTGCTTAAGCCCTTTTAATCATCATAAATCTCTTGTGTGTAAATCGCTCCAATATCACGCGAAGTGAAGCTGCGAATTTCCCAGTTGCAAAGTTAAAACATTAGCGAAGGCAGAGCGAGAGTATTGGATACAGGAGAATTCCTCAAACCGATGGGTCTCTGAGCGCATTCTGGCTAACAAATTCTGTCAATGCCTTATTCCTCTCTACTTTCTCTAAATGTACTTTTTACATAGTGTAAAAGAGAAGGCATTGCACTCCACCCAAATATTCGATACCGGAATTTCAGCGGAAATATATGTTTTAGCATCCCCTGTATCCAAAAAATGCATTTTCAGAAAAAGGTCCGTGTACGTGTGTGTGAGTCTGTGAACACGATAACTAAAGAACGAACAATCAGTAAAATACTTAATATTTAAGTTTAGTATCTTCTAAGGATGCGACACGAAAATTTTGAGAAAATTCCTCCCACCCCAAACAACACTTTACATGGAACTTTTTTTGAAACATTTAGTTCACTCAAAAATTACTCTAACGATTTTGATTAAAATATCGTATATTAAAGATATCTACCTGACAAATAAAATGTATATCTTGAACTTTCTGGGAATAACCTCTGAAGACTACTTTATTCTGGATGAATTTTACGGAATTTTGTGTAACTGCTAAGCCGTAAGAGATGGACAAAGACTTACTACACAAAAAATATACAGCTCGTTAAAACACACAATTTATGTTATATACATTTTTTTCGTGAAGTTTATCGTTTTTGAGATATTCTAATTTTTGGTTTCAGCTTTTGGTTTTCAGCTTTCTCATACAGGAATTTGTCAACTCCTGTCTATTCAAACAAAGGAACTTCTGTCACATTGCAACCAGCTTTTGACTATCACTTTAATATATGATACTTCGTTATTTCCCTTCTACTTACAAGGAAGCAAGTAATAAGACTATTTCTGCTGATTTGTTCACGATTAGTATGAAGCAAATAGAAGAATAAGCTTTTTAACAATAATTTGTTACAGAGATATAGAGAAAGTCATGTGAATGGAACACATCAGATTTGTTTCTTTCTTGTTATATCTTATGTACAATATACATAGTATATAGATAAGTATTGTATTCTGAAAATTCGATACCAGTATTTCACCAAAAATAAGTTTTTGAGTTCCCTGAATAAAACAAAAGAAAAATTAGAAAAGAAAACGAAAAGTCGCTTAAATACCATAACTTGGCATTTTAGTAATTTCAATGTTGAGACAGCAATATGTATAGGAAAATCTCCCCACCCTAACTACCTTTTACATGGAGCGTTTTTTGAAAATGTTTATCTTTTAAGACATGTCTATACCAATTTTGATGAAAATATTATATGTTGTTATTACTCTGAACACTTCTACATCACTTTGGAAAAACTGATAAACCGTAAAAGAGCGACAAAATCTGATTCGTCACACTCACATGGCTTTCTCTAGCTACTCTACAAACTTCCTACAAAAGATAATCCTTTCAACACCATGCTAACCGAGATAAATATTAGCCATTACTTAGTTCCTTATAAGTAGGAGGGAACTAAGGTACTGCACTAGGCTGAAGTGACGGTCAAATGTTTTAAAAACTGTCGATTGTCATTGCAAAACGCTTCTTTGCTTGGCCAGGAGTAGAACAAAGGAAAAATGGACACTTCCGTCTGAGAAAAGTATCAGTATAGCTTCTGAAGACTACTTATTCTGCATCAATTTTACAGAATTTTGCTTAACTGCTAAACCGTAAGAGATAGACAAAAGCTTACGGCAGAAAAAATGTAGAGCACGTTAAAACACACAATTTATGTTCTATACAGTTTTTTCGTTTTTGAGATGTTTCTTATTTTTTGATTCTGCTGAGAAAAACTATACTTTTATCATACGGGAATTTGTCAACTGCTGTCCATACAAACAAAGGAACTTCAGTCACATAGCAACCAGCTTTTGACTGTCACTTTAACCTATGCTACTCCCTTATTTCGCTTCTACTTACAAGGATGTGAGTAATGTGATTATTCCTGCTAATTTTTTCTCGATTACCATGAAGTAAATAGAAGTATAAACTGTTTAACAATAATTTGTTGCACAAATGTAGAGAAAGTCATGTGAATGGAACACATCAGATTTTTGAGTTATGCTCTGCGCGCACACACACACGGTCCAGGGCTGTTTTCTCCGGGTTCCCCAGCTATCACATTCCAACGTGCTCCAACTTCACCCCATGTCATCACTGTGACCGCCTGCGGTGCTGCTTCGCCTCAACCATTTCTTGCGGGAGATCCATTGGGAGTCGAGTTGCTGGCTGTTTCCTCCGTAAGCTGGTCATTTGAATAATGAAATAAGATATAACCAATTGAACATGTACATGTATTAAATTTGCTTTTGTTGATAAATATGTATTGTGCAACCTGCCTTTTTGAAACTTCTTTCCTCGAACTTGCAGGTCTCCCTCAAAGGCTTTTCTGTCTTTAATTTTAAGTTTTATCGCTTCTTCTATAAAGGGTCTGAATGCGGAGATTTCGTGTGAAGGGAGACCCGAATATGAAGAATGATAAAATTCAAGAACATCTTCATCTATCTTGAAAGATAACAGAATGTGACTTAAGATACGGAGGATTTTAGTTTCTCTACACGTACTATGTACTTAGTGTATTGCACCCAAAAATTCGACACCGATCTATCACCGGAAGTATTGGCCCCCTCAATGCAAAAAAAAAAAGATTTTTTTTACAAAAAGGTCCGTGTGTATGTGTGTGTGTGTGTGTGTGTGTGTGTGTGTGTGTGTCTGTGGACAGCATAGCTCAAAAACGAAAAGACCGTTAAATACCAAACGTGGTGTTTAACTTTCGTATCTTCCAAGGATGCAACACTGAGATTTTCAAGAGAATCACCCCAACCTCAACTTCACTTTACATAGAACTTTTTTCAAAAATTTTGATTTTCTTAAAAGTGGCTCTAACGATTTTATTAAAATGTTAAAGATTAAAGATTAAAGATATTAAAGATATATATTTGACAAATAAAATGTATATCTTGAATTTTCTGGGAATAGCCTCTGAAGACTATTTTATTCTGGATGAATTTTACAGAATTTTGCATAACTGCTAAACCGTAACAGATGGACAAAAACTTAACATACAAAAATATAGAGCACATTAAAACATACAATTTATGTCACATACATTTTTCGTGTAGTTAATCGCTTTTTAGATATTTATTATTTTTTGTTTCTGCTGTGAAAAACTATTATTTTCTCGTACGGAATTTGTCAACCCTTGTCCATACAAACAAAGGAACTTCAGTCACATAGCAACCAGCTTTTGACTGTCACTTTAACTCCCTTGTTTGCCTTCTACTTGCAGGGAAGCAAGTAATAAGACCATTTCTGCTAATTTTTCTAAATTAGCAAGAAGTAAATAGAAGATATAATTTGTTGCAGAGATGTAGAGAAAGTCATGTGAATGAAAAACATCAGATTTTGTTTTATTGTTTCATTTATATAGCCCCCTTTAATATCTAAGGTCATATCGGGATCTTTGCACTTGCAACAACTCGTTGTCTTTAGGTTCTTTTACGTTTGCTTTAGTCATTTTATTTTCGTCAAAAACACACACATTCACTCTCGCATACAAACTTCCTGACCCTGTACGGGATATGAAATAATTCTGGCTAAAGAAAAATTACTCGCACCAGCTGGGAATTGAACCCGGGGCCTCCGGGTGAGAAGTCAGCTCGCTGCCCACTCGATCACGGGGGCAGTCTTACGAATAATATGTTTTTGGTTTGTGCTTGAAATTCGGTTCGCGACGTACATATGTGTTTATTATCACCTACTGCCACTAACGAGGAGTGGGGTGATTTTCTTTCAAGCTATCCGATCGTAGTCACCTGAACTAAAGATGCGTAAGCTTTATTCTGATGATCAAAGATGGAAAAAAAAATCAAATGTGAACTCCGGTAAAACCTCATTAATGTGTGTCTAGAAATATTTAAATCTAAGTCACATCTTTGCTAAAGGAAATGCATTAATGGCCAATGACGTAACATCAAAAATATTATAACTCATTTACAGTAGATGATCAAAATGAACTGCAGGCATCGCATCGCCTTAGCCAATTTTGCTCTACCCTCGCTAGAGCCTCTGCGTTCTGCCCAATGTCTAGCGCTGCTTACAACACACAAGATCATCAATGGTAGTAACCACGTCATGTAACACTTTATTCATCAAATGCCTTCGGAAATAATAATTTAAAGGATCGAGCTTTGCCATAAGCAAGCAACATATCTAGATACTCTTGATGTATAAAAACTGACATTATTCTGAGTGCATTTGACAAACTGAGAGTATCAGCTGTTGAGGCACAACATTCCTGATCTTCCACTTGCGTAGTTGCCAAGCGCTGACCACTGTCCAGTAGACCCGCTGCAATCCAGCGCTGTAACATCATTTCCTGGCTAAACGGATCATTTTAGCAACAAACTGTAAAAAAAACGAATAACTCGTCCCTTTAAGCTCTACCTCACCATTCTAATGCAGAAGTACACAATAAATAAAATCTGATGTGAGCCATTCACATGACTTTCTCTACATCTTTGCAACAAATTATTATTAGAAAGCCTATGCTTCTATTTACTTCATGCCAACCGAGAAAAAATTAGCACAAATAGTCTTATTACTTCCTTCCTTGTTAGTAGAAGCAAAATAAGGGAGTGTCATAGGTTAAAGTGATAGCTGGTTGCTCTCTTTTTGTTTGTACGAACAGGAGTTGACAAATTCCTGTATGTGAAAAGTATGCTTTTCAAACCTGAAACCAAAAACAAGGAATATTTAAAAAATGATCAACTCTACGAAGAAATGTATATAACATAAATTATGTGTTTTAACGTGCTCTATACTTTTTGTGTTAACCTTTTGTACATCTGTTACCGTTTAGCAGTTACAGAAAATCCCGTAAAATTGATCCAGCATAAAGCACTCTTCAGAGGCTATTCCTACAAAATTCAAGATAAACATTTTATTTGTCAGGTAAATGTCTTTAATATGCGATATTTTAATCAAAAACGTTATAGCCATTTTTGAGAAAACCAACACACACAAACGGACATTTTTCTCAAAATACTTTTTTTGGTTTCAGGAGCAGCCAAAACATGTATTTCCGGTGATATCTCGGTATCACATTTTTGGGTACATTACAAAACCCAGCACGTGTAGAGCAAGTATAAGTGGTAACATAATCACAATTAAACATTTAAGCATTTTTTTTTATTTATGCACTATAAAGTAAAATGCTACTGGAACTTATGTTTCAGCTTAACACAAAAAAACTGACGCTCACGCTGCGCACAAATCTCCTAGCTCGCTGTACAGCTTTCTGGATCGGAAGTTGATTTAGAGCATAGATTGTCTGGTAGGAAGATGTTGGTGTTGTCAATAGAAACACAAATAAAGAATGAAGAAGCACAAACTGAAATGGGAAGCGCAGCAAAGAAAGGACTGATTATGGAAACAGCTTTAGAATTTAGAAGAACATTTGTTAAAACAATGTTCAAAATACCAATAAAAGAAGTTACAAAGCACGGATTGTATAAATGAATTAAAAATAACTTAGAGAATAGTGGATTGGATGAAAAGAACAACAAAGGTTTTTGGAACGGTGACAGAAGAAAGTTTGAGGAATCAAAAGTTGTTTAATTAGATAATTGAAAAGAGGTCATTAGTAGTAGTTTATCTTACAATGAAAACATTTGGAAAATAGAGAACCATATATACAGTGTGTTAGTGAACTACAAGGAAATAATTTGCGAGATTGTGCACGTGACTGATATAAGTAATTTGAGATCGGCGATGCATGGTCCCTGGAAAAAACATTACGTTAAACGTGTGGGCATCAGGTGCTGATAAGTCGGTGTTAAAACATAGCATCTGATGTGTTCCATTCACGTGACTTTCTCTACCACTATGCAATAAATTACTGTTATAAATCTTATTCTATTTACTTCATGCTAACCGAAAAAATTTTAGCGGAAAGTTTCTTATTACTTGCTTCCCCGTAAGTAGAAGGAAAATAAGGAAGTACCATAGGTTAAAGTGATAGTCAAAAGCTGGTTGCTTTGTGACTGAAGTTTCTTTGATTGTATGCACAGGAGTTGACAATTTTTTATATTGTTTCATTTATACAGCCCCCTTTTACATATAAAGTCAAAACGGGGATTTCCACTTGAAACAACTCGTTGTCTGTAGGTTCTTTTTTTTTTCGTTTGTTTAAATCATTTTTTTTTTTTTACTCAAACACGCACACATTCACACTCACATACAAACTTCCAGGGGAATAGGGAATAATTCTGGATAGAGAAAAATACCCCGCCCCAGCCGGTAATCGAACCCGGGACCCCCGGAAGTTGAAAAATTCCCGTATGAGAGAAGTATAAGTATTTTAAGGCTGAAACCAATAACAAGGAATAGCTCAAAAACGGTGAACTCCATGAAAAAAATCTGATGTAGTCTATTCACATGACTTTCTGTATATCTCTGCAACAAATTTTTGTTATAAAGTTTATGCTTCTATTTACTTCACGCTAAGATAGAAAAAATTAGCAGAAATAGTCTTATTACTTGCTTCCCTGTAAGTAGAAGCGAAATAAGGAAGTACCAAAGGTTAAAGTGATAGTCAAAAGCTGGTTGATATGTGACTGAAGTTCCTTTGTTTGTATGGACAGGAGTTGACAAATTCCTGTATGGGAAAAGTATAAGCTTTTTAAGGCTGAAACAAAAAACAAGGACCTATGTAAAAAACGATCAATTCCACAAAAAAAAAGGTATATAACATAAATTGTGTGTTTTAATGTGCTCTACACTTTTTGTGTGGTAAGTTTCTGTCTATCTCTTACGGTTTACCAGTATCACAAAATTCCGTAAAATTCATCCATAATAAAGTAGTCTTCAGAGGCTATTCCCAGAAAATTCAAGATATACGTATTATTTGTCAAATATATATCTTTAATATATGATATTTTTATCAAAATCGTTAGCCATTTTTTAGAAAATCAAAATTTTCGAGCATTTTTCCATGTGAAGGGTAGTTGGGGGTGGGGGCATTTTCCTGAAAATCTTTTTGTCGCATCCTTTGAATATTCTGAACTTAAATACCAAGTTTGGTATTTAACGGTCATTTCGTTTTTGAGCTATGCTGCCCACAGACACACACACACACACACATACACACAGCAGACACAGACACACACACAGACATTTTTCTAAAAATGCTTTTTTTTTTATTCAGGTGGCCTCAAAACATGTATTTCCGGTGAAATCTCGGTATCGAATTTTTGGGTACAATATATATATACATGATTTATTTAAAGTTTTTGTGTCATTGTTCTGTTGTGGTGTTAATATTCTGTGCACACATTTCTCCTGAGTGTATTTGCATAGACAGAAAGTAAGTTCCGTTTCAATTTATCTCTGCTGCAGCGCTGCGATCGCAGTTCCGCACATGCGCGGTAGACGCTCTACATCAAGGAGAAGAAACGTGCGCCATTTTGAGATTGCTGTCAGCCACAACGCTTTGTTGTCCTTGTTTACAATGTCGGTGTTGATTAAAAATCCCGCCGCTTGTGAAATCAGATCGGTGATTCGTTTTCTGAATGCTAGGAAAGTGAAACCAATTGAAATTTATCGGCAAATTTGCGAAGTTTACGGACAAAATGCGATGAGTGATTCAATGGTGAGAAGATGGCTCGTATAAGGGTACATTATAGACATCGGAATAGGTTTATTCTGTGATGAATATTCATGTTGTATTTGAATATCTTTGTTCTTTTAGTGTCGTGTTCACTCTTCTTTTCAGTTTTTTTGTTTGTTTTTGTTTTTAAAATTGCCTATTATTTTGTGTATTACAAAAGCACGTGTGATTGATAAAGATCAATGTATGATAATTTCAATAAATACACTTATTCATAGATTCAATTTAGGGATGACATGGCCTTGTTAACGAAAATATATGGAAACTCGATCGATGTGATTATTTCATTATTCCGGGAACGTTATTACTGGCTGGAAATGCTGACCTCTGGCTTTTGCTGCCAGGTTTATTTGGTAAAGCAGGTGTACCTGACATAGTGGAGAAGTTTGATTTTGTGCCGGAGTAGTTACCACAACAGCTGCTGAACCTGTGGTTTGGACGCCGCGTCGTGACGACACACGACGCTCTTGTGAATGAAATTATCAATTTAACAACGAGCAGTCGCCCCACAAATCACACCACGCTACCTGCCAGCGCCACATCTCGCTAACAAATCAGCGTTGAGAAACTTATCTTCTATCTGCTCCATGCTAATCGACATAAACATTGGTAGAAATGGTCGTATTACTTGCCTCCTTCAAAAGAGAAGGGAAAAAAACTGATATGTTCCATTCACATGACTTTCTCTACATTTCTGCTAAAAATATTATTAAAAAGATTATGCTTCTATTTACTTCATACTAATCATGAAACAATTATCAGAAATAGTCTTATCACTTGCTTCCTTGTAAGTAGAAATGAAATAAGGGAGTGCCTTAGGTTAAAGTGATAGTCAAAAGCACGTTGTTATGTGAGTGAAGTTCCTTTGCTTGTATGGACAGGAGTTGACAAATTCCTGTATGAAAAAAGTATAAGTTTTTTAATCCTAAAATCAAAATCAAGCACTATCTCAAAAATGTACCTATGTGACAAATTGTGTGTTTTAATGAGATATACATTTTTGTGCAGTAAACTATTGTCTAGCTCTTACGCAGTTGCCAGTTTCCAAAGTCAACCAGCATGAAAAGGTCCTTCAGAGGCTATTCCTAGAAGAGATACATTTCGTTTGTCATAAACATAATTTATACATAAGGTACGTGTTTTGAGACCCCTTTAATAAAAAAAACGTTTTTAGAAACATGCCCGTATGTGTATGTGTGTGTCTTTGAGCAGCATTACTCAAAATCAATAAGTCGGTTAAATACCAAACTTGGTATTTAAGTTTAGTGTCTTCCAAAAATGCAAGGCAAAGATTTTCAAGAAAATCCCGCTATTCCAACTACTTTTTACATGGAACATTATTTGGAAATTAGAACTTTCTCATATCGCTACGACTATTATTAAAATGTCCAATTTTCAAGATATTTTCATAAGAAACGCAATGTTTATCTTACATTTTCTGGACTAGCCTCTGAATACCTCTTGTAATATTTGTATAACTGGCAAACCGTAAGTGATAGACAAAAACTTGCTAGACTGTAAATGTAGATCTCATTAAAACACGCAACTTATTTTTTGTAGAGTTAACTTTTTTCAAGATATTCCGAGCTATTGGTTGTAGCTTTAAGGTACTTTTAATTTAACTGAAGACATCTTTCCTACCGTCACCTTTTGTTTACACCTAGCAGGCAAAGAGAAGTGAACTTTAATTTTTTTCTGAGCGACCGGCTTCTAAAGGATCTTACTGTCACTTTAGCCGACACATTTTTACTTTCTCTACACGTACTATATACATAGCGGATAGAGAAGGTGTTGTAATGCACCCAAAAATTCGATACCGAGATTTCACTGGAAATACATGTTTTGGGTCACCCCGAACAAAAAAAAATACTTCTTGGAAACGGTCCCTGTTTGTGTGTGTGTGTGTGTCTGTCGACAGCATAGCTCAAAAACGAAAAGACCGTTAAATACCAAACGTGGTATTTAAGTTTGGTATCTTCCAAGGATGCGACACTGACATTTTCAAGATAATCACCCCAACTCCACTTTACATGGAACTTTTTTCGAAAATTTTGATTTACCTAAAACTGGCTCTAACGATTTTGATTAACATATCGTATATTGATATTTACCTGACAAATAAAATGTATAGCTTGAATTTTCTGGGAATAGCCTCTGAAGACTTCTTTATTCTGGATGAATGTTAGGGAATTTTGTATAACTACTAAACCGTAAGACTTGGACAAAAACTTACTGCACAAAAGTATAGCACAATAAAAACTCAATTTATGTCATATCCATTTTTACTTTCTCCATACGCATTATGTACATAGTGTATAGAGAAAGTATTGCACTCCACCCAAAAATTTGATACCGAGATTTCACCGGAAATATATGTATTAGGGTCCCCAATATCCAAAAAAAGCATTTTCACAAAAAGGTCCGTGTGTGTGTGTGTGTGTGTGTGTGTGTGTGTGTGTGTGTGTGTCCGTGGGTCCGTGTGACTTTGAACACGATAACTCAAAAACGAAAAGTCGGTAAAATACCAAACTTGGTATTTAAGTTTAGTATCTTCCAGGGATGCGACACGAAGAGTTTGAGAAAAATCGCCCAACCCCCAACTACCCTTTACATGGAACTTTTTTCGAAATTTTTTATTTTCTCAAAAATGGCTCTAACGCTTTTGATTAAAATTTTGTATATTAAGCATATTTACCTGACAAATAAAATGTATATCTTGAATTTTCTGGGAATAGCCTCTGAAGAGTAGTTTATTCTGGATGAATTTTACTAAATTTTGAATAACTGCTAAACCGTAAGAGATGGACAAAAACTTACTACACAAAAAATGTAGAGCACATTAAAGCACACAATTTATGTTATATACATTTTTTTTGTGGAGTTCGTCGTTTTTGTGATATTCCTTATTTTTGGTTTCTGCTATGAAAAACTTATACTTTTCTCATACAGGAACTTGTCAACTCCTATCCATATAAACAAAGGAACTTCATTGACATAGCAACCAGCTTTTGACTATCACTTTAACTTGCGGTTGCCCCTTATTTCGCTTCTACTTACAAGGAAGCGAGTAATTAAGACTATTTCTGCTATTTTTTTCTGATTAGCATAAAGTAAATAGAAGTATAAGCTTTTTAAGAATTATTTGTTGCAGGGATATGGAGAAAGCCATGTGAATAGTACACATCAGATTTTTCTCGTGGAGTTGATCGTTTTTTAATATTGGTTGTTTCTGGTTTCAGCTTTAAAAACTACTTTTCTCACACAGAAATCTGTCAACTCCTGTACATACAAACAAAGGAACTTCAGATACATAGCGACAGCTTTTGACTATCACTTTAACCTGTGGTACTCTCTTATTTCGTTCCTACCTCCTGGGAGGCAAGTAATAAGACTATCTGGCAATCTTTTTTCTTGATTAGCATGACTAGATAAAAAACTAAGAGTTTGTAAAATTAGTTTGTTTGGGAATAGATAAAGAAGGTCCATGAGAATATTACGCATCAGAGTTTTTAATTACACAAGGTTGTTGCCAGCATAGTTTGGGTGTGGTCGCTTTACTTTGGCAGAGGATAAGAAATCCAAGTTGTTGCATTTGCATACTCATTCAAGTTGATGACAATGTAAGACGAACTACATGTATAAGGAAAATGTTCCAGACAATGCCTCATAGAGGTCACCACTGGGACCGCATCTTTAATATGTAAAGCCGATATGCCACGTTAAAATTTGGTCCCAATTTTTTTTATACAACATGAACGTTGTATACAATATCTCCATTCCATCCAGGCCAAGGAAGAGGTGTGCTAGAAAATGAACTCGTTTCTGACTATATTGTTTTAACTTCCTTAGAAGAAAATTAGACGAAAATTTGTTTGGAAAGTTGCTGTCTCAAGACACACATATGAGGCAGTTAATACCAGCAAATGAACCAGCAATCACGTCTTTATATATTTTTTTGAGAAAAGAGCTTAGGTACTAATGGATCCGATAAAATGTATTTGCAGGGATTATAAATTCCCGAGCTATTATTTCATAAATCTCTGCCACAAAAAAAAAAAATGTATATTTCAATCTTAGCTCAGCTACTATAGCCCTATTATTTAGGAAAAAGTCTACAAGATACAACAAAGTTTCACACAAACAATCACGTCGGCGGGAAGGAAGACCCAGCGCTAGCTGCCATCTTATTACGTCATCACCAATAGGTCGCTCATTGGTTGATTTTAATACGTTTGGCCCAAAAATTAGAAACCGCTCTATCCTGTTGTAGCAAACTGAAATTATACCCCCCAAAAAATATTATGTGTTCCATTCACATGACTTTCTGTGTATCTCTGCAACAAATTATTGCTAAAAAGCGTATGCTTCTATTTACCTCATGCTAATCGAGAAAAAATCAGAAGAAATAGTCCTATTACTTGCTTCTTTGTAAGTAGAAGCGAAATAAGGGATCACCATAGGTTAAAGTGATAGTCAAAAGCTGGTTGCTATGAGATTGAAGTTCTTTTGTTTGTATGGACAGGAATTGATAAATTCCTGTATGAGAAAATCATTTTTTTTAAAGCTGAAACCAAAGACAAGGAATATCTTGAAAACGATCAACTCCATTAAAAAAAGTTACATAAGATAAATTGCGCGTTTTAAGGTGTTTTACATTTTTTTGTGTAGAAAGTTTTTGTCCATTTTTTCGGTTTAGTAGTTATGCAAAATTCCGTAAAAGTTATTCAGAATAAAGTAGTCTTCAGAGGCTATTCTTAGAAAATTCAAGGTATACATTATATTTGGCAAGTAAATATCTAAAATATATGAGATTTTAATCAAAATCATTAGAGCCATTTTTGAAAAAATCAAAATTTTCGAAAAAAGTTCCATGTGAAGCGTAATTTAGGTTGGGGGAAGTTTCTTGAAAATCTTCGAGTCGCATCCTTGGAAAATAGTTTTTGAGCTATACTGCCCACACACACACACACACACGCGCGCGCGCGGACATATTTTCTAAAATGTTTTTTTTTATACAGGGGATCTCGAAACATGTATTTCCGGTGAAATCTGGGTATCGAATTTTAGGGTGCATTGCAATACCTTCTCTATACATTATGTACATAGTACATATAGAGAAAGTAATATGACGGAAATTGTATACAATGAAATTATCCGATGTCTTGCGATCCAATTTGTAGTTTGAAGAGTATTGGACCCAAATATTTGACCGTGGGACATGGGCTTTACACTTTCTACCCAATCTGTGTAATTAAGTGGCAAGCCTTCAGGAAGAGTATCGAGTCTGGACCGCACAGAAAGGCTTGTAATGCTGTAAGACGTTATGAAGGTCCAGCAAATCACTAAACGGATTATATCTTCTTTTGGCTCATCTCTGTGGGAACATCCTTTCTCTCTCGCCTTTTCTTTGCTTCAAGTTGCAAGCCTCAAGTAACTCGAGGATGCTGCCCGTATTTTATCCTCTCCACATCTTTTCATGCCTTCTCTTTTTCGCTCCTTTAACTCATTTATTTGTTAAGTCCCGTATTCCTCAAAAGAAGTGCTTCTGGTACCCCTTATTGTAAATATTACATCTGAAAGCCGAAACTGCGGCACTTCCAAGTGTCTACAAAACGAGAAAACGTTAGCAAATAAAACCAAGCGCTTATTGCAGCTTCACACCAGACTGACAAAAGTCTTTTGGAACGTTTCGTTGTGTATAAATTACGTGATATGAATATATCACTTGTAAAAAGTCTGATGTGTTCCATTCACATGACTTTCTCTACATCTGTGTAACAAATTAATGTTAATAACCTTATTCTTCTACGAGGACCCTTTTTTTTCAACCTCCGATAGGCTTTAAATAAAAGAAAGTTCATAGAAAACAATTATTTTATTACTAAACGTTTTGCACACTTATGGTTACTTTACAACATAATCACCGAAAAGATTGAGACATTTATCGTACCTGTGCACAAGCTTTGCAATACCCGCTTCAAAAAATGTTGCCGCCAATGATTTCAAATGAGCATTGACGTTGTTTTGAAGATCTTCGTACTTTACGACGTTTGCGGAGAGTCGTTCAAAACAAACGAAGAGGAATGCTGACTTCAGGAATTGTGTTGATCCATGACAACGCTCGTCCACACACTGCTGGCACAACCCATCGGCTCCTTGAACAATTTCAGTGGGACATTTTCGATCATCCACCGTACAGTCCTGACCTGGCACCCAGCGACTTTCACTTTTCCCTGAACTGAAGAGTGGCTAGGAGGGCAACACTTTCAAAACAACGAAGATCTTCAAAACAACCTCAATGCCCTTTTGAAAGCATTGGCGGCAACGTTTTTTGAAGCGGTATTGCAAAACTTGTGCAGAGTTACGATAAATGCCTCAAACTTTTCGGTGATTATGTTCAAAAGTAACCATAAGTGTACAAAACTTTTAGTAATAAAATAATTGTTTTCTATGAACTTGTCTTTCATTTATAGCCTATCGGAGGTTTGAAAAAAAAAAAAAAAAAAAAAAAAAAAAAAAAAACGGGCCTCGTATGTACTTCATACTAAACTAAGTAGAAAGGAAAAAAGGGAATATACTAGGCTAAACCGACAGTCAAATGTTTTAAAACGTGGTTGCTATGGGATTGAAATCCGTTTCTTTGTGTAGCCAGGAGTTGCCAAGTTCCCTATGAGAAAAGTGTAAGTATTTTAAAACTGAAAACAAGCAATATCTAGAAAATGGTCAACTCCACGTAAAAAATGTTTATCACATAAATTATGTGTCTTAAGAAGATCTAAATTTCTTGTGTTGTAAGTGTTTGTCTATCTCTTACGGTTTACCAGTTATGCAAAATTCATAAAATTTCATCCATAATAAAGTAATCTTCAGAAGCTATTCCCAGAAAATTAAAGATATACATTTTATTTGTCATGTAAATACCTTAAATATAAGAGACTTTAATCAAAATCGTTAGAGCCATTTTTGAGAAAGTAACAATTTACCAAAAATGTTCCATGTTGGAGGTGTGGGGGATTTTCTTGAAAATCTTCTTGTCACATTCTTGGAAGATACTCAACTTAAATACCAAGTTTGGTATTCAACCGATTTTTTGTAATTGTGCTATGCTGCTCACAGGCTCACACTCACGGACCTTTTTCTAAACATGCTTATTTGTTGTATTCAGGGGATCGCAAAACATATATTTCCGGTGCTATCTCGGTATTGAATTTTTTGGTGCATTACAATACCTTCTCTATACACTATGTACAGTACGTGTAGAGAAAGTAGAGAGTGATGTGTTATATTTACATGGCATTCTCTTCCTCCTTTTGTTTATTTGTGGGAGTGTAAACTATTTTTGCTCTCTCTACCACATAATAGACAGAGCATTCCATTGAAAAAATCTATACTGGGATTTCACCGGAAATACATAGTTTGAGGACCTCTAAATGCAGAAAAGGCATTTTAAGAAAAAACATCTGAGTACGTGTATGACTGTGGACAGTATAAGTCGAAAATAAAAACTCAGTTAAATAACAAAGTTGATATATAAGTTCAGAAACCTCCGAGGATGTGTCACAAAACTTTACATGGAAAATTTGCGAAAATATTGATTTTCTCAAAAGTGGTTTTAACGATTTTTATATTAAAATACGATACATTTAATATATTTTGTTACAAAAAAATCATATCTCTAAATTTCAGGGAATAACCTCTGTTTCCTCGTTATTCTGAATTAGTTATACACACATTCCTGGTAAAGCGAAAAAGGTAGGCAAAAAGTTACTCCACAAAAATTGTAGAGCTCGTTAAAGCACACGTTTTATGTCATATTTTAACTTTCTCTACACGTACTATGTACATACTGTATAGAGAAGGTATTGCATTACACCCAAAAATTCGATACCAGATTTCACCGGAAATACATGTTTTGGGTCCCCCTGAATCCAATAAAAAACCATTTTTACAAAAAGGTCCGTGTGTGTGCCTGTTTCTCTGTGTGTGTGGGTGTGTAAGTACTTCGTATTGAAGTTTGGTATCTTCCAAGGATGCGACACGAAGATTTTCAAGAAAATCCCCCCATCCCCAACTACCCTTTACATGGAACTTTGTTTGAAAATTTTGATTTTCTAAAAATGACTAACGATTTTGATTAAAATCTCTTATATTTACGAAATTTACATGCCAAATAAAATGTATATCTTAAATTTTCTGGGAATAGCCTGTGAAGACTCCTTTATTCTGGATGAATTTTACGGAATTTTGCATAACTTCTAAACCGTAAGAGATGGATAAACGTTCCACCCAAAAAATATTGATTACGTTAAAACACAGAATTTATATAATATACACTTTTCTCGTGTAGTTGATCGTTTTATAGTTATTCCTTGCTTTTGGTTTCAGCTTTGAAAAACATTTTAATACAGCAATTTGTCAACTCCTGTCCACAAAAACAAAGAATTTCAGTCACATAGCAATCAGCTTTTGACTATCGCTTTAACCAATGGCACTCCCTTATTTCGCCAATCGACTTTTTGGGTGCAATACAATACCTTCTCTGTACACGTAGAGAAAACGAAACAAACAAACAAACAAAAATTAAAGTATGAAAATTTGACCATAACAGTTGGCTATACTATGAATCCTGGGACCTGAAGTACTTACAACATTGTAAGTCGCCATTGGGGTTGTCATCTCAAAATAATTTGAGATCACCTTGTGGTTTACCGGGAAACATGCGAGTCAGTTGAGAAATTCAATGCTATGCCGGCATGTTAGGTTAGTGGTAGAGCAACGCCTACAGACCGGGAGATCCGTGGTTCAAATCCCGACTATGACATTGAAGTTTTCAGTCTGACTCCACCTTTCCAACTCCTGTCCTACACACGGCTAGAGACCGGGAGGTCTGTGGTTCAAATCCCGACTATGACATTGAAGTTTTCAGTCTGACTCTACCTATCCGACTCCTGTCCTACACACGGCTAGAGACTAGGAGATCCGTGGTTCAAATCCCGACTATGACATTGAAGTTTTCAGTCTGACTCCACCTTTCCAACTCCTGTCCTACACACGGTTAGAGACTGGGAGATCCGTGGTTCAAATCCCGACTATGGCACTGAATTTTTCAGTCTGACTCTACCTTTCCCACTCCTGTCCTACACGCGGCTAGACACCGGTAGATCCGTGGTTCAAATCCCGGCTATGGCATTGAAGTTTTCAGTCTGACTCTACCTATCCAACCCCTGTCCTACACACGGTTTCTGCGAGAAAAAAATTAAAATTGGCCTAATATATATTTTTCAGGTGAAACCTTGGTATCGAATTTTTGGGTGAAATTCAATTCCTATACACATGCACATTGTACATGAGTATTAGAGAAAGTAAAAATGCTTCTTTTGTATTCAGGGACTTTAAAGCATGCATTTTTGTTGAAATCTGGGTATATAATTTTAGATAGGGATACACTACTTTTTCTGTCATATACATTGCGTGCCAGAGAAATTAAAAGACAAAAAATGTTCGTAGAATTTTTAACAGAAAAGGTCATGTGAATGGAAGACAAATGCACTTACTTATCCGATAAATGATATATTGGAAAGCAAGCCTTGAACTGGGAACTGAATGAACCACATTCGTATAGAACCCATTAACCGCGTGCCTTTTATGAAGTAGTTCATCCACCCGTAAAGCCACGGCGCCATTAGACAGGTAGCAGAGGCTTTAGGTTCAAATCCTGATTGTGTTAAGCCAGGAGGGTGGGGGGATCTTTCCCAGTTCAAAGGAGTCCAGGTTCATAATCACACCGGTGAACCATCCGTAACATCAAAGTAATCGTTAAACCCCCTAATGGCTAATAAATAAAAAAAGTGCAGGCATTTGCTCGTCTATTGTTCCTGGTAACTTTTGGCCCCAGAGAGTTTTAAAGCCGATATGTGAAGTTATAACAAAAGGCTCAAAGTTTCCTGATGCCCACGCGTACTCCGTGACAGAAATATCCCTCTATTACAACGTCTTTCAACTGTTCATTTGTCCATCGCTGTTTTTCAAGATGTCCATTGTTATGATTGCTTGAAAGACTTTCTAATGTTCTTTATTATTTTTACTTTCTCTATACGTACCATATGCATAGTGTATATAGAGGGTAATGCACTCCACCCAAAAATTCGATACCGAGATTTCACCGGAAATATGTGTATATGTTTTAGGGTCCCCTGCATTAAAAACATGTACATGTAGAGAAAGTAATATACATGACAAATCTAAAGATAATGAGAATAAGAACCGCTCTGGAAGGTGGAGCTGGAGACAAGCTGGAGGAAAAGAGAAACAAACTGGAAATCAGTGACAAATAGACAAATAGGCCTATGGGGAGAGCTAGAAAATAAAAACTCTGACGTGTTCCATTCACATGAATGTCTCAAAATTCAGTAATAAATTATTGTTAAAAAGCTTATTCATTTCTGTGCTTCATGCTAATCGAGATAAACATTAGCAGAAATCGTTTTATTACTCTGTTCCTTGTAAATGTGTAAATACATTAGACTAAGCCGAGAGTCAAATCCTTTAAAAGCTGGTTGCTATGTGATTGAAATCCATTACTTTGCATGGACAAGAGAAATGGCCGGTACCAATAACAAAGAATTTTTCGGAAACGATCAACAACACGAAAAACTGAATATAATATAAATTGTGTGTTTTAATGTGATCTACATTTTTTGTATAGTAAGTTTTTGTGTATCTCTTACGGTTTAACAGCTATGCAAAATTCATCCAGAATGAAGAGGCCTTCAGAGGCTATGCCAAGAAAATTCAAGATATACTTTTAATTTATCATGTTAATATATTTGATACATGGTATTTTAATCCAAATTGTTAGAGCCATTTTTGAAAAAAATCAAAAGTTTGGAAAAGTTTTCCATATAAAGGATAGTTTTGGGAGGGGGTAGTTTCTTGAAAATTTCGTGTGTATCGTTAGAAGATACTAAATTAAATACCACGTTTGGTACTTTACCGACTTTTCGTTTTTGAGTTATTGTGTTCACAGATAAACACACACGCACGCACGCGCACACACACGCACACACACACGGACCTTTATGTAAAAATTCTTCTTTTGAATTCAGAATACCCTAAAACTTGTATTTCCCGTGAAAACTCGGTATCGAATTTTTCGTTCGGGTGCAATACCTCCTCTACCTACCTATCAGTGCTATCTATTGCATAGTGTATATGCGGAAGTGGTGTAGTCTATTAAAAAAATCGATACCGAGATTTCACCAACAATATACCTTTTGAGATCCCCTGGGTGTGAAAAAGGCATTTTTAGAAAAAGCTCCGTGAGTAGATATGTGTGTGTGTGCGTGTGTGTGTGTGTGTGTGTGTGTGTGTGGACAGCATAGTTTTAAAACGAAAAGTCGGTTAAATACCAAACCAGATATTAAAGTTTGGCATCTTTCACTGCATGCGACGATGTTTTTCGAAACCCTCCCTACTTCCAGCTACCGTTACATAAAACAATTTTTTAATTTGTTTATTTTTTTTATTTTTTTTTTTTTTTTTAGATTTAATCGCTCTCGAGATATTCCGGTTTATTGGTTTCAATATTAGCGAATTAAACCTTTCTGAAACGGGAAGACATGTTTCTTCTAGTTTCTCCTTTGTTTACTCTTGGCAAGCAGAGTGAATGGTGTCTCAATTTCTCACATAGCGACCGGCTTTTAAATGATCTGATTATCGCTTTAGCCCGTGAATTTTATTTTTTCCCTTCTAGTTACAAGGAAGCAAGTAGTTCTGGTTATAATTATCTTGATTAACATGATGTAGATTAAAGATTAATTTTCTCAATAAAAGGTTTGTTTGCAGAGAGTCATGCGAATAGAACACACCAGATTTTCTTTTGTGCCAATCTGACATGGGAATACTGTGCTGCTGATTATGTTTGCATCACTGAAGCTTTGCTCACAGACCTGCAAGAATGAGAAATTCATAGTTTTCGAATAGCATATAGCCGTGTTATATCCAAGCAGAACAATTACAAAAAGCATGTTAAAGGATTAGCAAGACATACGCAAAAGAACTAGTAACAAAGGTTCTCTTTGCATGGTATTTACCTAACTTGTTCTGATGAATTGCACAGAGTAAGGTTATGTTATCCCAACGGGAATCCTGCGTCTATTTGCAGAGAAAGAAGCAGAAACAAAAGAAGGAGATTCCCGTACACAGTATTTACTTAGGTTATGCTATTCAAGCAGGAATGCTGAACAATAAAGAAACAAAGCTCATTTTCACAAGACGTACCAACAATGTATTTTCCTGTATCTCATAAGCTGACCAAAGGGCATCGTTACGGTGTTTCCATGATCAGATTTGAATTTCTAGTTCGTGAGTTTGCCACTGTGCGCCCTGGTGAGGAGAGATTAACTCGTCACCCACAGATGGCACTATAGGACAAACTCACGACTTGCGGATGTGAGGCGGTTCCTGGCCAAAATTCCCTTCTTATTTCAAGGTATAGGGTTCTTTTATGTGCAAATAAACATTACCCGGGACCACCGGCTTAGCTTCCCTACCGGAGGAAGCCACACTCCGCCACGTTTGGACCTGCAATGTTGGATTTTATTTGTTTATCTATCCTGGTTGGAGTTAAAGACGTAAGGTCTTCTCTTCCACTTTACCAGGCAATACATTAAATGTAGTGATGCAATGAATAAACAACAAAAATAAAATTCTATACAACTAAAAAAAATATATAAAATATAAAAAGGGGCAACAATTATACTAAAATGAAAATAAAAAATCTGTCAACAAAATTATTGTAAGTGGAATATTCATATAGGTTGAAAAGCATATTAGTCATATTTACAATTGAAATGCATATTAATTGCTAGCACATAAAACATCAATAACAATAAATGAAAGTAGAGATGCGTTAATACAGCAGCAGGTTTGATTATAAATGTTTGCCTTTATTTTCTGTTGAACAGTATAGGTTCCGGCAGTCCCTTACGTCTTCAGGGAGGGAATTCCAAAAAAGGTATTGTAAATGATGATGAATAGAAGAGCAGGTATAGCAAGAGGAAAGAGTGTGCAGAGCGAGTTTCTCTTTTATGACAATCACAAAGATATTTAAAGCGAACATTTAGAGGTTGGTTTGGTAACCACTACAACACGGAGGGCAATTTTTGCTTTACATGGTATTAACTTAAGTTTCGCTGTTAAGGCTATGTTATCCAATCAGACTTCCCTACTATTGTGTAAAAATCTGATACGTTACACTCACATGACTTTCTCTAGCTACTCTACAAACTTCTTACAAAAGGTAATTGTTCTTTCTATACCATGCTAATCGAGATAAACATTAGCACAATTTTATTACTTTGTTCTTTATAAGTAAAAGAGAACTAAGGGAATGCACTAGGCGAAAGTGATAGTCAAATTTTTTAAAAGCTGTTATGTGATTGTCATTGCAAACCGCTTCTTTACTTGGCCAGGAGTAGAGCAAAAGAAAAACGGACACTTCCGTCTGAGAAAAGTGTAAGTACTTCGCAACTGAAACTAAAAACAAGGAATATCTCGAAAACGGTAAGCTCCACGAAAAAAATGTATATGACATAGCTTGTGTATTTTAACAAGATCTACATGTTTTGTAAAGTAAGTTTTTGTATATTTCTTACGGTTTACCAGTTATACCAAATAAAGAAAAATTCATTTAGAATAAACAGGTCTTTAGAACCTATTCCAAGAAAATTCAAGATATACATTTTATTTGTGATAGATATGGCTTTAATATGTGGTATTTTAATCAAAATCGTTAGAGGTATTTTTAATAAAAACATTTTCGAAAAAAATTTCCATATAAAGGGCAGTTAGGGGTGGGGGGATTTTCATGAAAATCCTCATGTTGCATCCTTGGTAGATACTAAACTTAAATATCAAGTTTGGTATTTAACCGTCTTTTTGTTTTTCAGCTATGTTATCCAAACACACACACAGACAGATACACACACGGACATTTTTTTTTTAAAAATGCTTTTTTTGTATTCAGGGGGTCTCAAAACATATATTTCCGGTGAAATTTGGGTATCGAATTTTTGGATACAATAAATACCTTCTCTGTACACAATGCACATAGTACGTGTAGAGAAAGTAATTAAATGCATACATTTTTTAAACTGTTATAATATTCACCTTTTGACTCGCCTTTTCTGGCGGTCATTTTGCTAATATTTTGGAGACTGCACAGGCCTTGTCAGTAGAGGGTGTTGCTGGTCCTGCTAACTGCCAGGAAGCTAAGCTTATGTAGCGCATGCGCTGTAGAGGACATGACTTTATAAATAATTGAACATGACACCAAAGGGGCTACACAATTAATATTATTGATTAGTGTGCATTTAATTTTACTTACAACGTAAAATTAGAAGATTACAATTGATTTTTACTTTCTCTAGCTCCGTATGTACAATGTACATAGAGAAGTATTCTATTCCACCCAAAAAATCGATATTGAGATTTCACCGGAAATGTATATTTTAGGACTACCTGAGGCCAAAAAAAGCATTTTCAGAAACAGGTCCATGTGTGTGTGTGTGTGTCTGTCTGGCTATGTGTGTGTGTGTGTGTGTGTGTCTGTGGACATCATAGCTCAAAAACGAAAATACGATTAAATACCAAAATTGGTATTTACATTCGGTATCTTCCAAGGATGCGACACGAAAATTTTCAAGAAAATCCCCCGACACCTAACTACCCTTTACATCGAAATGTTTTCAAAAATTTTGGTCTTCTTAAAAATGGCTCTAACGATTTTGATTAAAATACCACATATTAAAGCCATTTCTATCATAAATAAAACTTATATCTTGAATTATCTGGGAATAGTTTCTAAAGACCTGTTTATTCTGTATGAAGTTTGGTTAATTTTACATAACTAGTAAACCGCAAGAGATACACATAAACTTACTGTACAAAAAATGTAGGTCTTGTTAAAATTCACAAGTTAGTTCATATACATGTTTTTCGTGGAGCTTACCGCTATCGAGGTATTCCTTCTTATTAGTTACAGTTGTGAAGTACTTATGCTTTTCTCAGACGGGAGTGTCCGTTTTTCTTTTGTTCTACTCCTGGCGAAACAAATAAGCGATTTGCAATGACAATACCACAACGACAGATTTTAAAACATTTGACTATCATTTTAGCCTAGTGCAGTCCCTTAGTTCCACGCTACTTGTAAGGAACTAAGTAACAAAATTCTGCTAATGTTTATGTCGATTAGCGTGGTGTTGAAAAAAGAAATTATCTTTTGTAAAAAGTTTGTTTGTAGAGCAGCTAGAGAAAGTCATGCGAGTGTAATACATCAGATTTTTAATTAGTGATTGAATCCTTTATATCTGATTACGGATAAGATACTGGGAACCGATAGCGCGACACGAGCGAATACCAGTTACTTACCTACCGAGTAGCGACCGACTTGTATTGGCGACTGCACGCGCCGCACGCAAACAACCTGTAGTAACGCGTTGGGGAACGTGGCTCGACGCAGCAGTATATTATACTGTATATTACAATTCTGTAATTAATGCCTTTCATGATAGTGCATGTTCTTCAATCAAGATTGTAAAATCTCTTGCTTCAAATTTTCAACAATGCGTGAAATGCGAAATGTGCTGCGGAAATAATTGCTGATGTACCAACAGCCAATAATGTGTACTTTTTCCGTTTAACTCCAAACACTTCATGTGATGTAGAGCGAAGTTTTACAGCCTGTTTACGTGCCAATTGGAGACGATTCACATTTGAGAGTTGCGAATGTAGGTTATTGCGCGTTGTAATCTATGTATCTTGAGAGAAAATGAAACGGATAATGATGCGGTTGACTTATTACACAGCAACAATTGAATGTATGTAAATATTAAATTGTTAGTTCTCGTAAATCAGTGGTATTTATGTTTACCTCAATCGCCTTCCACTGCAAGTGAAAACATCACAGTCTACCACTGCCACATTTTCCTTCTATCAGTACCATACGTACACACTGCATTACCAACACATCACAACTATGCCTTTCTGTCCCGCTATTAGTCCCCAAGATGCTATTCCTAGTGAGGATTTTGAAATTTCTTTATTTTTGCAAGGCCAAACAACGGAATTTACTTGCTTTCTAGTAAGTACACTAAGTAAGGGAAATATAGTATTCCACCGAAAAATTCTATAATGATGCATCACGTTTTGACGCTCGCTGAATAAAGAAAACCCGATGTGATCCATTCACATGACTTTCTCTACAACTCTGCAACAAAGTAGTGTTAAAACGCTAATGCTTCTATTTACTTCATGCCAATTGAGAAAAAAATTAGCAGAAATAGTCCTAGCCTCGTTGTAAGTACGAGGGCCGTTCAGAAAGTAGCCTCCGATCGGTCACAGTGCGGGTAGTGGGGGGAGTAGCGACGCCATCTGTGCATTCACGCACTCAGCAGGTCAGTCGGCATCAAGCCGTGGTCGAGTGAAAGTCGTACCTGCGCTAGTTTAGTGTTTGTGGCCGTTTGAAATGTGTACTGCAATAGAAAACCCCGCCAAATGTGAAGTGCGTGCTGTTATAAGGTTTTTTACAGCCAAAGGATATTCTGCAGCAGCTATTCATCGTGAGCTTTGTGCCGTGTACGGACCAAGAGTTATGAGTGAAGGAGTGGTCCGTGAATGGGTACGTTTATTTAAAAGTGGACGAGAAAACGTTCATGATGAAGAGAGGAGTGGTAGACCTTCATTGGTCACGGACGAACTCGTTCAGACAGTTGATGCAAAAGTTCGTGAAAACCGACGTTTCACAATGTCGCAGTTGTCTACTGATTTTCCACAGATTTCTAAGACTCTCTTGTACGAGATAGTGACAGCAAGATTGGGTTACCGTAAGTTCTGTGCACGATGGGTGCCCAAAATTCTTACCGACCACCACAAAACTCAAAGAATGACCTCTGCATTAGACTTTCTGTCACGTTATGAGGCCGAAGGTGAACCATTGTTAAACAGAATCGTGACCGGGGACGAAACCTGGATTAAGTACGTGAACCCTGAGGCAAAAGAACAATCAAAGATGTAGGCACATTCAAATTCGCCTACCAAACCAATAAAAGCCCGGCAAGATTTTTCTGCCCGAAAATTGATGGCAACGGTGTTTTGGGATGCAAAAGGGGTGTTGTTGGTTGAATTCATGGAACGTGGGACGACCATTAATCAAGACGTGTACTGTGAAACACTAAAACAATTACGACGGGCTATACAGAACAAACGCCGTGGTATGCTGACTTCCGGTATCGTTTTTTTTGCACGATAACGCCCGTCCTCACTCTGCTCGCAGAACAACAGCCCTTCTTGAGTCCTTCAAGTGGGACGTTGTCAACCATCCACCTTACAGCCCAGATCTGGCGCCAAGCGATTATCACCTCTTCATGCATATGAAGAAATGGCTCGGGTCCCAGCGGTTTGATGACGACGAAGAGCTCAAAGATGCGGTCACAGGCTGGCTCCAGGCACAAGCGGGTGATTTTTATGCAGAAGGAATTTCAAAGCTTGTGAACAGATACGATAAGTGCCTCAATCGTTATGGAAACTATGTAGAAAAATAGTGCAAAGATGTAGTTGTAAGATGTATATATTAAAATATTTTTATTTAACTTGGTGAATTTCTTGCAATCAACCGGAGGCTACTTTCTGAACGGCCCTCGTAGAAGCGAAATAAGGCAGTACAATAGGTTAATGTAAAAGTCAAAAGATGGTTGCTATGTGACTGAAGTCCTTTGTACGAACAGGAGTTGACAAATTCCTGTATGAGAAAACTAGAAGTTTCTCAAAGCGGAAACTAATAACAAGCAATACCTTAAAAACGATAAATTCCACAAAAAGTGTATATAAAGTATATTTTGAGTTTTAATGTGCTCTACATTTTCTGTATGGTAAGTTTATGTCCATCTCTTACGGTTTAGCAGTTATGCAAAATTCGGCAAAATTCATCCAGAATAAAGAGGTCTTCAGAAGCTATTTCGAGAAAATTCAGATATACATTTTGGGGGGGGGAGCTTTAATATACGCGATTTCAATCAAAATCGTTAGAGCCATTTTTAAGAAAATCAAAAATTTCGAAAAATGTTCCATGTAAAGGGTAGTTTGTAGTGGGGGAATTTTCTTTAAAATCTTCGTGTCGTATCCTTGGAAGATACTATACCTAAATACCAAATTTGGTATTTAACTGTATTTTCATTTTTCAGCTATGCTGTCCACAGACACACACACACGGACCTTTCTCTAAAAATGCTTTCTTTGGTTTCAGGGGATCATAAAACATGTATTTCCGGCAAAACCGGTATCGAATTTTTGGGTGGAATACAATACTTCCTCTATACACTATGTACATAGTACGTGTAGAGAAAGTAAAAAAAGAAAAGGATTTTTAAAAGCCGGACCGCGTATATATGTTTGCAAGTACATGAGTCTTTCTATAAACAGTCAATTTCACAAAATTGTATATGACAAAAATTGTGTGTTTTAACGAAACCTACATATTTGTGTAGTAAGTTTCTGTATATCTCTTGCAGTTTACCAGTTATACAACATTTATTCAGAATGAATAGAGCTTCAGAGGCTATTTCCACAAAATTCAAGATATACATTTTATTTGTTATAATATATCATAAACACGTAATAGTTTAATCAAAATCGTTAGCGCAATTTTTAGCAAATTCAGAATTTTCGAAAAAGATTACATTTACAATGCAGCCTGGGGCGTAGAGATTTTCTTGAGACTATTTTGTCACAATCTTGAAAATTACGAAAAGTGCAAATTAAATACGAAATTTCGTATTTAACCGACTCTTCGTTTTTGAGTTAGGTTTTTCACAGGAACATAATACCTGTTTCTAAAATGCTTTTTTGATTCAGGGAAACACGGAATATATATTTCCGATATGTTCGGATGCAATACAATACCGTTTCTACCTTCTATGTTCATAAAGTGCACATCAGACCTCACAACACAGGGATTTTCGTGGGTTGTGTTCCATCAGGTCGTTACCAATTTTATACACCACCACCCCCTTGAAAAGCACATGCTCGTTAACCCCATAGGAGAATAATCACAGAAGGCGTGACATCTACTAGCTTATATCTACTAACTCTCCAGGTTACTGCCGGAAGATATTAATGGGTCTCACAACCGAACCCAGGTGTATCCAGTACCCATAGGTTTTGGGAGCCACTGTCCCGCCGAGTCCAACCCAATCCGAACAGCTCCTTTAGGAGGGGCTCAAATGTTTATAGCCAGATATACTTCTAGTAACTTCATAAATACCAGTGCACTTCGCTTTCGCAGAACTCGCACTGGAGCGGCTGAAGGGGTCGGAACCTTCTCCCTAAGTGATAGAGAAAGTAAAAGAGAAAAGTCGGTTAAATTCCAAATTTGAAGTTCAATGTCTTTCAAAGATGCAACACGAAGATTTTCAAGAAATGCCCCCATCTCCAAACTACCCTTTCATGGAACAATTCTTCTGTTGATTTTCTCACAAATGGCTTCAAGGAGTTTATTAAAAAAAAAGCATGTAAACACATACAGATGTTTTAATAATAAATGAAATTTATATGTGGAGTTTTCTAGGAATAGTTTTTAAAGTCCTCTTCATTAAATTTATAAATGCTTATAATTTTCTCACATGTAAAGTCGTCATATTTTTACTTTCTCTACACTCACTATGTACATAGTGTATAGAGAATGTATTGCACTCCACCCAAAAATTCGATACCGAGATTTCACCGGAAATATATTTTTAGGGTCCCCTGTATCCAAAAAAAGTATTTTCAGAAAACGGTCCGTGTTTGTGTGTCCGTGTGTGTCCGTGAACACGATAACTCAAAAACGAAAAGTCGGTAAAATACCAAACTTGGTATTTAAGTTTAGTATCTTCCAGGGATGCGACCCGAAGATTTTGAGGAAAATCCCCCCACAACAAACTACCCTTTACATGGAACTTTTTTCGAAAATTTTGATTTTCTAAAAAATGGCTCTAACGATTTTGATTAAAATATCGTATATTAAAGTTATTTACCTGATAAATAAAATGTATATTCTGAATTTTCTGGGAATAGCCTCTGAGGACTACTTTATTCTGGATGAATTTTTCATAACTACTAAACCGTAAGAGATGAACAAAAACTTAACCGACTAAAAATGTAGAACACGTTAAATAACATAATTTATGTTCTATACATTTTTTTCGTGGAGTTGATCGTTTTTGAGATATTCCTTTTTCTTGGTTTCAGCTTTGAAAAACTTATACTTTTCTCATACAGGAATTTGTCAACTCCTGTCCACACAAACAAAGGAACATCAGTCACATAGCAACCAGCTTTTGGCTTTCACTTTAACGTATGGTACTCCCTTATTTCGCTTCTACTTACAGTAAAGCAAGAAATAAGATTATTTCTGCTAATTTTTCTCGATTAGCATGAAATAAATAAAAGATAAGCTTATTAACAATAATAATTTACAGAGATACAGAGAAAGTCATGTGAATGGAACACATCAGATTTTTAATTAGTGCCCATGCAAAAGGAAACGAAGTAATCCCGAAGAGGTCAGCTTTTAAAACTTTTGAGTAACAGTTAATCTCTTTGGATGTATAATAATGCATTAATAAAATTATTTCTCCTAGTGTTAATAATTTTTTTTATACAGTCCTTGTGTAGGACAGGACTTGGATAGATAGAGTCAGACTGAAAAATTCAATGTCATAGCCAGGATTTGAACCACGGATCTCCCGGTCTTTAGCCCTGTGTAGGACAGGGGTTAGATAGAGTCAGACTGAAAAATTCAATGTCATAGCCGGGATTTGAACCACGGATCTCCCGGTCTCTAGCCATGTGTAGGACAGGAGTTGGATAGGTAGAGTCACACTGAAAAAGTCAATGTCATAGCCGGGATTTGAACCACGGATCTCCCGGTCTCTAGCCCTGTGTAGGTACAGGAGTTGGATAGGTAGAGTCAGACTGAAAAATTCAATGTCATAGCCGGAATTTGAACCACGGATCTCCCGGTCTCTAGCCGTGTGTAGGTACAGGTGTTGGATAGATAGAGTCAGACTGAAAAATTCAATGTCATAGCCGGGATTTGAACCACGGATCTCCCGGTCTCTAGCCCTGTGTAGGTACAGGTGTTGGATAGATAGAGTCAGACTGAAAAATTCAATGTCATAGCCGGGATTTGAACCACGGATCTCCTAGTCTCTGTCCACTGAGCACTCACGGAACATACCGACACGACATTACATTTCCCAATTGTCTCCCATGTTTACCGGTAAACCAAAAGGTGATCTCAAATTCAAATGGCTACAAAGATGAGCTTACGTATGAATAGTTTATGTAGAAAAATGTAGAGAAAGTCATGTGAATGTAACACATCAGATTTGTCTATCTTTAATAGACGCAAGCTTGCCAAAGCAACTTCACGGCTTGCGACTTGTAAGCCTCTCAAATTTAGTGGTGCAGTTTGGATCCGATAGGGAGCATGGGATTGTCCCCCCCCCTCAAAACCAGGATAAGCTCGCAAACTTTGTATTCCACACCCCTTTCGTCCATCCCTAAGGAATTGACAACAACAGCTTATCTAGAATTACGGCCCTCCACTTGAGAAAGTTGCCATAGCTACGTAACCGAAACCCTTTAAGACGCGAGAGCTTCATAACTGTACATTACTTCTCCACACGAAAGGTAGACGTGCTAGTGCTGTACACAAAAATTAGATACACAGGTTGCACCGGAAATACATGTTTTGATACCCCCTGATTTTGTGTGTATGTAGAGCACAACTCAGAAATGAAAAGTAGGTTAAATACCAAACTTGATATTTATGTTCAGTATATTTCAAGGATATGAGACGAAAGCTTTCAAGAATATCCCCCGGCTTCTAACCAGGTACACCAAACATTTTTCAAAAATTGTTATCTTCTCAAATACGGCTCTATTAAAATGTCATATGTTTAAATTGTTTTCTTAACAAGCGAAGTTTATATCTTGAATTTTATGGGAATTGTTTCTGAAGCCCTCTTCATTCTTGATGCCTTTTGTACAGCTAGTAAAAATGATAGATCTCGTTAAAATTAGGTACATTTTTTATAGAATAAACCGATGCCGAGATATTCCGTGTTATTTTTGTTAAATTAGTTTTCCTATTCAGGACCATGTATCTGATAAATTATATCCAGGAAATGTTATTACTATAGGATATTGAACAGTTTACTGGAGCTAATTTGCCCTAAGTGAGTTACTTTGATCCAAATTTGGAAAATATAGGCACTTTATATAAATATGTGTATATATTTTATTTCATATTGTATTCAATGTGACAATCGGATGTTTAGCTCTTATATTACATAGAGGATCTCAAAATTTGAATAAATGTAGTAATTTTGGTATTATAGCAATTCAGCATCATGAACAACATAATCTTAAAGTTACCAGATATTCCCATTATTATATGAGTAATAATTCATCATACTTCATATTGGATACAGTAGAAAATAAAAGCTTTCGTTTCGTAATCGGCTACCCTCCCCGTATTTGTAGGACTTGCAAGCCAATGCCTAGGGGTCAGAAGCTTGTCGGGGAGCCAATGGTACGAAACCACAGAATGGAGAGCCTGTTACGAGGGGTCGGCCCCGAAACAGACAAGAGGAAGTGGATGATATGAAATTGATGATTTGAAAGGTGATGACGGAGCAATTGATAAATGAGTGGCGAGGAAAACCGGAGGATCCGGAGAAAACCCGCCCAGACGCCACTTTGTCCACCACGAATCCCACATGTGACAGCTTGGGATCGAACCCGGGCCGCCTAAATAGGAGGCGAGAGGTCTAATCACTCAACCATAACGCCGCCTAAAATAAAAAGTAAAATTCCCAAACATATACTTTTCTTTTCATTTTGCATACAATATCAGATATAATACATTATTACACTAATATAAAATCACTATATTTCCCAAAATTTGAGCTCCTCTATGTAATATGAGAGCAATAATTCCGGTTTTCATGTTGAATACAACATAAAATAAAATATATATTTATAAAGTAATAAATTGTCCGAGGTTGTGACATTTTATGGTAAAAGTTACACTACTATATTAAAATAACAGTTTCTGGCTATAATTTATCAGATAAGATTAATCCTGAGTAGAATTGAATGCAACTTTCAAATTTGAAACTTAATTTAACAAAGAGAGTGGGCAGAATTTATGGCACACCGTATATAGAACCAAATCAACATTTAAATACAAACTCATGTGTGATATAACATGCCCATTATCAATAATACTCTCCTTTCGGGTAAGGAACACTTCCGCTGGAAGACAGTTCCGCGCGGACCATCCTTTTCCTAATTACTTTAGATTTCAGGAGCCACACAAGGAATCTATTTTCCTTTCACCCTCAACTTTGACCCAGCTGGTAGACATGAAGTACTTATGAAATAACGAGTTGACTGAAGCACAGTTTTTTCCGATTTTACCACTCTTCATTAGAAATTACAATGAAGGAATTATATCTAATGCTTTAATATTCCTGGGTATATATATTTTACTTTCTCTTCCATATATCGTACATATAGTGTAGGTAGGGAAACTATTGCATTCAAAACAAAATTAGATACCGAGATTTCACCGGAAATACCAGGTGTTTCAACTGCTTCGTTTTTGACGTGTGCAGATGTTCCTTTGGCCATTGAAGGGTTGCAAAACTCAAGGGGGGTATTTCAAGTTAACTCTTTGTTGCCTGTCTGTACCTATAAGGTCCACTTGTTTTAAGCGTAACTATACAAATAGGGTTGTACTCTAGGATTAATGTTATGTTATACCAACCTTCAAACATAAACGACAAGTAATCAAGATTGTTTTATATTCTAAATTCACATGACTTTCTCTATGTGTCTGCAACAAATTATTGTTAAAAAGCTTATACTTTTATTTACTTCAAACTAATCGAGCAAAAATTAGCAGAAATGGTCTTATTACTTACTTTCTTGTAAGTAGAAGCGAAATAAGGGAGTACCATGCGTTAAATTGATACCCAAAAGCTCATTGCTATGTAACTGAAATTTCTTTGTTTGTATGGACAGGAGTTGACAAATTCCTGTATGAGAAAAGTATAAATTTATCAAAGCTGAAACCAAAAACAAGGGATATCTCAAAGACGATCAACTCCACGAAGAAAATGCTTATAACATAAATTGTGTGTTTTAACGTGCTGTAAATTTTTTGTAGATTAAGTTTTTGTCCATGTCATACGGTTTAGAAGTTATGCAAAATTCCATAAAATGTATGCAGAGTAAAGTAGTTTTCAGAGGATATTCCCAGAAAATTCAAGATATACATTTTGCTTGTCAGGTAAATATGTTTAATATACGACATTTTAATCAAAATTGTTAGAGACATTTTTGAGAAAATAAAGAATTTCGAAAAAGGTTCCATGTAAAGAGTAGTTGGGTATGGGGGGATTTTCTTGAAAATCTTCGTGTCGCATCCTTGAAAGATACCAAGTTTGGTATTTAACCGTCTTTTCGTTTTTGAGCTATTCTGCCCACAGACACACACACACACACACACACACACACACACACGGACATTTTTCTAAAAATGTTTTTTTTTTATTCAGGGTGTCCTGAAACATGTATTTCCGGTGAAATCTCGGTATTGAATTTTTGGGTACATTACAATACCTTCTCAATACACTATGTACATACTATGAATAGAGAAAGTAAACATATAAAATGTTTGCCCTAAAATTGCAATGATGTTTTTAAATAAATAAAAGAGTAAAACCCACACAACTAGAGTCAAGTGTAACCCCATTAACTTCCAAGCATCACACCGATTATTTTTCTTGGGCTCTCCCCGTTCTTTACCATAATCGCTGGGATTTGAACTTGCAACATTGTGCTTTGAATGGCTGGCCAGTCCATTACCTATCACGGCCATTTGAATCACTGTTTGGTAGTGCCTTTGGCAGCATAATGAAAACTGGTTTAGAAGAAGTTAAACTTTTAGTTGGGAAGAAAAAGATTAATAAAGGATCTACATATATTTTCAATTTTATTATTTTTTTCTATTATTTTATATACTAATTTTATAGGTTTATTCTCATATATTATTTTCTCTATATGCACTGTGTACATAGTGTATAGAGAACGTATTGTACTCCACCCAAAAAGTCGATACCGAGATTTCACCGGAAATATATGTTTTAGAGTTCCCTGTATCCAAAAAAAGCATTTTCAAAAAAATGTACGTGTGTGTGTGTCCGTGTGTCTGTGAACACGATAACTCAAAAACGAAAAGTCGGTAAAATACCAAACTTGGTACTTAAGTTCAGTATCCTCCATGGATGCGACACGAAGATTTTGAGAAAAATCCCCCAAGATGAAACTACCCTTTAA
The DNA here is from genome assembly GCA_030762935.1 of Hymenopus coronatus. Taxonomy (NCBI): domain Eukaryota; kingdom Metazoa; phylum Arthropoda; class Insecta; order Mantodea; family Hymenopodidae; genus Hymenopus; species Hymenopus coronatus. The sequence continues at coordinate 144,301,265 of CM060898.1, forward strand.
ATGGAACTTTTGATTTTAATTTTTTCAAAAATAGCTCTAAAGATTTTAATTAAAATGTCGTATATTAAAAATATTTAAGTGACTAATATAATTAATATCTTGAATTTTCTGGGAATAACATCTGAAGACTACTTTTTAATTGATGAATTTTACGGAATTCTGCATAACTGCTAAACCGTAAGAGATGGACAAAACTTACCCCCACAGAAAATGAAGAGCACATTAAAATACACAATTTGTGTTATATACATCTTTCGTGGAGTTGATCGTTTTTAAGATATGCCTTGTTTTTGGCTTCAGCTTTGGAAAACGTATAATTTTCTCATGCAGGAATTTGTCAACTGCTGTCCATACAAACAAAGGAACATCAGTCACATAGTAACCAGCATTTGACTGTCACTTTAACCTATGGTACTCCTTTATTTCGCTTCTACTTACAAGATAACAAGCTATTTCTGCAAATGTTTTTCTCAATTAGGATGAAGTAAATAGAATCCTAAGTTTTTTAACAATAATTTGTTGCAGAGATGTAGAGAAAGTCATGTAAATGTAACACATCAGATTTATTAGAACTCCAGTTTTAAACTTATTTAAAGGAAAAACGGCATATGTAGTAGGTAACTAAGGGTTTTAAGCTGCTTTCACATGGCGTCTAGTCCAGCTCGCTCTGTTATCCGTAGTCAAGTGTAAGACACAACCTCACAATGATATTACTTTGGATAGTCTAGGCAGTTCAAGTATCTGTCAATAGATGGCATTGCAGTTGCTATTACCAACTATTTTCAGTTCTACTATTGTTTTAAACTGAAGGTGGAACGGTGGGTCGTCGTAATAAATAGCCAATCCTGTATATTTACCTTGGTGATTGAGGGAAACCCCATCCATAATTGTAGCTCCATGGATTTGAACCCCGGACCTTCCCAATGCGGGCCTTAGACTTTACCGTTTGAGCAATACTATTATCGGTATTCTATTGTTATCTGTATGTATTCTCTGCAATTGGGTGCTGCCCGGTGGTTGAGTTAAAAGTACAAAATTCACTTCCAATAATAATCTTAAGTTAAATTAAGAATAGTCGTACAACTAACATATTACATATACACATTCTTTTAAATGCCTGACTACTTATTATTCAGTATAGCAATAGTTATGTCAATTACCAGCTTGTTTATAAACAGTTATTATGAAGCCTCAACATTAATACTATTATATACATTAACAATAATATACACAAATACAGTTCTTGATATCCTTAATTACTTCATAATATTTACTCAAATTAAATAACATTTATTCCCTTTAAATTATTCCTAGACCTCTTGAAAGGCTGCTACAGGCAATTCATTCCGTTCTTCAATGATCCTATTAACAAAAGAACATTTTCCTACGCTAGCTCTGCACCTTCTACTCTTAATTTTATACAAATGATCGTTTCGTCCGTTGTATGCCGGATGTTCTAAGCTGCTTCTAATGTACACCCATGCACTTAAACCAGTATAAGGTTTAAATAGTGCGACTAACATATGTGTTTTACGCCTAACTTTTAGCGGCTCCCATTTATTCTCTTCGCCTTTCGTAAGCCCAACATCTTTACTTCTCTTTATGAATTTAAGCGCCCGTCTCTGTATCAGTTTGATTAACCCTGTATGGTCCCCGCATGCTACTCCATATTCCATAAATGGCCGCACTAAGGTCCCAGCATGCTACTCCATATTCCATAACCGGCCGCACTAAGGTCCCAGCATGCTACTCCATATTCCATAAATGGCCGCACTAAGGTCCCAGCATGCTACTCCATATTCCATAACTGGCCGCACTAAGGTCCCAGCATGCTACTCCATATTCCATAAATGGCCGCACTAAGGTCCCCGCATGCTACTCCATATTCCATAAATGGCCGCACTAAGGTCCCAGCATGCTACTCCATATTCCATAACTGGCCGCACTAAGGTCCCAGCATGCTACTCCATATTCCATAACTGGCCGCACTATGGTCCCAGCAAGCTACTTCATATTCCATAACCGGCCGCACTAAGGTCCCAGCATGCTACTCCATATTCCATAACTGGCCGCACTAAGGTCCCAGCATGCTACTCCATATTCCATAACTGGCCGCACTAAGGTCCCAGCATGCTACTCCATATTCCATAACTGGCCGCACTAAGGTCCCAGCATGCTACTCCATATTCCATAACCGGCCGCACTAAGGTCCCAGCATGCTACTCCATATTCCATAACTGACCGCACTAAGGTCCCAGCATGCTACTCCATATTCCATAATTGGCCGCACTAAGGTCCTAGCATGCTACTCCATATTCCATAACTGGCCGCACTAAGGTCCCAGCATGCTACTCCATATTCCATAACTGGCCGCACTAAGGTCCCAGCATGCTACTCCATATTCCATAACCGGCCGCACTAAGGTCCCAGCATGCTACTCCATATTCCATAACTGGCCGCACTAAGGTCCCAGCATGCTACTCCATATTCCATAAATGGCCGCACTAAGGTCCTAGCATGCTACTCCATATTCCATAACTGGCCGCACTAAGGTCCTAGCATGCTACTCCATATTCCATAACTGACCACACTAAGGTCCCAGCATGCTACTCCATATTCCATAACTGACCACACTAAGGTCCCAGCATGCTACTCCATATTCCATAACTGGCCGCACTAAGGTCCTAGCATGCTACTCCATATTCCATTACTGGCCGCACTAAGGTCCCAGCATGCTACTCCATATTCCATAACTGGCCGCACTAAGGTCCCAGCATGCTACTCCATATTCCATAAATGGCCGCACTAAGGTCCCCGCATGCTACTCCATATTCCATAAATGGCCGCACTAAGGTCCCAGCATGCTACTCCATATTCCATAACTGGCCGCACTAAGGTCCCAGCATGCTACTCCATATTCCATAACTGGCCGCACTATGGTCCCAGCAAGCTACTTCATATTCCATAACCGGCCGCACTAAGGTCCCAGCATGCTACTCCATATTCCATAACTGGCCGCACTAAGGTCCCAGCATGCTACTCCATATTCCATAACTGGCCGCACTAAGGTCCCAGCATGCTACTCCATATTCCATAACTGGCCGCACTAAGGTCCCAGCATGCTACTCCATATTCCATAACCGGCCGCACTAAGGTCCCAGCATGCTACTCCATATTCCATAACTGACCGCACTAAGGTCCCAGCATGCTACTCCATATTCCATAACTGGCCACACTAAGGTCCTAGCATGCTACTCCATATTCCATAACTGGCCGCACTAAGGTCCCAGCATGCTACTCCATATTCCATAACTGGCCGCACTAAGGTCCCAGCATGCTACTCCATATTCCATAACCGGCCGCACTAAGGTCCCAGCATGCTACTCCATATTCCATAACTGGCCGCACTAAGGTCCCAGCATGCTACTCCATATTCCATAACTGGCCGCACTAAGGTCCTAGCATGCTACTCCATATTCCATAAATGGCCGCACTAAGGTCCTAGCATGCTACTCCATATTCCATAACTGGCCGCACTAAGGTCCTAGCATGCTACTCCATATTCCATAACTGACCACACTAAGGTCCCAGCATGCTACTCCATATTCCATAACTGACCACACTAAGGTCCCAGCATGCTACTCCATATTCCATTACTGGCCGCACTAAGGTCCCAGCATGCTACTCCATATTCCATAACTGGCCGCACTAAGGTCCCAGCATGCTACTCCATATTCCATAACTGACCACACTAAGGTCCCAGCATGCTACTCCATATTCCATAACTGACCACACTAAGGTCCCAGCATGCTACTCCATATTCCATAACTGGCCGCACTAAGGACTTACAGGCAATTTCCCTGCACTTTGGGCTCCCCTTCTCGTGTCTTCCACACTTTCCTATATGTAGAATTTATCTGATCCTCTCGTCCAGCAGTACTTGACAAGCACACTCCCTGGAATGTGTTCCCTGCCCATATGATAGCCATGAAGAACTTTCCCCTAGTACGAGGGTGTTTTGACCTCTTCGCTACCAATATTTTGTGGTAAAGTAACGTTGCGTGAAATAGGTTTTATGTGTCTCTATTTTCTCGTAAATGGAATAGACTGGTTCAGATAAAGTGTCTGGATTAAAATAGGAAACTCAACTCCTCATGCATTTAAATGACTTGATAAAACTGGTTTGTTCATCAACTTGTATGTTTATACCTCCGAGGATTTCTTACAAAGTAAAGCTTCTTTCCACTAAACGCATTTGTTCTCGTAGTAATAAAATACGTTTCGTACACATTTAGCTCGTGTTGGGTTGAGCGATTCGTTTTCAGTAATCGATTCGTAAGATTCGTTCATGCAATATGAATCGATTCATAGGATTCATTCACGACTCATTTATCCTTGCCATGCCTTCTCTGTGTTTGACTTATATTATACACGGGGTTGATAGCCATATGGCACCTGCTTTGGCATAAAGCAGTGATATATCTAAAAACGTCCTTCTCTTTTGCATCTATTGCAAATATATTTTTGGTAAAATTTCCTCCATTACTAGAAAAATCGACATAAAAAGTTTGTTTAAGTCTAAAAATGACACCTAAACTTGGACTGCATGGCGGTATTTGTGTCATGTCAATACGCAGAGTAGTTATTATTCATCAATGTCGCGGTTACGCGCCACTAAGTCATGTATTGTTTTACTTTCTCTACATGTACTGTGTGCATAATGTATAGAGAAGGCATTGCACTACAGCCAAAAATTCGTTACCGAGATTTTATCGGAAATATATGTTTTAGAGTCCCCTGTATCCAAAAAAAAAAAATCTGATGTGTTCCATTCACATAGCTTTCTCTACCTCTCTGCAACAAATTATTGTTAAAATGCTTATGCTTATATTAACTTCATACTAATCCAGATAAAATTGGCACAAATAGTCTTATTACTTGTTTCCTTGTAAGTAGAAGCGAAATAAGGGAGTAGCGGGTTAAAGAGATAGTCAAAAGCTGGTTGCTATGTGACTGAAGTTCCTTTGTTTGTATTGACAGGTGTTGACCAATTTCTGTATAAGAAAAGTATGTTTTTCAAAGCTGAAACCAAAAACCAGGAATATCTCAAAAACGATCAACTTCAAGAAAAAATTGTATATCATAAATTCTGTGTATTAACGTGTTCTACATTTTTGTGGGATAAGTTTTTGACTATCTGTTACGGTTTAGCAGTTATGCAAAATTCCGTAAAATTGATCCAAAGTAGTCTTCAGAGGCTAATCCCAGAAAAGTTAAGACATATGTTTTATTTGCCAGGTAATGTCTTTAATATACGAGGGCTGTAAAGAAAATAATGGCAATATGGTCCCCACATTCACAGGAGGAGCGGGTATGAGCCAATAGGATATGGGAGCGATCAGGTGACTAGTGTGGTGTGCATTGGTCGGGCTGCCAGTTGAGAGTGTGTTGTTGCTGTGTAGCGTTGAAGTGAACAGTGTCAAGTGCACCGCTCTAAAGCATGTTTACCAAAGGCGATCAGCGTTCGTGCATTAAAATCTAGGTTGCCCGTGGAAAAAATGTCATCGAGGATAACGTGAAGCCTGTGGCGGGAACGCTTTGCCGTACAGGACGGTTGCAATTTGGGTCAAGGCGTTTCGTGCAGGTCGGACCGAGACTGCGGATTTGCACCGCACAGGTCATTCCACAAGATCAGATTGACATCGTGAGTGGTGTCGTTGCCATGGAGTTATCCGTAGAGGTTGGTCTCAGTCACCAAACTGTGTGGCATATCCTGACGAAATGTCTTCACCTGAGGAAAAATGCGTCCCGTTGAGTTCCACATCGACTCACTGAGGTACAGAAATGGCACTGGCTGGGATCAACCTGGACAGATACCGCAACGAAGGATACGCATTTCTGCAGCGTATTGTCGCCATTGATGAGACGTGGGCACGAGCCTGTGAATCGGAATTGAAGCGTCAGTCGAATGAATGGCGTCAATCAGGTTCACCACGTCCACAGAAAGATCGACAGGAACCCAGTCGGGAGAAGCTGATGCTGATTGTAGCATACGACTACGAGGGGGTTATTCTTACGCCTGCTGTGCCTGAGGGACACACCGTCAACAGCGACAGCAATGTCCAGTTCTTCTTGCAACGGTGGCATTGGGAGGTTTTGGAACATCCTCCGTACTCACCAGACATGAGTCCTCAGAGGCCGCAGATTTCCTGACGTAGCATCTGTAGTCCGCGCAGTAGGGCGCTCCGTCGCTGTCATCAACAGAGATCGCCTTGCTAACGGTCCCCAACGACTGCTCTACATTTGGCAAAAGGTCAGGGACTTTGCGAGTGACTACATTGAAGGAATGTCATGCAATTGTACTTATGAGTTCAATAAATATTGCGTTCTATCAATGTTGCCACTACTTTATTTACTGCCCTCGTACGATATTTTAATCAAAATCGTTAGCCATTTTTGAGAAAAGCAAACTTTTCTCAAAAATGTCCATGTAAACGGTAGTTTGGGGTGGGGGGAAGTTTGGTATTTAACGGTCTTTCCGTTTTTGAGCTATGCTGTCCACAGACACACACACACACACACACACGGACATTTTTCTAAATATGTTTTTTTTTGGGGGGGGGGATTTAGGGGCACACAAAACGTATATTTCCGGTGAAATCTCGGTATGAAATTTTTGGGTGCAATACAATACCTTCTCTATACACTATGTACATATTACGTGTAGAGAAAGTTATTACATTAACGTCGCTGTCAGTAGATGGTAGCACTATCAACCCATTCGATCCTTGAAAGAGAAGCACTGCCTTCATTCTAAACTCTTTCATTGGACTGTTTAGTGCGTTTTGTTCCTCTTCCGTGAACGAGCATTACATTTGTTACCCATTTCTGCCCACGGTTGTTAACAAAATGCCCAAGTGCTCAGAATTTTGTGAACAGATATGTTTTTATAGAAGTTGTTTCAAGGAGTGGCATGTCAAGGCCGCTACAACTCCTAAAGTGCAATCTCTATGCAATTTGTTCTTACTGCCATCTGTTGACAGCCTCAAGAAATGTTTGTGCCAGTCTCTAAGCAGGGAGATTTGAGTCAGAAAATGTATGGGAACGAGGAGCAAAGTAACCCAAAATGTGCTACCAAGCCCACCTAGCAAAAACCCAGAAGAGCAAGGGAACGGCGGAATCATTAAATCTATTTTAGTATCTACACTTAGATTTGGAATATAAAAATAAGCCTTAAACCATTTTAAAAATGAATAACCATATATAACCATATATAGACACCTTAATAGACACTCAAATTTAAACGTTATGTTCTCACAAGCGTGGTGTGTATTAGGTAGCTAATCTAAATAAAATACAATGTCGTTTCTGGAAACATATTCTGGGATTGGGGAGGGGAACGGTGTTCCTCGTGTGGTAGGATGCTGGGAAGATGTCTGTATTTGCTAAATTAAGTGTAGAAAGATACTGGCTGAGAATAATTAAAGGTGATCAAACAACTAAGAGCAATATGTTATCGGCACGAGATGAATAACATAGAGCATCCAAAATGGTGGGCGGTGGGGCTACAACGGGGATTATCAAAGATTGCCTTAAATGATATTTGGCAAAGGAGCAGCGAAAATAGTTATAACGTTGTGGATAAAGTAAAAAGACGACTATGCGATATAAACAGGCAGGAAAAAGAATATGAATGTAGAAATAAATCGACATTGCGGTTACAAAACGAAATAAAAACTGGGTGGGGTAAACAAACATATATTTTAAAATTGGGTATGAAACAAAGGTCGGGAATATCGTGGCTGAGGTTGGGAAGGTGGAAAACACGTAAGGTGGTTGATGAAGCTGGTAGGCGGATTTGCTCATTATGTGGGGATCAGGAAGACTGGACGCATGTTTTGGCAGATTGCGTGCAGATGGAGGATATTAGGAAAAGTTACTGCCGAAAGTATTTTTAGCTTCAAACAGACCAAGGACAGCATTCAGGGATTTGGTTCTAAACAACCAAACCTGGCCAAGCCTGAGCACATACTCAGTGGAAGTTCGTGCGCTAAGAGATAAAATATTTGTATAAATGTTGTATGGTCTCATTTGTTGTTTGAGTAGTGGTGTAGTTGTGAGTGCAAGTGTAAGTGTGTGTGTGTGATATCAAAGTTTCTTTTTTTATTGTTCTAAAACTAGTAAAGCGTATTCCTTTAGTTCCTTTATACTTATAGGGACTGAGTAATAAAAACATTCTGCTAATCCATGTCGATTAGCATGGTGTAGAAAGAAGAAGAATTTTTTGTAAGAAGTTGGTTGGTAGAGCAGCTAGAGAAAGTCATGTGAGTAACACACCACATTTTTTTATATTAGCCCTAATTATGTACACAAATTATTAGTTATAATGTCTAAAAATTATGAGTTTACAAAAAAATTATTTCTCAAAATTGTTTCGAAAAATTACAAGATCATTTTGTTTAAAGTGATTTCAAGAATCATAATAACAAATTAGTAAAAAATTGCATCGTGTGGACCATTTGGAATGCTTTTGCGGTTGACTGCCGCTTGGATATGTATCTCTCGTGTTCATGTCACGATACTGGGCCCACTCACGGCGTGGATCAACACCAAATTTCCTACAACAGGCTGGGATATGTGAAAATCTAGTAGCAACAATTACCTCCTGTCTTCTTTTTGCATCTATTTTTCTGTTATATCGTCTCCTAGCAACAAAGTTGATAGATAAGGAGCAGATTCACCAACATAAACATAGTTGAGTTTCTCTTTCCATTGATATCGACATAATGTTTCTAAGTATCTCCTAACAATACTTATTCAAACTTGTAATCCGAAAGTTCATTTATATGATGTGTGTGTGTGTTTTACTTTCTCTACACGTACTATGTACATAGTGTTTAAAGAAGGTATTGAATTGCACCCAAAAATTCTATACCGAGATTTTACCGGAATACATGTTTTGGGTCCCCCAGAATAAAAAAAAAAGCATTTTTGGAAAACGCTCCCTGTGTGTCTGGGTGTCTGTGGACAGTATAGTTCAAAAAAGAAAATACCGTTGAATACCAACTTTAATATTTAAGTTTGCTATCTTCCAAGGATGCGACACGAAGATTCTCAAGAACCCCCCCCCCCAAATAAGGTTTACATGGACATTTTTTCGAAAATTTTGATTTTCTTAGAAATGCTTGTAATGATTTTGATTAAAATATCGTATTTTAAAGATACTTACCTGACAAATAAAATATATATCTCGAATTTTCTGTGAATAGCCTCTGAAGAATACTTTATTCTGGATCAATTTTACGCAATTTTGCATTAGTTATATACTTTTTTTTCGTGGAGTTGATCGTTTTTGAGTTATTCCCGTTTTATTGGTTTCAGCTTTAAAAAATTTATACTTTTCTCATACAGGAATTTGTCTACTGTCCATATATACAAAGGAATTTCAGTCACATAGCAACCAGCTTTTGACTATCACTTTAACCTATGATACTCCCATATTAGGCAATATACATACAAGGAAGCAAGTAATAAACTAATTTGTTCTCGATTAGTATGAAGTAAATAGAAGCATAAGCTTTTTAACAACACTTTGTTACAGAGATGTAGAGAAAGTCATGTGAATGAAACATATAGGATCTTTGAACTTATAAACCTCTTCCCAGATGTCGAAGAAATGTAAACAGAAAATATTAAATTCGCGCCCCGCCAAAAAATCCAAGTATCCAGTACTGACGTGCTGAAAGTCCAGAGAAAGCTTTGAATCAGCTTGTAGTTTTAAAGATCATTAAAGTGCGTCACCAGACGGTTGCCTTGTAGCAGCCACATTGTTGTGTGTAGACTCAGAAGAAACCTCGTTAGCGTATAATGAGGCAGCTTATTGTAATCCCCTCAAAACTTTGACGAGCAACTTGAAGGGAAGGCGATATCGATTCTCTCAATGACAGGCACCTTTGTAAGATTGCAATGTCCACGTTGCTAAGAGTGTTCCAGTGTGTAATGTTGAGGTAGGTAACACTGGCATGTAATGCTAACAGTTTTAACCCTTAGTTGCCTTTAGTTCCAGTGAAAATATATCCGTATAAACCTATAAAATATTATATAAAATACGGAAAATAGAAATAAAAATAAATGAATCTTTATTAATTTTTTTCTTCCCAATTAAAAGTTTAAGTTCTTCTAAACCAGTTTTCATAATTCTGTCAAAGGTAATGCCAAAAAATGGTTCAAATAACTATGAGTGTTAGGTAATGGACTGGCCATCCATTCAAAGCCAAATGTTGCAAGTTCAAATCCCAGTGATTGTGGTAAAGGACGGGGAGAGCCCAAGTAAAATAATCGGTGCGAAGCTTGGACTCGGGTTACATTTCACTGTAGTCATGTGGGTTTTACTCCTTTATTTATTTAATAAACCTCACAGCAATTTTGGGCAATAATTGTATATATTTCTACAATATAAAAGTCTTGATTATTTATCAATAAGGTTACTATAACATGAAATTAATCCTAGAGTACAACTCTATTTGTATAGTTACACTTAAAACAAGCGGAACTTATAGGTACCGACAGGCAACAAAGGGTTGAATAACGTTGTTTTATATTTATTTCTTACTTGCACAATCCGTTATTGCGTTAACTTCAGGATTTGTTGCTTCCGCTCTCTTTCAATGCGTTGTTTACCCTCGTCTCTCTCTCTGCGATGTACACATGATAGCGAAAAACATGCCCATATAATGACTGGAGTGTTAAGTTGGTAAAACAGCTCCTCCCACATTCATGTCTCCACCTGGTTCTACGGAGACACTTGATTAACATAACGCTTTTTCGAGATTGCGGAAATACGTGATGCACGGTCCAAACTTGGAGAGGTACACTTGAATGAAACTCTGTGCAAGTCGACAATGAGGCGCATTCTCTCTCTCTCTCTCTCTCTCTCTCTCTCTCTCTCCAAAAGAAGCTCACGACAAGGTGAGCGAAACGTCGGCATTCCCATGCAAGAAAACGCGGCCTTCTCCGGAAGCTAAGAAGCCTTCTCCGGAAGCCTACACCTTCATTAGAAAATCGGCAATTTCAGATCTTGTCCATGGCAGATTTTGTGTACTCTGATTCTTCTTTCCCGATTTTTTTTCCGGAATGTTCTATTTTTTTTCTATCGGAGAACATTAATATAAAGTAGGTTGCCAGCACTTTTTATAATGCAAAATTTCGACGATTTTGTAACGCTCCATTTTCATGGTTCATTTGTATACAACTCAGTTCTTAGCCATGACTACTTTTGTTTGTAATACTTGTGCTGTGACCTCGTTCGTGGCCCTGTTCTTGGAAATACTTCATATAGCTCTGTAGCAGTATACTTGTGCTTGGCACGGACAACAACTTTTGGTTTATCAATCTCCTTTATACATCTTAAATTATAAAAACAGCACTGTTTAAAACACAATTGATATTTGTCTTACGTCACTGATTCTTTCGCTCCTGGCCTGAGAACTGACATCTGTTCATCGGTTAGGGTTTGAGTGCCAGACTTTTGAGAGCAACCAATAGGAGACGGACACCTATAGCGATTGTGTTCCAGCCACTAATGTATAATGCTTCCGCTTCCCACCCTATCGCCGATCACTTTGTTCAGTGCAATAAGTCAGGTGGAACACAAGTCTTCCAATATTAAATAAAGAATAACAATATCCGGAATCGAGAACTTGAAGCTTTCTCGGCGCTGGTTATTGATGACTTCATCTCGGGATGTTAGACAGGGAAATTAATCCCACACTTACCGGCTGACATATTCTCGTCTTTTTGGTTCGCGCAGCTCAAGCCTTCAACTGATCCCCCTCTTCCCGCGTTAGCTGACCGTGTTCGGAGATGGTAAGAAAGGTAGGGATGGAAAGAGAGTTGGTCATCACCCCTGTACAATTGTTAGAATACTCTTGTACATAGCTAAACGTAGATGAGAATAAGTTCTTGTTTTCCAACATTGTAAACGATTTCCCTAGCCTATTCTCTCAGGGACTTACCAGAAGAGGACTTAGCTGTTGAAGTTCCCGACATCACTATTAACAGTTCTCAGTTTATATACTCTTACAATATGATTTTTGTGATCAGTCAGTGTCGCGATGCGCATGCGTGTCTGATGTTACATGGACATGCAGGAGAAGGGAGAATACACCCACGCGTTTAATCATTACCCAACAGCAAATAACTCATCCTCACCGAGATTCGAACTGGGTTCTCTTGAAATGCGAGACAGTTACACTATCCCCACACTACAGAGGCGAACTGGTGGGAGGGGGGGGGTTTGTGTTTCATCCTTGGAAGATGTTAAGCCTATATAATATATTTGGTAAGCAATCGATTTTTGTTTTAACTAATGCTGTTCGTGCACATACAGACAGATGAACAGCTTATACTGCTTCATAATATCAAGGAAATTGCTGTATTTTGAGAAGTAAAGTTCGGAGTAAGTTTCGGTTATTTTAACTTGATGTTTAAATAATTTTTGTTTAAATAATTATTATATTCTTATTACTTATAATAGCATATGCTTATCACATGTTCAACATGAGCACCATTCACATCCGATGCAACTCCATCTGTCGTCTGTGGGACAACAGATATTCCCGACCACTTGTGGTATTATAGTTGCAGTAGGTTGTCTTACTCGGTATCAGCCTTCTGCAGATGTTGGCGAAACATAATCCTTTTGATAAGTCTGTAAGTGTGAGGTCAGGAGCACCTGCTGCCCACCTCCATGTGCCAGCAAACACATAATCCTTTTGATAAGTCTGTAAGTGTGAGGTCAGGAGCACCTGCTGCCCACCTCCATGTGCCAGCAAACACATAATCCTTTTGATAAGTCTGTAAGTGTGAGGTCAGGAGCACCTGCTGCCCACCTCCATGTGCCAGCAAACACATAATCCTTTTGATAAGTCTGTAAGTGTGAGGTCAGGAGCACCTGCTGCCCACCTCCATGTGCCAGCAAACACATAATCCTTTTGATAAGTCTATAAGTGTGAGGTCAGGAGCACCTGCTGCCCACCTCCATGTGCCAGCAAACACAATCTTTTTGATAAGTCTGTAAGTGTGAGGTCAGGAGCACCTGCTGCCCACCTCCATGTGCCAGCAAACACATAATCCTTTTGATAAGTCTGTAAGTGTGAGGTCAGGAGCACCTGCTGCCCACCTCCATGTGCCAGCAAACACATAATCCTTTTGATAAGTCTGTAAGTGTGAGGTCAGGAGCACCTGCTGCCCACCTCCATGTGCCAGCAAACACATAATCCTTTTGATAAGTCTGTAAGTGTGAGGTCAGGAGCACGTGCTGCCCACCTCCATGTGCCAGCAAACACAATCTTTTTGATAAGTCTGTAAGTGTGAGGTCAGGAGCACCTGCTGCCCACCTCCATGTGCCAGCAAACACATAATCCTTTTGATAAGTCTGTAAGTGTGAGGTCAGGAGCACGCGCTGCCCACCTCCATGTGCCAGCAAACACATAATCCTTTTGATAAGTCTGTAAGTGTGAGGTCAGGAGCACCTGCTGCCCACCTCCATGTGCCAGCAAACACATAATCCTTTTGATAAGTCTGTAAGTGTGAGGTCAGGAGCACGCGCTGCCCACCTCCATGTGCCAGCAAACACACAATCTTTTTGATAAGTCTGTAAGTGTGAGGTCAGGAGCACCTGCTGCCCACCTCCATGTGCCAGCAAACACATAATCCTTTTGATAAGTCTGTAAGTGTGAGGTCAGGAGCACCTGCTGCCCACCTCCATGTGCCAGCAAACACAATCTTTTTGATAAGTCTGTAAGTGTGAGGTCAGGAGCACCTGCTGCCCACCTCCATGTGCCAGCAAACACATAATCCTTTTGATAAGTCTGTAAGTGTGAGGTCAGGAGCACCTGCTGCCCACCTCCATGTGCCAGCAAACACATAATCCTTTTGATAAGTCTGTAAGTGTGAGGTCAGGAGCACGCGCTGCCCACCTCCATGTGCCAGCAAACACATAACCCTGCGCAATCAATGGCCTGTCCTGTTGGAAGTAAACATCCTGCACAAACTGTGGAAAAGAAACTGCCGCAGCTTATCCAGCTACATTTTGTTAATGGATATTCCTATACACGCATTAACTTTGGCAGTGTATCGGTGGAACCCAAGCGCTTCACCGGCGTTGTGTCAGCCTAGAAGATAGAGTTAACTCCTGCGCAAGTGGATAAGGTCGCTGGATAGGATCTGGTTTTGGATGTTACAACTTGCATTTGCTTCAAGCAAATCGTTTATACGCTCTGCCAAATACTGCAAATATTCAGAAATTGAAAGACCTGCAGGTACCTTTCCTCGGCGAGTATCAAAACATTTTATAAACCGTTATGAACAGTTCAACTGAAAATCGCCGCACGAAGTTCTGATATCTTCAATTCGGTCAGCAGAGGCTGGGCTCGTTTTTAACGGCACCAGCGTGCTCTTATCAGTACATGCAGGTTTATGAAACTGGCGATCCGAATGTCACCTTGGCAACCTGCACACTTCAATGACTGTCCTCTCCTGTACATTTATCAGTACATGCAGGCTTATGAAACTGGCGATCCGAATGTCACCTTGGCAACCTCCACACTTCAGTGACTGTCCTCTCCTGTACATTTATCAGTACATGCAGGCTTATGAAATTGGCAATCCGAATGTCACCTTGGCAACCTGCACACTTCAATGACTGTCCTCTCCTGTACATTTATCAGTACATGCAGGCTTATGAAACTGGCGATCCGAATGTCACCTTGGCAACCTCCACACTTCAGTGACTGTCCTCTCCTGTACATTTATCAGTACATGCAGGCTTATGAAATTGGCAATCCGAATGTCACCCTGGCAACCTGCACACTTCAATGAAACTGACGATCCGAATGTCATCTTGGCAACCTGCACACTTCAATGAAACTGACGATCCGAATGTCACCTTGGCAACCTGCACACTTCAATGACTGTCCTCTCCTGTACATTTATCAGTGCATGCAGGCTTATGAAACTGGCAATCCGAATGTCACCTTGGCAACCTGCACACTTCAATGAAACTGATGATCCGAATGTCACCTTGGCAACCTCCACACTTCAATGACTGTCCTCTCCTGTACATTTATCAGTACATGCAGGCTTATGAAACTGGCAATCCGAATGTCACCTTGGCAACCTGCACACTTCAATGAAACTGACGATCCGAATGTCACCTTGGCAACCTGCACACTTCAATGACTGTCCTCTCCTGTACATTTATCAGGACTTGCAGGTTTATGAAACTGGCGATCCGAATGTCACCTTGGCAACCTCCACACTTCAATGACTGTACATTTATCATCGGTGCTGCCATGAAGCTACAACTACGACGGCTTCTTCTACAATGCACCTGCAATCTACAACCACATACATACGAGGGCCTTTCAATAAATCCTTACAAAAATATAGAAAAACAAATTATTTTTGGTAGATTTTCTTTTTTATTTTTCAACATGATCTCCTTTTAGCTCGATACACGTTTCCCAGCATTTTCCAACTGTAAAAGTAGGATTTCGGAAGGTTCTCATCTTATCTGTTCGGGAGATGACCTCTTCGTTTTCCGCCGAATCACTTTTTCAAGTTTGCACATAAAAAAGGTCAGTGGGGTGAGTACGGTGGATGTTGTAGTAATTCGAACCTTAATTCTACAATTTTCGCCATCGAAATTGCTCAGGTGTAGACTCTTGCACTGTCTTGATGGCGGAGAATGCTTTTCTTTGCCAGATGAGGGCTTTTGTTCTTGATTTCTTCGTAACACCGGTGCAATAATGAAGTATAATACTCCCCATTTAAGTTCTTTTTTATACAAGTAATCAATATAGATGATCCCGCGTGCATTCCAAAACTCCGAAGTCGTCAGCTTGTCTACAGATTTCACCACCTTTGGCTTCTTCGTAGCCGGTTCATCTTTAAAATCCCACTGTTTTGGCTGTAGTTTATCTCTAGAGTGTAGTAGTGTATCCAAGTTTCATCCACAGCTATGTATCGACGAAGACATTCGTCAGTTTGCGACGGAAAAGTGCCAAACCAGCTTCTGAATCGATCTACTAATGCGTTTATTCTCCATTGAGAGCAAACGCAGCATCCATCTTGCCGAGACCTTTGTCTGACTACTTTTTGGTGCAAAATTGAGAACACTGTACCTTGTGATATGCCTCTATTCTCTATTTCGCGAACCTTGATACGTCAACCGCTCCAAACCATATCCTGAATTTTCTCAACCATTTCCGAAAAGGTCACTTCTACTAGGCGTCCGGAATGATGTTCATCATTTTTTGAAGTATGACTACGTTGAAATTCATTTATCCACTTGTAAATCATTGCAATGGAAAAATGGATATATCATGAACTTCATGCAACTCGACTTTTATCTCTTTCGGTGTCAAGCGATTTAAATAGAAATGCTTAATCTCGGCATGAAACCCGATTTTTTCCATCTTTTAAAAGAAGCAAAAGATTGTTGATTCAATCGCCTATAGCAACGAAACCACTTGATGGATATAACTGAAACTTTAACTGTCATCTAGTAGGGTAGATGCAAATTGATATGTTGTCATTAGAAGCATTTACTAACTGTGTACACACATTTACGACGCTAAGTTATTGCTAAATAGTGTTAATAATTCAAAATTAATATAAATTGCACTGACCGTTATTCCCAGCTTGTGCAGGTCGCTAAGATACATTAACATAAAATAGAGAAGTTAAACATTTAAACCTTATCGTTCTTTTATTAGAACATTTCTTAAAGAAATGAAGTTAAATAAAAAAACTGCCTTTTACAAGTTTGAAAATTAGGAAAACGGAAAATTAAATCTTGAAAATTAAAATATTGAATTTCCTGTTTGCCGTATAGGTGCGCTAACCAAGTGCAGCAGCCGACAGAATTAATCGTGCTCTTGCCCACACCGTTCTTGTTCACATTTTAGTTACATCAGACTGTATAGCCCACGAGGTTCATTGCAATGTAATGATTTAAATTACTTTTAGGGTCTTTAGCTGATGTTTTTCATCAGCATAAGCGCTGTTATTGATATTGTAGGAAGATTGAATTGACTTAGGAAATAATAATAATAATAATAATAATAATAATAATAATAATAATAATAATAGTAATAATAATATTAAGAATAACACCAAAAATAATAGTAATAATAGTAACAATAGTAATAATACCACTAATAATAGTAATAATAGTAATAATAATAACGATAATAATAGTAATAATAATAATAACGATAATAATAATAATAATAATAACAATAACCAAAACACCAAAAACAACAATAACAATAATAATAACAAAAACAACAATAATAGTAAGAACAATAACAATAATAATAACAATGACTAAAACAATAATAGCAATAATAGTACCAATAATAATAATAATACTGGTAATAAAAACTGAATTGAATTTTAAGGACTGTCGGTCATGCGCTGGGAAAGCCGATCACATAGACCGCCATTATCTTCACGAAAAAACGTTACAGAAAATGCTTCATAACCAACAAATAGTGAGTTCTCTCTAAAACAAAAATTATTCCAATAATCAGCAATAAATACGCTACTCGTTTTATAAAAATAATGAGCAAATTTAAAACAATGAAATATAGTTATAATGTCTTGATTTTCTGGACGAAATCATAAGAAAACTGCCAACTACAGAAAAACACTTCTAACCTCGTAAAGTTACAACTCAACAATGAAGTTACTATTGAAACGGTTGTATCTCTTTGCGAAGAGAGCGCAGCACACGATAGACATTTCTATGTCCTTGCGAAGCGACATTAGAGCGAAGTGCCATTCGCTGCATCTCCTCTATAAGATGACGGTTATTAAATACACACTTTTCTCGATGCTACGTGTGTCATTTCTTGGATTTTCGAAAGACTTATTGGCACGCTACACCACCTTTTGCTAAAATGTCGATACTTAATTTCTGGACAGCCTGTGTATGTTTGATAAACAAAAGTATGGGAATTCAATGGTGCATGTGCAAGAGCTGTTCAGCTCCGCAAAGCCGAACGTGGGTACTCCACTGTGAAAACTACAAGAGCTACCAGCTCCGCAAAGCCGAACGTGGGTACTCCACTGTGAAAACTACAAAGCTTAAAGACAAGTGGCGCACATTGCTTCGGCTCAACTACTGTGTAACTGCCTCTCACATGCATAGCAGAGGAGAGAACACAGTACAGGACATCAGACTTTTACTTTCTCTAGCACCTATGTACAATGTAACTGCCTCTCACATGCATAGCAGAGGAGAGAACACAGTACAGGACATCAGACTTTTACTTTCTCTAGCACCTATGTACAATGTAACTGCCTCTCATATGCATAGCAGAGGAGAGAACACAGTGCAGGATCAGACTTTTACTTTCTCTAGCACCTATGTACAATGTAACTGGCTCTCAAATGCATAGCAGAGGAGAGAACACAGTGCAGGATCACACTTTTACTTTCTCTAGCACCTATGTACAATGTAACTGCCTCTCATATGCATAGCAGAGGAGAGAACACAGTACAGGACATCAGACTTTTACTTTCTCTAGCACCTATGTACAATGTAACTGCCTCTCACATGCATAGCAGAGGAGAGAACACAGTGCAGGATCAGACTTTTACTTTCTCTATCACCTATGTACAATGTAACTGCCTCTCACATGCATAGCAGAGGAGAGAACACAGTGCAGGACATCAGACTTTTACTTTCTCTAGCACCTATGTACAATGTATCTGCCTCTCACATGCATAGCAGAGGAGTGAACACAGTGCAGAACATGACACTTTTACTTTCTCTAGCACCTATGTACAATGTAACTGGCTCTCACATGCATAGCAGAGGAGAGAACACAGTGCAGGACATCAGACTTTTACTTTCTCTAGCACCTATGTACAATGTAACTGCCTCTCACATGCATAGCAGAGGAGAGAACACAGTGCAGGACATCAGACTTTTACTTTCTCTAGCACCTATGTACAATGTAACTGCCTCTCACATGCATAGCAGAGGAGAGAACACAGTGCAGGACATGAGACTTTTACTTTCTCTAGCGCCTATGTACAATGTAACTGCCTCTCACATGCATAGTAGAGGAGTGAACACAGTGCAGAACATGACACTTTTACTTTCTCTAGCACCTATGTACAATGTAACTGGCTCTCAAATGCATAGCAGAGGAGAGAACACAGTGCAGGACATCAGACTTTTACTTTCTCTAGCAGCTATGTACAATGTAACTGCCTCTCACATGCATAGCAGAGGAGAGAACACAGTACAGGACATGAGACTTTTACTTTCTCTAGCACCTATGTACAATGTAACTGCCTCTCACATGCATAGCAGAGGAGAGAACACAGTACAGGACATGAGACTTTTACTTTCTCTAGCACCTATGTACAATGTAACTGCCTCTCACATGCATAGCAGAGGAGAGAACACAGTGCAGGACATCAGACTTTTACTTTCTCTAGCACCTATGTACAATGTAACTGCCTCTCACATGCATAGCAGAGGAGAGAACACAGTGCAGGACATGAGACTTTTACTTTCTCTAGCAACTATGTACAATGTAACTGGCTCTCACATGCATAGCAGATAGAAATGTTCGCAGAAGAGAGAACACAGTGCAGGACATCAGACTTTTACTTTCTCTAGCACCTATGTACAATGTAACTGGCTCTCACATGCATAGCAGAGGAGTGAACACAGTGCAGGACATCAGACTTTTACTTTCTCTAGCAGCTATGTACAATGTAACTGGCTCTCACATGCATAGCAGAGGAGAGAACACAGTGCAGGACATCAGACTTTTACTTTCTCTAGCACCTATGTACAATGTAACTGCCTCTCACATGCATAGCAGAGGAGAGAACACAGTACAGGACATGAGACTTTTACTTTCTCTAGCACCTATGTACAATGTAACTGCCTCTCACATGCATAGCAGAGGAGAGAACACAGTGCAGGACATCAGACTTTTACTTTCTCTAGCACCTATGTACAATGTAACTGCCTCTCATATGCATAGCAGAGGAGAGAACACAGTGCAGGACATCAGACTTTTACTTTCTCTAGCAGCTATGTACAATGTAACTGCCTCTCATATGCATAGCAGAGGAGTGAACACAGTGCAGAACATGAGACTTTTACTTTCTCTAGCACCTATGTACAATGTAACTGCCTCTCATATGCATAGCAGAGGAGAGAACACAGTACAGGACATCAGACTTTTACTTTCTCTAGCACCTATGTACAATGTAACTGCCTCTCACATGCATAGCAGAGGAGAGAACACAGTGCAGGATCAGACTTTTACTTTCTCTATCACCTATGTACAATGTAACTGCCTCTCACATGCATAGCAGAGGAGAGAACACAGTGCAGGACATCAGACTTTTACTTTCTCTAGCACCTATGTACAATGTATCTGCCTCTCACATGCATAGCAGAGGAGTGAACACAGTGCAGGACATCAGACTTTTACTTTCTCTAGCACCTATGTACAATGTAACTGCCTCTCACATGCATAGCAGAGGAGAGAACACAGTGCAGGACATGAGACTTTTACCTTCTCTAGCACCTATGTACAATGTAACTGCCTCTCACATGCATAGCAGAGGAGAGAACACAGTGCAGGACATCAGACTTTTACTTTCTCTAGCAGCTATGTACAATGTAACTGGCTCTCACATGCATAGCAGAGGAGAGAACACAGTGCAGAACATGACACTTTTACTTTCTCTAGCACCTATGTACAATGTAACTGGCTCTCACATGCATAGCAGAGGAGTGAACACAGTGCAGAACATGACACTTTTACTTTCTCTAGCACCTATGTACAATGTAACTGCCTCTCACATGCATAGCAGAGGAGAGAACACAGTGCAGGACATCAGACTTTTACTTTCTCTAGCACCTATGTACAATGTAACTGCCTCTCATATGCATAGCAGAGGAGAGAACACAGTGCAGGACATCAGACTTTTACTTTCTCTAGCACCTATGTACAATGTAACTGCCTCTCACATGCATAGCAGAGGAGAGAACACAGTGCAGGACATGAGACTTTTACTTTCTCTAGCAGCTATGTACAATGTAACTGGCTCTCACATGCATAGCAGAGGAGAGAACACAGTGCAGGATCAGACTTTTACTTTCTCTAGCACCTATGTACAATGTATGAGTGCCGTTTTTTTTTTCAACTATAATTAAAAGACAAGTTCATAGAAAACAATTATTTAATTACTAAAAGTTTTGTACACTTATGGTTACTTTTCAACACAATCTCCGAAAAGATTGAGACATGTATCGTACATGAGCACAACTTTTGCAATACCCGCTTCAAAAAATGTTGACGCTAATAATTTCAAATGAGCATTGACGTTGTTTTGAAAATGTTCGTTAGCTTGAAAGTGCTGCCCTCCTAGCCACGTTTTCAGTTCAGGGAAAAGGTGAAAGTCGCAGGACTGCACGGCGGATGATCGAAAATGTCCCATTGATGGGTTGTGCCAGCAGTGTGTGGACGAGCGTTGTCATGGATCAACACAATTCCTGAAGTCAGCATTCCTCTTCCTTTGTTTTGAATGGCTCTCCGCAAACGTCGTAAAGAACAAAGATCTTCAAAACAACGTCAATGTCATTTTAAATTATTGGCGGTAACATTTTTTGAAGCGGGTATTGCAGAACTTGTGCACTGGTACGTTAAATGTCTTGAAAGTAACTATAAGTGTACAAAACTTTTAATAACAAAATAATTGTTTTCTATGAATTTGTCTTTTATTTATAGCCTATCGGAGGTTGAAAAAAGCGGCCCTCATAAAACAAAGTACCTATATAAAACGAACCTAAAAACTATGCACTAGTCCAAATGGGGAATTCTACCTTTTCATCTTGCATGAAAGTTGAATAAAGACCATGAAATCATACAACATCCAGAACGCAAACTACAATAGTTCATCAGAGGAGCTTTTCAATGTTATGATCTGAAAACTCACTGCAGAGATTGAACCGCTGTCAAAACTTCCAGGATTGTTCTGATCATCACAAGCTAAAGTTGATGTACAAATGAGCCTCGCCCTTATCACACATTCTAGGATTGTTCTGATCCTCACAACAAGATGCTAAAGTTGATGTACAAATGAGCCTCGCCCTTATCACACATTCTAGGATTGTTCTGATCCTCACAACAAGATGCTAAAGTTGATGTACAAATGAGCCTCGCGCTTATCACACATTCTAGGATTGTTCTGATCCTCACAAGATGCTACAGTTGATGTACAAATGAACCTCGCCCTTATCACACATTCTAGGATTGTTCTGATCCTCACAAGATGCTACAGTTGATGTACAAATGAGCCTCGCCCTTATCACACATTCTAGGATTGTTCTGATCCTCACAAGATGGTACAGTTGATGTACAAATGAGCCTCGCCCTTATCACACATTCTAGGATTGTTCTGATCCTCACAAGATGCTACAGTTGATGTACAAATGAACCTCGCCCTTATCACACATTCTAGGATTGTTCTGATCCTCATCAAGGAGCTAAAGTTCATGTACAAATGAGCCTCGCCCTTATCACACATTCTAGGATTGTTCTGATCCTCACAACAAGATGCTACAGTTGATGTACAAATGAACCTCGCCCTTATCACACATTCTAGGATTGTTCTGATCCTCATCAAGGAGCTAAAGTTCATGTACAAATGAGCCTCGCCCTTATCACACATTCTAGGATTGTTCTGATCCTCACAACAAGATGCTACAGTTGATGTACAAATGAACCTCGCCCTTACCACACACTCTAGGATTGTTCTGATCCTCACCACAAGATGCTACAGTTGATGTACAAATGAGCCTCGCCCTTATCACACATTCTAGGATTGTTCTGATCCTCACAACAACATGCTAAAGTTCATGCACAAATGAGCCTCGCCCTTATCACACATTCTAGGATTGTTCTGATCCTCACAAGATGCTAAAGTTCATGTACAAATGAGCCTCGCCCTTATCACACACTCTAGGATTGTTCTGATCCTCACAACAAGATGCTAAAGTTGATGTACAAATGAGCCTCGCCCTTATCACACATTCTAGGATTGTTTTGATCCTCACAACAAGATGCTACAGTTGATGTACAAATGAACCTCGCCCTTATCACACATTCTAGGATTGTTCTGATCCTCACAACAAGATGCTACAGTTGATGTACAAATGAGCCTCGCCCTTATCACACATTCTAGGATTGTTCTGATCCTCACAAGATGCTACAGTTGATGTACAAATGAGCCTCGCCCTTATCACACACTCTAGGATTGTTCTGATCCTCATCAAGGAGCTAAAGTTCATGTACAAATGAGCCACGCCCTTATCACACATTCTAGGATTGTTCTGATCCTCACAACAAGATGCTACAGTTGATGTACAAATGAGCCTCGCCCTTATCACACACTCTAGGATTGTTCTGATCCTCACAACAAGATGCTACAGTTGATGTACAAATGAGCCTCGCCCTTATCACACATTCTAGGATTGTTCTGATCCTCACAACAAGATGCTAAAGTTCATGTACAAATGAGCCTCGTCCTTATCACACATTCTAGGATTGTTCTGATCCTCACAACAAGATGCTAAAGTTCATGTACAAATGAGCCTCGCCCTTATCACACATTCTAGGATTGTTCTGATCCTCACAACAAGATGCTAAAGTTCATGTACAAATGAGCCTCGCCCTTATCACACATTCTAGGATTGTTCTGATCCTCACAACAAGAAGCTAAAGTTCATGTACAAATGAGCCTCGCCCTTATCACACATTCTAGGATTGTTCTGATCCTCACAACAAGATGCTAAAGTTGATGTACAAATGAGCCTCGCCCTTATCACACATTCTAGGATTGTTCTGATCCTCACAACAAGATGCTACAGTTGATGTACAAATGAGCCTCGCCCTTATCACACATTCTAGGATTGTTCTGATCCTCACAAGATGCTACAGTTGATGTACAAATGAGCCTCGCCCTTACCACACATTCTAGGATTGTTCTCTACCTCACAACAAGATGCTAAAGTTCATGTACAAATGAGCCTCGCCCTTATCACACATTCTAGGATTGTTCTGATCCTCACAACAAGATGCTACAGTTGATGTACAAATGAGCCTCGCCCTTATCACACATTCTAGGATTGTTCTGATCCTCACAACAAGATGCTACAGTTGATGTACAAATGAGCCTCGCCCTTACCACACATTCTAGGATTGTTCTCTACCTCACAACAAGATGCTAAAGTTCATGTACAAATGAGCCTCGCCCTTATCACACACTCTAGGATTGTTCTCTACCTCACAACAAGAAGCTAAAGTTCATATACAAATGAGCCTCGCCCTTATCACACACTCTAGGATTGTTCTCTACCTCACAACAAGATGCTAAAGTTCATGCACAAATGAGCCTCGCCCTTATCACACATTCTAGGATTGTTCTGATCCTCACAACAAGATGCTAAAGTTCATGCACATATGAGCCTCGCCCTTATCACACATTCTAGGATTGTTCTGATCCTCATCAAGGAGCTAAAGTTCATGCACAAATGAGCCTCGCCCTTATCACACATTCTAGGATTGTTCTGATCCTCACAAGATGCTAAAGTTCATGCACAAATGAGCCTCGCCCTTATCACACACTCTAGGATTGTTCTGATCCTCACAACAAGATGCTAAAGTTCATGCACAAATGAGCCTCGCCCTTATCACACACTCTAGGATTGTTCTGATCCTCACAACAAGATGCTAAAGTTCATGTACAAATGAGCCTCGCCCTTATCACACATTCTAGGATTGTTCTGATCCTCACAACAAGATGCTAAAGTTCATGTACAAATGAGCCTCGCCCTTATCACACACTCTAGGATTGTTCTGATCCTCACAACAAGATGCTAAAGTTCATGTAGAAATGAGCCTCGCCCTTATCACACATTCTAGGATTGTTCTGATCCTTATCAAGGAGCTAAAGTTCATGCACAAATGAGCCTCGCCCTTATCACACATTCTAGGATTGTTCTGATCCTTATCAAGGAGCTAAAGTTCATGCACAAATGAGCCTCGCCCTTATCACACACTCTAGAATTGTTCTCTACCTCAGAACAAGATGCTAAAGTTAATGCACAAATGAGCCTCGCCCTTATCACACATTCTAGGATTGTTCTGATCCTCACAACAAGGAACTAAAGTTAATGCACAAATGAGCCTCGCCCTTATCACACATTCTAGGATTGTTCTGATCCTCACAACAAGATGCTAAAGTTCATGTAGAAATGAGCCTCGCCCTTATAAAAACTTCCAGGTTTGTTCTGATCCTTATCACAGGATGTTAATGCTCGTATCAGTAAATTGTTCACCTCTTTCAACTGATCTCAAGCATGCGCAATGGCACCACTTGTCAGTAAAAAGGACGTGAACTGTTTAGGTTATCTTAGGACGTTAGACTGTGTAGTCTCCGCGCAGCACCTCCTGGAAACAATTAATTTTCTTACACATATGGCAAACTTTTACAACATGAGTACAACGTTTAGCAGTTGATGGTTCTCACGGTACTCGCACAAGATTTTCAGCAGCACCGTCTCGTGGACCACAGTAGCTAAGTGGTTAATACGGACTAGCACCCACATATGGGTAAAACCAAAGTACCGCTTTTCGAATCCTGGTATTAGCCCTGTTTATTTTATTTCACCACTAAAATAGTAACGGCGTTTCTAACCACACATTACATACATGTTCTCAACAAACCTAATTGCTTATTGCATTAATCTGCGCAGGTTTCAGGAGAATTTCTGTATTTAATATTCAGCGCTACGTTTATCATTCACAGTTTTGAAAGTAGTTTGAAGGCTTATCGTTTTGGCTTAAACATGTAAACTAAGATTGTTAATGCTGCTCTTTGAGAAAAACAAGAAAATTAAAAACTCTGCTGTGTCACACTCACATGATTTTCTCTAGCTGCTCTACAAACAAACTTTACAAATGATTATGAATAGAACAAAAGAAAAACGGAATCTTCCTGTCTGAGAAAAACGTGAGTAATTTACAATTGAAGCTAATAACAAGGAATATCATGAAAACGGTAAATTCGTTATTTATATGGCACATATTGTGTATTTTAACGAGATCTACATTTCTTGTGTAGTAAGTTTATCCGTCTTTTACGGTTACTACTTATGCAAATTTCAGCAAAATTCTCCAGAATAAACAGGTCTTTAGAAGCTATTCCCAGAAAATTCAAGATATAAGTTTTATTTGTGATTGAAATACCTTTGATATATTGTATTTTAATTAAAATCGTTACAGCTATTTTTAAGAAAAAAAAAATATTCGAAAATTTTTCCCTGTAAAGGTTAATCAGGGTTGGGGGGATTTTTTTTTAAATCTTCGTGTCGCATACTTGGAAGATGCCATATCTAAATACCAAGTTTGATATTTAACCGTATTTTCGTTTTCGAGTTATACTGTCCAAAGGCACACAGATAGACAGACTGACAAACACACATGGACCTTTTTCTAAAAATCTGGTGTTGCATTCACACGACCTTCTCTACATCTATGCAATAAATTATTGCTAAAAAGCTTATGCTTCTATTTACTCCATGCTAATCGAGAAAAAATTAGCAGAAATAATTTTATTACTTGCTTCCTTGTAAGTAGAAGCGAAATGAGGGAGTAGCATAGGTTAAAGTGATAGTCAATAGCTGGTTGCTATGTGACTGATGTTCCTTTGTTTGTATGGGCAGGAGTTGACACATTCCTGTATGAGAAAAGCAAGTTTTTCAAAGCTGAAACCAAAAAAAAAAAAATATCTCAAAAAGGATCAACTCCACGAAAAAAAATATGATGTCCTGCACTCACATGACTTTCTCTAACCATTCTACAAACTTCTTACATAAGATTATTCTTCTTTCTGCATCTTGTTAATCGAGGTACTCCTTAGCACAATGTTATTACTTAGTTACTTATAAGTTGGAAAAAATAAGGGAATACACTAGGCTAAAATCATAGTCAAATGTTTTAAAAGCTGTCGTTATGCGATTGTCATTACAAATCGCTTCTTTTCTTGGCCAGGAGTAGAACAAAAGAAAACCTCACACTCCCGTCTGAGAAAAGTATAAGTACTTCACAACTGAAACTAATAACAATGAATACCTCGAAAACTGTAATCTCCACGAGAAAAATGTATGACATAACTTGTGTACTTTAGCAAGACCTACATTTTTTGTATAGTAAGTTTTTGTCTATCTCCTATGGTTTACTAGTTATGCCAAATTAAGCAAAATTCATCCAGAATAAACAGGTCTTTAGAAGCTATTCCCAGAAAATTCAAGATATACATATTATTTGTCAGCTAAATATATTTAATATACGAATTTGTAATCCAAATCGTTAGAGGCATTTTTAAGAAAATCAAAATTTTCGAAAAAAGTTCCACGTAAAGGGTACTTTGAGGTGGGGGGGATTTTTCTCAAAATCTTCGTGTCGCATCCCTGGAAGATACTAAACTTAAATACCAAGTTTGGTGCTTTACCGACTTTTCGTTTTTGAGCTATCGTGTTCACAGACACACGCACACACACACGCACACACACACACACACACGGACCTTTCTGTGAAAATGCTTTTCTTGGATACAGTGGACCCTAAAATATATATTTCCGGTGAAATCTCGGTATCGAATTTTTGGCCGGAATACAATACTTCTCTATCCCTATGTACATTGTACTTACGAGGCAACAGAAAGTACACATTATATGATATAAATAGTGTGTTTTAATTTGCTGTACATTAATTGTGTGGTAAGTTTTTCCCCATCTCTTACGGTTCAGCAGTTATGCAGAATTCCGTAAAATTCATCCAGAATAAAGTAGTCTTCACAGCCTATTTCCAGAAAATTCAAGATATACATTTTATTTGTCGTGTAAATATCTTTAATATATATTTCAATCAAAATCATTAGAGCCATTTTTGAGAAAATCGAAATTTTCAAAAAAAAGTTCCATGTAAAGGGTAACCGGGGAGGGAGGATTTTCTTAAAAATCTTCGTGTCGCATCCTTGGAAGATACCAACATTAAATACCAAGTTTGGTTTTTAACGCTCTCTTCGTTTTTAAGCTATGCTGCCCACAGACACACACACATACACACAGACACACACACAAACGGACAGTTTTCTTAAAATGTTTATTTTGGATTCAGGGGGTCTCAAAATATATACTTTCCGCTTTGAAAACGTTATAATTTTCTCATAAAGGAATTTGACAACTCTTGTCCATACAAACAAAGGAACTTCAGTCACATAGCAACCAGCTTTTGACTATCACTTTAACCTATGGTACTCCCTTATTTCGTTTCTACTTACAAGGAAGCAAGTAATAAAACTATTTTTGCTATTTTTTCCTCGATTAGCATGAAGAAAATAGAAGCATAAACCTTTTAACAATAATTTGTTGCAGAGATGTAGAGAAAGTCATGTGAATGGAACACATCAGATTTTTAAAATCGTATTCTTTGTGCACTAATACTGAATTTATTAGACTTCTGACATACAAATGTGGTATTCTAAATTAAAATACAACTCACTCGACCACATTCTTTTAATTGACGGCCATTGATGTGCGATCAGAAAACATGCCTTAACTCTGATATTTGGCAAAAGGGACAATAGCTGCCCTATCTCAAACTGTTTGTCTAGGGTCGCTCTACAAACGGGCCAATTTGTGTGGCCGAGTTCTGGGACACTCTGTATATATTAAGGATGCCCATCTGTGAAAAACATAAATCTAAAATTTCGCTCGGATTGATTTGAAACTTTAACACAGCAATTGCAGAATTAAGAATATTTTAGATGCTAATTTTCAGACTTTTGTTCAAAATAGTTCCTGTGATATTAACATATTATTGTCATTTAATGAAATCATTCCACACGATGCCATTTCAGTTACACAAATATAATACTTGGCAGTTATACTGATAAATACGTAGTATTTGCATTAACCACATATTGAATGTATTATCAGAGAAAAGTTTTTCAGACTCATTTGGTTTCTGCTTAGCTCCTGAAACAGAACCAATAACAATACTCGGTTTGCAGATGACATAGTGTTAGTAGGAGAGGACTGTGAATCAGTTAATATTTTGGTCACCTTGGGTAAGCACTAACGCTGATAAAGTCATTCTCATAAACAAGGGAAACTTGGTGTCAGGACAATTGAAACTATACATGGTGATATTGATGGCTACAGAACAAGTCAAATACCTTCGTGTTTCTTTTAATCAATCTTTCATTTTTAATTCTGACTAAATTTAAAAATCTGATGCGTTCCATTCACATGACTTTCTCTACATCTCTGCAACAAATTATTGTTAAAAAGCTTATGCCGCTGTTTACTTCATGCTTATCGAGAAAAAAATTAGCCAAAACAGTCTTATTACTTGTTTCCTTAAAAGTAGCAGCGAAATAAGGGATTATCATAGGTCAAAATGATAGTCAAAAGCTGGTTGCTATGTCACTGAAGTTCCATTGTTTTAAATGGACAGGAGTTGACAAATTCCTGAGTGAGAAAATTGTAATTTTTAAAGCTGAAACCAAAAACAAAGAATATCTCAACTGACATCAATTGTGTGTTTTAAAGTGCTCTATATTTTTTGTGTGGTAAGTTATTTCCATCTCTTACGGTTTAGTAGTTATGTAAAATTGCGTAAAACTTGTCCAGAATAAAGTATCCTTCAGAGGATTTTCCCAGAAAATTCAAGATATACATTTTATTTGTCAGGTAGATATCTTTAATATACGATATTTTAATCAAAGTCATTAGAGCCATTGTTAAGAAAATACAAATTTTCGAAAAATGTTCCATATAAAGGGTAGTTTGCGGTAGGGGGATTTTTCCCAAAATCTTCGTTCCGCATCCCTGGAAGACATTAAACTTAAATACCAAGTTTGGTATGTTAGCGACTTTTTCTTTTTGAGTTATCATGTTCACAGATACACACACACACACACACATGGACCTTTTTTTGGAAATGTTTTTTTTTAATACAGGTAACCCTAAAACATATATTTCCGGTGAAATTTCGGTATCGAATTTTTTGGTGGAGTGCAATACGTTCTCTATACACTATGTATATAGTACCTGTAGAGAAAGTAATAATCTAGACACGCTCTCTTCTACTCGTCTATTACACCCTCAACAAAAGTTATCGGTTATAAATCAGTTTACAGGACCATCTTTAATTTATCCATTTCAAACCGCCACTATAAACAATGATCGGAATACATTTCTATTGAAAGCAGACAAAATGATTCGCAGTTCTATGAAAGAAATTCCGCAGCTACCTAGTGACACTCCAAATTCTATGATATATACACCTCACAAATACTTTCAATACTGAAAATTTGTTGGGAAGTGTATCTTCAGCAACTGAACAGTATCATCAAGCTGCAGTTACTGAACGATGCACATGTCAACGTGGTGCGAAATTATGAAGCCATCACAAACCACTGCTTTTCTGCTCTACAAATGGAACGATGTGATAAAACAGACAGTTGAGAAACACCTTCCGTGACAAAGAATACCAGGCTTGGTGTTCCTATCCTCGTAAAGGAAAAGGAGTGGAACTATTTGAGAAGTTACAGCAGCAAACACCTGGCTAATTAATAAAAAAGGCTTGAGCAGTTCTGAATGGAGGGACACACTGAAAATGAATGCTCCAGTTCGCTGTATCCTGGACGATCTTCCAGCAGACACTGCAGTGAGTATGGCACTCTTCCCCATTTGCTTGGGAACCGTCCTCAGAGGCCACTGCTGAGACACAACACCATAAGATCCATCTTGGCAACTGCACCACGTGAAACTGGACTAGAACTTCACTACCTAGCTGATGATGGTAGTAATCGTCACTTAGACATCATTGCCATAAATAGAAGAAAATCAGAAGCAGAGATAATAGCCCGACCATCCGCTTTGAACTGAATAAAGACCAACCTCAACAAGTTCATCTGGAAAAACTGAACACATATGTCCCACCATACCATACTTTAAACAACAATACTATCTCATAAAAATAACAGTAGTAGGCCTATTGTTTGGATCTGGAGGAACAATTACAAATATGTTTGTGAAATGAACGGCAAAATATAAAATTAACAGAACTGAGGAACAAAAAATCACAGAAAACGTCATCAAACATTCCGTAGCCATTTTTCGAAATCAGAACGTAAAATGTTTATAAATTGCTTTTGTTTCTTTGTAAGTCTTATAATTTCATAATCTCCTGCAGCAATTTTTAAACCATGAATATCTGTCAACTCTCACGGACTGTTTACACAAATTCCGCGTAATATATATATATATATATATATATATATATATATATATATATATAAAAAGCAAAGAAAAACTGCAAGTCATTTGGTCCGAGTCAAGCTGCACTCTGCCGCCAAAACAGTATCTATTTCACGGCCGGAAACCCGCTGTTGCTGGGGTGTGTGAAGGCCCGCCAGGTGTTCTATCTCGCCTGTGGTTTAGGATGGGAAGGGCCCAGGTTAAATAATCGGTGGTACGGTATTCCTGGATGATGACGGGGCAGGTAGAAGCACCCCGTGTGAGACTATACTCACTTTTTTAGTTATTAGAGCATATTATTGTATTTTCAACATGAAAGAGACATATTTAGGGCCAAATGTTACTGGTCAAATCCAAATTTCGGACTTTTAGCAATTTTCACCATAGTGAAAAGGTCAAAGCACCACACCCACTTACAGTCATCCATTTAAATCGTCTCGTGACACGGTTTAAAGCGCCGCATGGTAATAAAAAATATGATGCGTTACACCCACATGACTTTCTCTAGCTGTTCTACAAAACTCCTACAAAAGATTATTCTTCTTTGTACACAATGCTAATCAAGATAAATGTTAGTAGAATGGTATTACTTAGTGCCTTATAAGTAGAAGGGGATAAGGGAATGCACTATACTAAATTGATTGTCAAATATTTTAAAAGCTATCGTTATGCGATTGTCATTGCAAATCACTTCTTTGCTTGGCCAGGAGTAGAACAAAAGAAAAACAGACACTTCCTGTGTGAGAAAAGTTTAAGTACTTCACAACTGAAACCAATAACAAGGAATATCTCTAAAACGGTTACCTCCACAACAAAAACGTAAAGGACAAAAATTGGTGTTTTGTCATGAGGTACATTTTTTGTGTAATACTTTTTTTCTATCTCTTACGGTTTAGCAGTTAAGCAAAATTCAGCAAAATTTATCCAGAATAAAGAGGTCTTCAGAAAAATTCTAGATATACACTTTATTTCGGACATAAATAGCTTTAATATACGGGACTTTAATCAAAATTTTCGAAATTGTTTCCGTGTAAAGATAGTTTGTGGTGGGGGAATTTTTCTGAAAATGTTCGTGTCGCATCCTTGGAAGATACTAAACCATAATACCAAGTTTGGTATTTAACTAACGGTCTTTTTGTTTTAGGGCTATGCTGTACACTGACACACACAAACAGACAGACACACACACGCGCGCACGCGTGGACCTTTTCTTAAAAATGCATTTTCGGACTCAGGGGACCACAAAACATGTATTTCTGATGAAATCTTGGTATCGAATTTTTGGGTGCATTGCAATATATTCGATACATTGTACACATGGGACTAGAGAAAGTAACAACAGGAAATTGAACTATTAGCATTACATTTTTAATTGTTTGCACTTTTTGATAAATATTCGCAGACGAGTATCCTTAAGGTAACATTATCAAAATCTGTACCGATACCACGAACACACCGAATAAATGGTAGAGGAAGGGTGACTTGATCACAGAGCTGTTAATACCCTAAAGCACCATGTCGCTCTGAAGCACCAAAGAAGTATAATGCTCCCCTGTTAACCGGATACGTTTTCAGGTCACCAATGCTTTGCAGAGCACAGAGCTGAGGGGATGTGGGTGCAATTAAAATCGATAAAGCCAGTGTTTAAACCTGAGGAAAGTGCATGATCTCGCGGCTTTGAAGTGAGTGACATGGTCTGCCTTATTGGTTTATCTGCCGCAGTATTGGAGCGTTCTCAAACAACACGTTTATCCTGTTCAAAGGGAATCGTGTAGTTCGGAACTGTCACAAAGGTCCAGTCTCTTTTTTTGACGAATTGTGCGCTAATTCGGCAACTCCAACCAAAAATATAGATCAATTACAACAGACTTATCACGTGACGCGGTGAGTCCATTCAATATATAGCCAAGAGAACAAGAGTGTCCATTTTACATAAAGTTCCAATACAGGTACGTTCGTCATAATTTGTGTCTTGTTTTCAGGTATTTATTAGAAATACAAACCTAAAGCTCTATTGGGCTGTATTCAGATGGATGTATTTACTTTCTCTTCTAAATTATCTTATCAAAGTTTATTATGCTATCTAGTTTTGGTTAATCGAGTAAACTTTCAACATTTCGTCGAACAAGTAGGATACCTTAAAGTGCAGCGACAGACATGAATATAGGCACAAGTAGTAATAGCGAAAATTTGATGGATGGACGGCGGACAGATGGGTGGGTGGATGGATGGACGGACGGACGGACGGATGGATGGATGGGTGGGTGGGTGGGTGGATGTATGGATGTATGAATGGACGGACGGATGGACGGATGGATGGATGGACGGACGGACGGATGGACGGATGGATGGACGGATGGATGGGCGGATGGACGGACGGATGGACGGACGGATGGATGGATGGACGGATGGACGGACGGATGGATGTATGGATGTATGAATGGACGGACGGATGGACGGATGGATGGACGGACGGACGGACGGACGGATGGACGGACGGACGGACGGACGGACGGACGGCTGGACGGATGAATGGACGGACGGATGGATGCATGGATGGACAGATAGGTTGGTGGATTGATGGATGGATGGATGGATGGATGGATGGATGGATGGATGGACGGACGGATGGATGGACGAATAGGTTGGTGGATTGATGGATGGATGGATGGATGGATGGATGGATGGACGGACGGACGGATGGATGGACGGACGCACGGCTGGACGGATGAATGGACGAATAGGTTGGTGGATTGATGGATGGATGGATGGATGGATGGATGGACGGACGGACGGATGGATGGACGGACGCACGGCTGGACGGATGAATGGACGAATAGGTTGGTGGATTGATGGATGGATGGACGGACGGACGGACGGATGGATGGACGAACGCACGGCTGGACGGATGAATGGACGAATAGGTTGGTGGATTGATGGATGGATGGATTGATGGATGGATGGATGGATGGATGGACGGACGGACGGATGGATGGACGGACGCACGGCTGGACGGATGAATGGATGAATAGGTTGGTGGATTGATGGATGGATGGTTTGATGACTGGATGGTTGGAAGATATTTTCATGACAAATGAAATGTTTATCTTGAATTTTCTAAGAGTAGCCTCTAGAGATCTCTTCATTGTGGATGAACTTCGTATATCTAATGATAAACTCTTAGGACATGGACATTAATGTACTGCCTAATAACTCCATGGCACGACTGCTCACAAGGAACCTTGGCCTACCGCCCGGCCGCTGCGTCCCCCATCTCGGTCCATGACAGAGAGACGTGGTCAGCGCTCGAATCCCTTCCGGCCGGTTAATGCGGTCCTCATTACTTGGAGCCGCTACTTCTCCATCAAGTAGCTCAATTGCCCCCCCCCCCCAGGGACCTCACGAGGCTGAGTGCACCCCGCCCCAGGTCTCCCAGCGGGACAACAAATCTCCACGCCGGTACTGGGAACGAACCCAGGTCTCCCGCTTGTAGTGTACTACCTACTACATGACAAATGTAGATCTCGTTAAAATACATGATTTATGTAATAGTATATTTTTTGGTGTATTTAAGCATTTCCGAAACATTCCTTGTAATTGGTTCTAAACTTTCTAATGCTTAGATTTTTCTCCAATGGGAGGTCTTTTTCATGTAGAAAAAAAGATAATTGCAATCACTCGCTTTTAAAAGAGTTGACTACTGCTAGTGTGCTCCCCTCCACTTACAAGGAAGCGCAGAAACAATGATTGGTCTGGGGCGGAATAAGTGGAGAAAATCATGTGATTGCAACACATTCTCTAGCCCTGTATGTACAATGTACATAGGGATAGAGAAGCATTATATTCCATGTCGAGATTTCACCGCAAATACATGTTTTAGGATCCCCTGAATCCTGCATTTTCGGAAACAGGTCCGTGAGTGTGTGTGTGTGTGTGTGTGTGTGTGTGTGGACAGCATAGACGGTTAAATACCAAACTTGGTATTTTCTAAGTATGCGACACGAAGATTTTCAAGCAAATCCCCCCACCCCTAACTACCCTTTACGTGGAAAATTTTTAGAAACATTTTTTGTTCTTAAAAATGGCTATAACGATTTTGAATAAAATACCGTATATTAAAGATATTTGTATGGCATATAATATATATATCGAATTTTCTGGGAATAGCTTCTAAAGACCTGTTTATTCTGAATGAATTTTGCTTAGTTTGGCTTAACTATTAAACGGTAAGAGATAGACAAAAACTTGCAACACAAAAAATGTAGATCTTGTTAAAATACACAAGTTATGTCGTATGCATTTTTTCGTGGAAATCATCATTTTTGAGGTATTCCTTGTTATTAGTTTCAATTGTGAAGTACTTATACTTTTCTCAGACGGAAGTGTCAGCTTTTCTTTTTTTCTACTCCTGGCCAAGCAAAGAAGCGATTTGCAATGACAATCGCATAACGAGAGCTTTTAAAACATTTGACTATCACTTTAGCCTAGTGCATTTCCTTAGTTCCATCCTACTTATAAAGAAGTAAGTAATAAAAGTCTACTAATATTTATCTCGGTTAGCATGGTGTTGAAAGATGAAATATATTTCTTAAAAAGCTTGTTTGTAGAGAAAGTCATGTGAGTGTAACACATCAGATTATTTATCCACATTGTTTTCTTCCAGTTTGTTCCCTGAACTCCTTCAGAACAGCTGAGTAAAGGCAACAGAGAGATACTGAACGCTTCGTTTACCTCGTGAGGAGAAATTTTCCGTACAATTTACCTCGCCGTCATATGTGGGAGATTAAAGTTTAGAAGAGTCTGTAGTCTCCAGCAAACGAAAGAAGCAGTCGGTTAATAAAAGGCTAATTTTGTTTCTGGTTCCCATATGGAGATGGCCTTTTCAAGCCACGGGTGTATGCCCATTAGCAATTTGGCGGAACGCCACAGACGATACGATGGTCCGTTGGCTTTGCTCAACCTGCCGGAAAACTGCCATAATGGTCAAATCGGCGGCGCAGTGTTGGCACGCCTGCCTACAAGGTGGTCGGTCTCTACCATATCTTAACAACTGCCTTCCGGCTCCTGTTTCAAGATAAAATAGTCCTGTAATACACGAGTGTTCACCTCAGAGACAGCCTCGCATTGGAACAATTGCACACAAGTGTTTTATTGACGTAGGCTGCATTAACAGACCTTACGAGCAGAAATCACTCACTTCAGATAGATAGATAGACAGCTAGACAGACACATTATTTGCAAGAACAACACAAAGTTTGTGTAGCAACGCCAACAAATGTATAAATAAAAAAACAAGTTGCAAAACATATAACCTTTACAAATATAAAACTCTGAAACAGTGTACAATGGATTGGAGAGCAGAACAGTCTTAAGTTTTCTTTTGAATAATAAGGACAAGGTTTTTACATTATTGGGAAGATATGGTTTCAAATGAGTTTTGAACTTTGATACACTTACAATATAGGTGTTTGCAGCATTTCTTGTGAACAGAGGAAGACAATCTATATGCATTTGGACAAATAGTAAACAACTAAGAACAAACAAAGATACCCAATTTAATTAAAAAAGGTTTCAGATGTGTCCGAGGCCTAATGACTTTCTTTTGAAGCACAAAATGGGGAGTTGGGAAAGTAGTTGAATAGATCACTTCTGCCCACTCCACTTAGCAGATAGTAATCGCCCGGTGTTAGAGACGAATGTCAACATAGATCTCCCTACGGTGACAAATAAGTAAATTAGTGGCATTAAATCTCCACACTTTTGTGTTATTTTAACTTTCAAATATAATATTTGATTTAACTGCCACTTAGGATCATCCGGTAAACTATAGCCAGCAAGTGTTATCATAATCTAGTGAAGCCTTTACATTCCTTTACTTCACTTTCTTAACTTGGGATATTCCTAAACGAAAAGCTCGGAACAAATTATACTCTTAATAAGTAACTAAGTTAAAAGCTTCAATACTATATTATGATAACACTTCCTGCGTAATTTAGTTTTACGTGACAATGTTTACAGGACAATATTTTAAAATAACTTAATGCTGTCAATTTGGTATAAATATTCTAAATATCCAGATTGGGGAAGAAGTTACCCTTACCACTGTGCAACTCTAGTGGGTAGTAGGATTAGGAGTGCAGCTGGTGTTCGCGCATGCGAGAGGGAAGCAGGTAGCCTCGGGGTTTAAGGTGCAGGAGAGTGCACATTTGGGGAAATATCGACAGCCATGCATCTCTAGAGGGTACTATGATTACGAGTCCAGCTGGAGGTAATTTGGCTCTTAATGCGTCTTTGATCCAACTTTTACTTTATAAATATACGCATATACTTTTCCTTTTCACAGTCCGTATGTACAATGTACATTGTGGGTAGAGAATGTATTGTATTCCATTCAAAAATTGAATATCGAGATTTTGCCGGAAATGTATGTTTTGAGCTCCGCTTAGTAAGAATAGTATGTTTAGAAACAGATCCGTATATGTTTGTGCCTGTGATCAAAAACGAAAACCAAAATTGGCATTTATCTTTAGTATCTTAGAAGGATGTGACACAAATATGTTCACGAAAATCCCCCTACCACAAGCTACCCATTACATGCGAAATGTTTCGAATTTCCTTTTCTCAAAATTGACTAACGAATTTGATTAAAATACCGTATATTGAAGATATTTGCATGAAAAATAAAATGCATATGTTGAATTCTCTGGGAATAGCCTCTGAAGACCTCTTTATTCTGGATGAGTTTTGGAGAATTTTGCATAACGGTTAAGCCGTAATAGATCGACAAAAAACTTACAACAGAAAAATGTAGATTTGAACATTGCTGAGATATTCTTTGTTATTGGCTTCAATTTTATACTTAAACTTTTCTCAAACAGGAAGTGACGTTTCGTTTTATCCCTCTTGTTTTACTGCAAGCCTAGCAAAGCGAACCGAACTTTAATTGTTTCTCATAGAACCAGGTTTTAAAAGATTTGAGAATCGCTTTAATTAGTATCTCTTCTACTTACAAAGAATCCAGTAATGAGACAATTTCTGCTAATGTTTATCTTGGTTAGTGGTACGTCGTAGATAAAAGAATAATCGTTTGCAAGAGAAGTAGTTTGTATAACAGCTACAGAGAGTTATGTGAATGGAACACATTAAATTATTTATTTTATATTGAAATCCATGTGAAAATCTAAATCATTGCTTTCATATAGGAGCTCGAATGCTGGAAAATAGAGTAAATTTAGGGTTATCGTGTTTCAATACCATGAGCTTCAATATGAAATATAATGAATTATAGGTCTCATATAATAAGAGCGCCCAAAATGGGGGATATCTGTTATTTTTACTTCCTCTACATAGTACATGATATGTGGTTAGAAAAAGTATTGCAATCCATTAAAAATTCCATGCCGAGATTTCACCGGAAATACTTGTTTTAGAAACCCAAAAGTAACTAAGAAAGCATTTTTTGAAAAAAGGACCATATCTGTTTGTGTTTGTGTGTGTGTGTCCGTGTGCTTATGAACACGATAACTCAAAAACGAAAAGTTGGTAACATACCATACTTGATATTCAATTTTAGTATCTTCCAGATATTGAGGAAACCCCCCACCCCCCCCGCCCTCAAGTACTCAATACATATAAGAATTTTCTAAAATTTTGATTTTATCAAAAATGGTTCTAACGGCTTTGAATAAATTGCCGTACAATAAAGATATTTACATGAACTTCTAGAAATAGCCTCTGAAGACTTTTTATTCTGGAAGAATTGTGCTGAATTTTGCATAACTGGTAAACCGTAAGATATAGGCACAAACTTACTGAATATAAAATGTAGATCTCGTTGAAACGCATCATTTATGTTATATAAACTTTTTGCCGTGGAGTTCACCATTTTTAGATATCCTTAATTATTGGTTTCAATAATCTGCAGTTCGGATCTCGCTCCAAGCGACTTCACCTTTTCCCTCAGTAGAAGGAACACCTAGGAGGCCGACGATTAGCTTCAG
Source organism: Hymenopus coronatus (assembly GCA_030762935.1). Taxonomy (NCBI): domain Eukaryota; kingdom Metazoa; phylum Arthropoda; class Insecta; order Mantodea; family Hymenopodidae; genus Hymenopus; species Hymenopus coronatus. Next base: position 144,340,700 of record CM060898.1, read on the forward strand.
ACAACGTGGCTGAACACGGAAGGACAGGATATTACCAGCTGGGAATATTCAAACTCATCCCACGAAGAGACAAGTGCCTCAACCGATATGGAGACTGAGGGAAAATAACCTAATGTATTTACGATCAGATGAATGTATTGGTTGCACCAAATAAATTTAATTGTTTCACTACAGGCTTTGTAATCTTACTTTCTGATCATCCCTCGTATTAATTATAAACATAATATTTACTTACCTTGTTCTGACGGGTTATCAAGAACTTCCTCCGCACCTTGCTGCTGGCCACCCCTCGATATAAGAGTGGCATCCCTAGGTTTATCGCATTCGATTCCGACGGGATGTTATGATTATCGGTGTTATCAGCGGCTGCGTGTGCCTGAAGCGAAGTCAATGTATCCTACAGAGGAACGTGTATTTTTGGTGGAAAACGTTTTTAATGAACGTGGAAATTATACTGAGAAAGTGAAACAAAATTTCGCTGTCAGGTTCTCTAATTACCGCACCGATATACTGTGCGTGACTTAATTAATAAACTTCGGGAGTCAGGTTCCATGCATGATGCTGTTAGAAGTGGAAGACCCAGGGTGCTAACAGAAGAAAAACGATCGGATATATCGGATAGAATGCTTAAAAGTTCACAGAAATCAATAAACAAATTGGCCCAGCAACGTGATATTTCTTACAGTTTCACACAAAAAGCGGTGAAAAAAGAACTAGGATTGTATTCATATAAGGCATCAGTCGTCCACGAATTAAAACCCACAGATCGCGGGAAAAGAGTTCAGTAATGTGAATGTTTATTTTGCACCATGGAATTGACGTGTTAGATAGGACATTTTCTATTGATGAAGCTTGGTTCTACTTATCAGGATGTGTAATTTCACAAAATACGTGAGTATGGTCTACTGAAAATCCCAATGTAATTCAGGAAACCCCTTTACATTCAGAGAAAATTGGTGTATGGTGTGCAATCTCTGGCTCTCGAATTATTGGGCCAATTTTTTCCCATAACTAAATTAATTCTGATGTTTATTGCTCGCATATTCTTTTTCCATTTATTTCACAGCTAAATGAAGATGAAGTGAACGGTGCATTTTTTCAACAAGATAAACGCCATTGCTCATACATCACATAAATCCAGGGACTGTTAGTGGACTTTTTTGGGGAAAGACTAATTTCTAAACTTCTGTGGCCTTTGCGGTCTCCTGATTTTACCCCTCCGGATTATTTTCTTTGGGGAGCCGCTAAAGCTTCGGTCTATAAGGACAGTCCAAAACAATCGATGAGGCTGAAAACGGCAATAGAAGACTACATAACATCTGTAACAAAGGAGACATTAATTACAGTGTTAGAAAATAAATTAAAAAGAGTGAAAATTTGTGTCTTCAAGAAAATGGTAAAAATTTTCAACAACTTCTTTAAACAGGTTAGTTGCATATTATTTTTCTACATTACCTTTCATGCATGAATATAGTGAAGCTAGCAGTTTTCTTAACCAGCCAAACGTTTGCACCAAAAGCCAATGCTGCCACCAGAATTCCCGACTCTAGGGGAATCTTGGTTACACGGGAGGAGCGGAGCGACTTCTCGCCTAACTTACTCATAGCTTTTTCGACGGTTTCTTCGACATGCAGGCGAATGCTGGGTAGGTTCCTTTCATTTTCCGAAGTTGCTGACCCTCCATGTCATTTCCATTGGCATTTGTTTCATTCTTCATCCCGTTAGTTTCTCTTAGAATTGGAAGTGTCGGCGATGATACTCGGTGCGGCGCGACAGGGAAATAGGAAACTCATTGTGTCGACTAGTTACCAGGAAGAGAACCGCCCATAGCAGGGCAGTTGGGACCTATGTGGGGTGGAGACTCCCGTCTGCCTGTCAGGCTGCAGGAAACAGTAGACCCTGGATAGGTAGATTCAGACTGAACAATTTAATCAGGGATTTTAACCGTGGGATTTGAAGCCGGTTGTTCTAACCACTGAGCTATCATGACAACATACCGACAGGACATAAAATTCCCCAATTGAAATGTATGTTTTCCGGTAAAACCACAAGGAGTCAGGGGAATTTAATATCGTGTCGGTAGCGCAGTGGTTAGAACAACCGGCTGGAAACAGGGAGATCCGTGATTCAAATTCCGGCTATGGCATTGAAAGTTTCAGTCTGTCTCTACCTATTCAACTTCATAAAAGACAATTAAGAGTAGAGAAACTGTTATTGCTATGGAGTCGCTCCTGATTTCAGCCACCCTCACTTCATCCCCACCTCTCGAGGGCGACCTTTTGATGGTCGTAGCTAGAATAACCACAATAGTTTGGAGCCCAGTCCTGTCACATGGTGTTCTAATCGTACTTTCAATACATCATACTTCACTACTGAAAATATTGTTCACGCAAAAATGTATACATTGTCACTGAAAAACAAATGATAGCGTGCTGTGAATATAAGATCGAACACATATTAGTATTACAGCATTTCAAACGCTAAAGATCTGATGTGTTCTCTTCACATGACCTTCTCACATCTCTGCAGCAAATTATTGTTACACAGCTTGCGCTTCTGTTTACTTCATGATAATCGTGAAAAAATTAGCAGAAATGGTCTTATTACTTGCTTCCTTGTAAGTAGAAGCGAAATAAGGGAGTACCATAGGTTAAAGTGATAGTCAAAAACTGATTGCTATGTGACTGAAGTTCCTTTGTTTGTATGGAGAGCAGTTGACAAATTCCTGTATGAGAAAACTAAGTTTTTTAAAGATGAAACCAAAAACAAGGAATAACTAAAAAACGTTCGACTCCGCGAAAAAAATGCATATAACATAAATTGTGTGTTTTAATTTGTGCTCTACATTTTTGTGTGGTAAATTTTTGTCTATCTCTTATGGTTTAGCAGGTATGCAAATTTCCGTAAAATTCATTCAGAATAAAGTAGTCTTCAGAGAGTATTCTCAGAAAATTTAGGATATACATTTTATTTGTCAGGTAAATATATTTAATATACGATATTTTAATCAAAATCTTTAGAGCCATTTTTGGAAAAATCAAAATTGTTGAAAAAAGTTCCATGTAAACGGTAATTTGGGGTGGGGGGATTATTCTCAAACTCTTCGTGGTGCATCTCTGGAAGATAGTAAACTTAAATAAGTTTGGTGTTTTACCGACTCTTCGTTTAGGTTATCGTGTTCAAACACACACACACACGGACCTTTTTCTGAAAATGCTTTTTTGGATACAGGGGACTAAAATATATATTTCCGTTGAAATCTCTATATCGAATTTTGGGTGGAGTACAATACCTTCTCTATACATAGTACATGTAGAGAAAGTAAAAATCATACTTACTGGTGGTTTAAACAGCTGCTGACGAGTCATTCACACTTGTACTAAAACAACTAAAAAAGTGTAATATGTTGCATGAATTTGTGTGCCACTTCAGCAAACAAACATCCTGCTCATGATTATTCTACTTTATGCTGATGGAGATCAACCTAAAAGAAACGGTCTTGTTACTCATAAGTAAATGGGGATAAGGGAAATCACTAGGCTAAAGTGATTTTTCAAAAGCAATCGCTATGCAATAGTCGCCGAAATTCGCTTTGCATGGTCACGAGTAAAACAAAACAAAGATATCAAAGTTATTAGTCTTTCACGGCCGGTGTCAATACTAGCTGCAGTATAATCCGGGCTCGTGGGCCGTGCTCAGACGCAGTTGTAACGTCCAGTAGAGCACTTCGACCTCGCCGCTGCCACCAAAAACTGCCTGCCGTTTGGGAAGAAGTTGGAGCCCAGTAGACCACGGCCCACAAGCCCGGATTATACTATACCTAGTATAAAACAAAGACAGACAACTTCCTGTTTAATAACAGTATAAGTGTTTTAATATTGAAACTAATAACAGGAAATATTGGAAACGACAAGCTCTACAAAAAATGACAAATTGTGTGTTTTAACGGTATCTACATTTTTTATTGGTAAGCATTGTCTATCTCTTACAGTTTACTAGTTATGCAAAAGTCATTCAGAATGAAGGAGACGTCAGGGGCTATTCCTAAAAAATTCAGGACAAACATTTTATTTGCCATGCAAACATCTCGATATTTTGATCAAATCATAAGAGAAAATCGAAGATTTTGAAAAATCTCTGAAAGTCTCCGATAACAAGGAGCCCTTAAATATGAGCTACTGATACTGTTTCAAGGACCTTGGATCGATATTGACAGACAGGGCAGAGTGTTTATTTAAAAGGAATTAGTTCAAAACATGTGTTCTTTCCCTTTGGTCCATGATTATGTAGTCTTATTAATTACTCTAATAGTAAAACCACTGTCTCCTAGCACTCTTGTTGTACTCGTCAGCAGCTGTCGATATTTCCCCACTTGCACACTCTACTGCACCTTAATCTCCGAGGCAACCTGATTCCCTCTCGCATGCGCGAACACCAGCTGCACTCCTAATCCTACTACCTAGTCGAGTCGCAGCCAACATGCGCTGTAACAAAGGCGACTTCAGTCCCAGGTCAAAGTATGTAGCACCAGATACTTGAGCAAGCTGAGTAGAGAACTTGCTGGCAACATGTGCTGTAACAAAGGCGACTTCAGTCCCAGGTCAAAGTATGTAGCACCAGATACTTGAGCAAGCTGCGTAGAGAACTTGCTGGCAACATGTGCTGTAACAAAGGCGACTTCAGTCCCAGGTCAAAGTATGTAGCACCAGATACTTGAGCAAGCTGCCTAGAGAACTTGCTGGCAACATGTGCTGTAACAAAGGCGACTTCAGTCCCAGGTCAAAGTATGTAGCACCAGATACTTGAGCAAGCTGCGTAGAGAACTTGCTGGCAACATGTGCTGTAACAAAGGCGACTTCATTCCCTGGTCAAAGTATGTACCGCCAGATACTTGAGCAAGCTGAGTAGAGAACTTGCTGGCAACATGTGCTGTAACAAAGGCGACTTCAGTCCCTGGTCAAAGTATGTAGCACCAAGATACTTGAGCAAGGTGAGAGATAACTTGCTGGCAACATGTGCTGTAACAAAGGCGACTTCAGTCCCTGGTCAAAGTATGTAGCACTAGATACTTGAGCAAGCTGAGTAGAGAACTTGCTGGCAACATGTGCTGTAACAAAGGCGACTTCAGTCCCTGGTCAAAGTATGTAGCACCAGATACTTGAGCAAGCTGAGTAGAGAACTTGCTGGCAACATGTGCTGTAACAAAGGCGACTTCAGTCCCTGGTCAAAGTATGTAGCACCAAGATACTTGAGCAAGGTGAGAGATAACTTGCTGGCAACATGTGCTGTAACAAAGGCGACTTCAGTCCCTGGTCAAAGTATGTAGCACTAGATACTTGAGCAAGCTGAGTAGAGAACTTGCTGGCAACATGTGCTGTAACAAAGGCGACTTCAGTCCCTGGTCAAAGTATGTAGCACCAGATACTTGAGCAAGCTGAGTAGAGAACTTGCTGGCAACATGTGCTGTAACAAAGGCGACTTCAGTCCCTGGTCAAAGTATGTAGCACCAGATACTTGAGCAAGGTGAGGGAGAACATGCAGCCAATATGTGCTGTAACAAAGGCGACTTCAGTCCCAGGTCAAAGTATGTAGCACCAAGATACTTGAGGAAGGTGAGAGAGAACTTACAGCCAGCATGTGTTGTGACAAGCGGGGGTTTAGTTCCAGGTCAAAGTATGTAGCACCAGATACTTGAGGAAGGTGAGAGAGAACTTACAGCCAGCATGTGTTGTGACAAGCGGGGGTTTAGTTCCAGGTCAAAGTATGTAGCACCAGATACTTGAGGAAGGTGAGAGAGAACTTACAGCCAGCATGTGTTGTGACAAGCGGGGGTTTAGTTCCAGGTCAAAGTATGTAGCACCAGATACTTGAGGAAGGTGAGAGAGAACTTACAGCCAGCATGTGTTGTGACAAGCGGGGGTTTAGTTCCAGGTCAAAGTATGTAGCACCAAGATACTTGAGCAAGGTGAGAGATAACTTGCTGGCAACATGTGCTGTAACAAAGGCGACTTCATTCCCAGGTCAAAGTATGTAGCACCAGATACTTGAGCAAGCTGAGTAGAGAACTTGCTGGCAACATGTGTTGTGACAAGCGGGGGTTTAGTTCCAGGTCAAAGTATGTAGCACCAGATACTTGAGCAAGGTGAGAGAGAACTTACAGCCAGCATGTGTTGTGAATAGCGGGGGTTTAGTTCCAGGTCAAAGTATGTAGCACCAGATACTTGAGGAAGGTGCGGGTCGCATACAACATGTGCTCCCAATTCGTGGTGTAATTGTGCATTCCGGATGTACGATTGGGCGTGCACAGATATACGCAATACCTTTTCTGGAACATATGAAAGTGTTGTATCTTAATAGGAGAGGCACAACCCCACAGAGGAGGAGCGGTCTCTCAATGCTCTTGTATAGGAGCAGCCAACCGGTAGCGGGGATATCCAGTTTATGAGTGCATAAAGTTAAGGATGACGAGTATGTGAGCTCCGAGCATTCCAGGTTAAGCGACGATCAAGGGGAAAACCGGCCTGATCAGAAGGTAACCATGACAAGCTCCGTGTAAGCAAAGCAGCTGAACTTGGGATAGACATTTTGGCAGTGGTTGTTTTAATCCAGGCGTCGCTTTAAGGGAACAGCGTACTCTGAGCAACACTTCACAAAATTTACAATAGATAAAAGACTATTAAATAGAAATGATTGAAAATTTTACTGCAAATTCACAATGAAATAAGACATATTTTGGTTTATGTTTCATGATTCTTGCTGTTAAAATAGTTTTGTTTTTTTAAAAATCAGATATAAAAATATATTGAAAAATATTTTCCAAAAGCATACAAAGCTTGTGTACCTTTTCCTTGGGAACCGTTTACAACATACAACTGAAAAAATTCAGGCATGTTTTGAATATACTTAGCTACTCTGGGAAGCAGAACCTTGAAAATACATAAATTGGTGAAATTTACAGAAAATAATTAGTAATTTGAAAAGAGTCTTAAGCAATTTTACAACAGGTTTTCAATTTGCACATATGTTTAATATACACTGATCTTAAAAATCTTGTTTCATAGACTACATATTATATATATATATATATGATAAAGTAGTGTGGAAAATTTCAAGGCTCCATGATTAGAAGCTGACGAGAAAAAGTTACCTTTGCACATAAAATTTACATTTTGAGAAAAAGTTGTTTGAAGTTTTGTGATGTTCTGTAAGCCTACCTTAAAACATTCCAGCATCATAGTCATCATTATCCTCATATCGTTCCTCCAGGTGCCTCCTTTTTATTTTAGCCTCTTTTGTTGATTATTGCACTGCTCTTTGGGCAAGGTAAAGGCGTTGCTTATCGACAGGCTGCAGAGCTATTTCTGTGTTGATCCCTGTTTTCAGCCCCTTTACATTTAGCACAAGAAGTCTGCTCACAGCACCACCATTGAATGCATCATGCACACCTATTTTCACTACATCTGACGTCACAAACACTGTCTTGGGCACACGCTACCATATACAATTGTTAAAACTTTCATTTTTATTTTGTGTGTCTCGATGCAAGCACTTACTCAATAATTTTGTGTCACTCAGTTCATGTCCACGACGCCGTCAGGCTCCCTCTACAACAACAGTAATGGCCACATTGCCGTCCTGTTGCTCCAATACTTGCTTTGCAGACATCATGCGCCTTTGGAAATCTCATTCGAATGTCGCTCTAAAACTGCCGAATAGTCGCTAAACCTTGAAGGAGGAGGTGGCAAGCAGACCTTTCTGACCTTTCGCAATGCATCTTAAGGTATAAACAAATCTTACATTGACATCATAGAACCTGTGTCTTGTAGATGTCCTGGTGGAATTACTTGCTTTGCAAGACAGACTTATTTGGGAGCACAAGCCTAAGTTACTATTTATACTGTCTTTCATGTACAAAGAGCCCACAACCTTGCAATATTTACATTGTGTGTTTGTGTTTATAAAGGAAGACAATGAATGTACACTAACAATAATATTACCACTATTTACAGATGTATTTACACCAATGACACCTTCTGGACATCCTCTGTTTGTACTTGAAGGCCTCTTTGATGAAGAACTTACAACTTCAGACTCAACTTCACTTTTCCCACTATTAGCACATGGTTATTGTGAAACTTGAAGGTTATGGCTGTTAGATTTCTCAATAAATGTGTGCTGGTTTCCACAAAGCTTGTGTTTTTAGATACTTGTGCACTCCTAGGCATATTGCTGCAATTAATTACCTAACAGAAGCAATCACTGATGTGTAAATACTAGTCTTCTTTTCTTTCGCGACATACAGAAGCACACTAGGAAATCAATTAGCAAGCCACAACATCTTAGGATGGAAAACAATATTTACCACAGGAAATTCTCACACCAAAAACCAAAGATCCAAAATGTGATTGGAATGAACCTAATTGGGGGCAATGCAAAATGTGTGTGTGAATTTAAAGAGCAGCATGCTCAACTACCTTTATAAAAATGGTAATAATTGTACAAACAATATAAATGATATATCGTTTTGTTCAGGAAAGTTCAGAGAATCCTTTAAGATAAAAAACAAAAAAATGTTATTTTTGAGCATTTCACAGTACACTGTCCCCTTAACATATTGCGTTAGTTAACCTGCGCCATAATGTCGTCTGATTCGTACGTAAGTGTGAATCTATTATACAAGGTGGGAGGCGAATAAGTTGAAATACTTTGATGTTTAGCAGAGAAAAAATCTGATGTGTTCCATTCACGTAATTTTCTCGGTTCCATTGCATGGCCCCTTTGAGAAGAGTTAGTTTAAAATATCTAAAAATACGGTCATCCCTCCGAATAAAACGTGTGTGACGTAAATTATCAATTACAACGAGATCTACATTTTTTGTTTAGTAAGCTTTTGTCTATTTGTTATGCACAATTCTTCAAAGCTCATCCAGAATAAAGAGTTCTTCAGAGGCTAGTCCCAGAAAATTCAAACTCAATTCTGACGTACATTTTTAATATATGATATTTTATTTAAAATCATTATAGCAATTTTTTGAGAAAAACAAACTTTTCACAAGGTTGCCCATGTAAAGTATAGTTTGTGGTGAGGGAGATGTTCTTGAAAATGTTCGTGTCGCATTGTTATGAGATACAAAACATAAATCCCAAGTTTGGTATTTAATGAATTTGTTGTCCAAAGACATATGGGCACGGAAAGTTTTCTTAAAACGCTCCTTTCGGAATCAGGGGACCTCAAATCATAATTTCCGGCGAAATCTCATCATCGATGTTTCAGGTGGAATACAATACAATACCTTCTCTAGCTACCATGTAATTTGCATGTACATAGTGCTAGAGAAAGTAAACATGATATAACCAGTAGTGTAGGTATCTCATTTTGTTCGCTTATTAATAACATTCTCGTACATGAAACACAATGTCAGGGTTTAAGGGCACAAGGTACTATGAAGGGGTCAAAATAACAATTTTCGTTTCTGGCACAGTTAAATTCTCTGAAGTTTACTTATTCGAAACATGTATTATACTTTTAATATGATGCGTCTATTTTTAGCATTTAATTGTCCTTTCAAATATGGCGCGCAATCTTTTAAATTCTCCCGGACATAGCACCACAGCCCCTTTTCTGCATTTTCAATGTTTCTGCTTTCTACGAGGATAGGAAGTTGAGGGAAGTTTTCAAGCTGAGCGAGCTGGCCAACCAGGACCAATAGCAGGAATGCTGAGAAGCAGAGTCCAGTAATAAAGATTCAGATGGTTATTACCCTGGAATGTATTGAAGTAAGTCAGATTGGCATTGCAACTTTTTAAGTTCAATTTTGTCGATGTTACATTTTCTGATGTACATGTACCTTTTACTCTGGAACTATTGTTGCTAGAATGTTGACATTTGCTACACTTATCTAACACACATGTATGTCTTCTGACTGCCTGACTCACAAGCCTAGCTTACCAATTATAAAAATTGGACGTTTTTAACCTTGTGAAAATTGAGATATTGTACTCTTTGTTTTCTCCACAAATGTGGGATTTTTTAAAATTGTTATTTTTAGCCATTTATTTCTGATTCTGGCAGTTAGAGTAGAACAGTACAGTCAAAACATATTTAAAAATGTTTAATATTCTGCTTTCAAAGCTTTTCCAATAAGTGGTACATGAAATCACCTGTATTTTTTCATGTAAAGTATTCCCCCAACAATACATTTTTTTAAAAATCAAGTATTGCAGATAAAATTATAAACTTTTCACCAAGAGAAATGCAGACTGTTATTGTACATGCTACAAAATGTTCATGAAAATTCATTAAGTACTTCCTGATATGTGAGGGGTTAATTTTGACAAATTGTTAAAGTCTTACAACCACACTACCTTATAGCCTTAATGTGCTTGAAACGTCCCTGGCTATGTCTGCTGCGTTTACATAGATCACGCAATGGTAGCTTCTGTGTTTACAATTCGCAAACCTTCACTCACGTGGCTCGTGTAAAGGTTCCCTCGTGGTTAGGGAACAAGGGACCGATATTGTCGCAAAATTTCCTGTACACAATGAAACTAATGTACCAGAAACAGACTAAGAAATACAAAATCAAAACAGAGATTTCAAATTGGTAATCATACCACAGCCAGAAGATGACATTAATGTTAAAGCAATTCAATTGACGAGAGCCATTCAAGATACCAGTTAGTTAGTATACCAAAGACGACGCAAACACCATACAAGGACAGAACATGGACAAGCAATACAACCAAACTTAGAAGTAGAATGAGAAAATTACGACGAGCATATTAGAACTCTATCATAGCTTCAGAAAGGCAGCAAAATTTGGACAGCTATAGGCAACCAAAAGAAAAATTTACACTTGGAACAACGACAAAGGTCTTGGAATAAATTTGAAGGACGATGTAAGGGGCGTCCCATACAAAATTGTGGCTGAAAAAAAAAAAAAGCCCCTTAAGTACTCCCTACACTCTACAAACCAGAAAGAGGATATACGACAACAGGGCCAGAAACAATCAACATCTTACTTCAGAGACTGCTTCCGATTGATAGTAAAGGAACAGACACCGATAGCCATCGAAAACTTCGAGATGAATTTGAAAAACTCCAACCTACCGACCGGTGTTATTTATTCGTTTGATAAATCAGAAATTTCACATGTAATTAACGAACTTTTTGAGCTCGAAAAGCTCCAGGACCTAATGGGATACCCGCAGACGTCATTAAACAGGACGGTTTACGGATGAGAGCCATAACCTCATCATGCAGTGAGCATATCTTTTGACATCGCTAGTGTCTTTGATAACCTGCGGTGGCCTGCAGTCTTCCAATGGATGAGATATGTGGTATACCGAAAATGTCTCTATGAAGGTCTGTTAGATTATTGCACCAATCGCAGAGTTAAGAAGTCAATCACGACATCATAAGATAAGGAAAGGATGCCCACAGGGATCAATACACGGACCAGAACTTTGGGATATTAGATTAGAACCGTTTTTAGAAAACATTTTTTGATAGTGTTTAACGCCCGCTTTAACTACTTATGGCACCGCAGGCGGTGACACTGATGATACATGAATGATGATGGAGTACCGGTGGAATGCGATGGCGGGGGAAACCGGAGTACCCGGAGAAAACCCGCCTCAGCACCGCTTTAGAAAACATAAAAGAAGATCCGAATGTGTGTGATACAATTGCTTATGCAGATGATTTACTTACACTCATAGATGGTAATTCTCGAGCAGAAGGCAATGACAGTGGCGAATACAGTACACACGCGGTGCGAAGCAGTAAAATTAACAATAGCCCCAGCAAAGTCTCCATGTGTTTATTTGCATTCCGATCCTGTACATAAGGCAGGCGATGACTGTGCGGGTAACACGGACAGCACTGAAGAGATGTCAGTGTTTAAACCACTGCGTTTGAAAGAATTGCAGGAAACACTAAAATGTCGCCACCCGAGTCATTTGTACAGCTTGGGATTAGGCAGTCAAGATGTGGGCACTTATATTGTCTTACTTCCCTTCTACTCACTATGAACTAAGTAATAAAACTATTCCTGGTAACATTTATCTCAATTAGGATGACATTGATAGAAGAATAATCTTTTGCAAGATTAGTTTTGACAGCAAAACATACAGAGAAGGTCATGTGAATGGAGCACATCAAATTTTTAGCAATTGTGTAATTAATTTGCCGGGGATAAATAGATTATTTCTGATGAACTATATTCAATACATACGCTTTGAGTTCTAAGGTGCAGTCCGTTTGGCTTAAGTTAAAAAGTCTGATGTGTTCCATTCACATGACTTTCTCTACATGTCTGCAACATATTATTGTTAAAAACCTATTTACTTCATGCTAATCGAGAAAACAATTGCCAGAAATAGTCTTATTACTTGCATCCTTGTAAGTAGAAACGAAATAAGGGAGTACCATAGGTAAAAATGATAGTCAAGTGGTTGCTATGTGGCTGACAGGGGTTGACAAATTCCTGTATGAGAAAGTTTTTAAAGCTGAAAACAAAAGCAAGGAATATCTCAAAATTGACCAACTCCAGAAAAAAAAATTATATAACATAAATTGTGTGTTTTAACATGCTCTATATTTTTTTGTGTGGTGTTTGTCCATCTCTTACGGTTTAGCAGTAATGGAACATTCCGTAAAATTCATCCAGAATAAAGTAGTCTTCAGAGGCTACTCCCAGAAATGTCAAGATATACATTTTACTTGTCAGGCAAATATATTTAATATACGACATTTTAATCAAAATCTTTAAGAGTCATTTTTGAGAAAATCAAAATTTTAGAAAAATGTTCCACGTAAAGGGTAGTTTGGGGTGGAGAGATTTTTCTCAAAATCTCGAGTCGCATCCTTGGAAGATACTTAACTTAAATATTAATTTTCGTTTTACCGGCTTTTCGTTTTTGAGTTATCGTGCTCAGAGACACGCACACACATACGGACCTTTTTCTGAAAATGCTTTTTTTGGTTACAGGGGACCCTAAAAGGTATATTTCCGGTGAAATCTCGCTATTGAATTTTTGGGTGGAGTTTAATACCTTCTCTATGTACGTGTAGAGAAAGTAAAATGGGAATTAGAGAGTTCGTTTAAAATGTATCCTCTGTTTGTGTGCGAGTCAGAACATAGTGCCTAAATGTTGAAAACCTATTACAGCACAAAAGAATTAAAATATCTACACGAAGTAATACAAGCTCAGAGCAAATTTATACTCTAGCTACACCACATTGAAAGAGCAGTAATCCATTTTCAAAGAAAGGAATTGTTAAAATACGATTATCAGAATTTAATTATCATTTTTCAGACATAATAGAGAATGTTATTCTGTGTATGTGCAATTTCATTACGCGATAAGTATTGTTCCTTTGTTTCTCTGTAATAATGTCCATTTCTGTTAACAGTTATTTTATTACAAAACAATTATATCGACCATCTTCCTTTTTCTTTATATCCTGTAGCTATCACCAATAGTATAAGATTCATAGTGTCATCTGTAATAGAGAATGCGCCTCTTTGGTGGGTGCCGCCACTGTACTCTCTGCAGCCCCATCGTCAGTCGTGCTGAGTAAACAGTATCCTTGCTTCCGGCCAAACTTGCTCTGAGTGATTACGTCATAGAGCAAGTTAGTGATAATGAGTCTACTTGGCTAAATAGTCAGTAAAATCTTTAAAATGATGTTGCTATGCAATTGAACTTCGGATTTGGTCAACTGTACAAATTGTGTATACCTTAAATTGTGTGTTTAAACAGCTCTACAATTTTAATTAGTAAGGTTTCGTCTATATCTTACTGAAAGTCATTCATCTTCAACTTGAGGCGGAGGACACCTCGGATCTGTTGTTGCCCAACATCAAGGGTTGAGAGGAGGGGAAACCACAGTCCAGCAAACAGGAGCGGTCGAGCTAAGCGCAGAGACGCACAATGTCACTAGATGTAAACCTGGCGACCCACGGAGGCGCTAGGACCTAGCGCAATCAGGGGCAAGAGAGTTTTACTCGGAGCGAGCAAGCAACCGTGCCATCTGCCTGCAAAGCCTCAAGCTGCCGATCTGAAATATGAAGAAGGGAAGGGAAATACAGCACCTCAGCATTCACCCAAGCGGCCCCAGGGCCATAGCGCGGTCCAAGTCGGACCTTCTAAATGTCAGTTACAGACCAAAGCGTCTGAGCCACTTTGTTCGGACATATTTCACATACGGCAGTAATCAAAAACATTAGAGCCATTTTTGTAAAAATCAACATTTTCGAAAACCTTTCCACATAAATGGTAGTTTGGGGTTGAGGAATTCTCATGTCGCATCCTCAAAAACTGCCCAAGTTTAGTACTTAACCGACTCGCATACACAACCACATAGTAAACATTCTTTTGGATACTCGAAACCCAAAAACTTGCAAGTCACGAGATCGTATTGAATTCAACCCAAACATTCCATGTGGAGTGTTCACCGGAAATACATGTTTCAGGACCCCCTGGATCCAAAAACAGTATTTTCAGAAACAGGTCCGTGTGTGTGTGTGGGGGGAGGTAGAATAGCTCAAAAACGAAAAGTCCATTAATAACAAAACTTGATATTTAAGTTCAGTATCTTCCAGGAATACGACACGAAGATTTTGAGAAAAATACCCCCACCTCAAACTACCCCATATATAGAACTTTTTTCGAAAATTTTGATTTTCTAAAAAAATGGCTCTGATGATTTTGATTAAAATATCATATTAAAATATTTACCCGTCAAATAAAATGTATATTTTGAATTTTCTGGGAATAGCATCTGAAGATTGTTTTACGAAATTTTGCATAACTGCTAAACCGTAAGAGATGGACAAAAACTTATCACAAAAATTGTAAACCATAATATAACGCACAATTTATGCAATATACATTTGCTTTCGACTGTCACTTTAACCTATGGCACTCCATTATTTCTCTTCTACTTAAGAAGAAGCAAGTAATAACATTATTTTTGATACTTTTTTGTCGATTAGCATGAATAAATAGAAGCATAAGCTTTTTAACAATTATTTGTTGCAGAGATGTAGAAAAAATCATGTGAATGGAACACATCAGGTTTTTTTTTTTTTTTGCTTATGTACTGCGTACGAATTATAGCAAGTAAAAGCAAGTATTACTTTTGGAAATGCGTAAAGGCAGATGAGCAAGAGCCTGAACAAGAAACAAAGTAGGATTCCTCAGGAGCCCAACAACTCTGGGGCAGCTTGGCATGTAACACAAGAAATTGCAGCTATTTGGTTTTCTGCTCGGGCCATTCTTTTTCTTTAGGGAGTACTTTTGTTTGTTTTCTAAACTTTCGCAAGATCACTAAAGTTTTTACATTTTTGCATGCCGTTCTCCCCTAGGACCTGCGATACAGCAAACGTTTGTTTTGCTCTTTGGCACCCTCGTGTGGAAAATGTGATTCTTACATCACAAGATTGATTACTACCGAAACTTGTGCAAACACGGGACTTATATGTCAAATCAACATATTCGTACAAAATGTAATTCTTACCTTCTTTGCTAAGTATGTAACTAGTCTGCATATATTACATTAGTGTTTTTATTCCTTAAGATTTCCACCTTCACCTAACATTTGACTTCACCCAGCTGGCATTATTTCTTATATAATCGATCACAAAAAAACATACTGGGCGATAAAAACAAAGATAGTAATCAATAGGAAATGAAGAGGTATTTCGGATAACGCCTCTATGGAAGATTATCGCCACTATTGGTAACAAGCTGATGTGTTCCATTCACATACATTTTTCTGCCTATTCCGCAGCGGATCATTTCTGCTAAACCTTATTCCTCTATCTACATGATAGAGAAGATAAATATTAACAGAAATTCATCATTATTTAGTACCTTGTAGTTACAAGAGAACTAAGGGAATCTACGGAAACTAGACGGCCCGGGTTCGATCCCAAGCGACCGCATGTGAGATTTGTGGTGGACAAAGCGGCGCAGGGGCGGGTTTTCTCCGGGTTCTGCGGTTTCCCGCGCCATTAAACTGCACCGGTGCTCCATCTTCGCTCATGTATCATCAGTGCGGTGCCATAGAAGTAAAAGCGGGCGTTAAACACAACAAAAAGGGGAATATTCTGGGCTAACATAAAGACAAATTGTTTAAAAGCTGGTAGCCAGCTCATAAGTTTAAAACTTTCTTCTCTTTACATGGTCAGTGGTAAAAAAAAAAAAAAAAAAAAAAAAAAGGACCGAATGACATCATGTCTCGGAAATTAACTCCACAAGAAAAGTATGGAGCGTGTTCTGTATTTAAACGAAATCTCCATTTTTGAGCTGCAACATTTTTATTTCCTCTAGATAGTACAAAGGTATTGAAGGTATTGTACTCTCGACACCGAGATTTCCTAGGAAATACACGTTTTATGGTCCTCTATATACAAAAAAATCACTAAGAAAACAGTCCGTGTGTGTGGGTCTGTGAACACGATAAAAGAAAAACGAAAAGTCGGTAAAACATCCAACTCGGTATCTAGGTTTAGTTTCTCAACGGGATGCAACACAACAATTTCAAACTTTGCTTTGCATGAAAACATTTTCGAACATATTTATTTTCCCAAAAATGTCTCTAACGGTTTTGGTAAAATACCGTGTTACTTAATAAAAGATGTAGAGCCAGTTAAAACACGCAAACTATGTTATACACATTTTTTTTTTTTTTTTTCATGGAGTGGAACGTTTTTTGAGATAATTGTTTTTATTGGTTTCAGTTTTAAAATACTTTTATCACACGGCAATTTGTCAACTCCTGTCCATACAAACAAAGGAATTTCAGTCACGTAGCAACCAGGTTTTGACTATCACTTTAACCTATGGTACTCCCTTATTTCGCTCCTACTTACAAAGTCGCAAGTAATAAGACTATTTCTGATTTTTTCTTAATTATAAATATAAGCACCAGCTTTTTAAGAATAATTTATTGCAGATATGTAGAGAAAGTCATGTGAATGGAAGACATCAGACTTTTCTATTTAATGTATACTGACAAAACTTTTCTAATTTGTTAAAAATAAAAGGAGGAAAATAAGAGAGCTGTATATTTATTTTTATGTAATTCTGTTTAAAATCAGTCAGGTATATTGCAGCACATGCAGAAGACTCCAGAAAGTATATTATAGCAGCTGCTGCTGGAACATGAAACAAAAACCGGATAATGAAAAACTTTACAGATGGCTATGCAATTGTTTTTCCTTTGAATCGCTCATTAATTAACGGAACACAGTCGGCTGGGCTAGTTATTGGAACTATGTACTAACATTCGTAATTGGAAATGTTTTGTGCAACAACACAAAAAAATAGCATGCAGATCAACCGCAAAATTGTACAAACCAAAACCACAGGCCACAAACAAAACAGCTTTTTATTTGTTACCAGGGATGTAAAAACGCTGTGACAATTGCAGATGGCTGCAGGCGACGTATAATACCTTTATCCTAGGCAGAGCGTTATACAGTCATTTATTTAAACAAACGGGTAGAAGCACCACGTGAGGTAACTGATTTTGAGATACCTGTCTATTAGCCTTTAGCAAGTTTTTACTCTCTAGATAAGGTACTACATTTTACTAAATTTTAACACACATTTTATGCTGAAAATATACCTTTTAAGGTCCCCTGTATAATAAAAATCTGATGTATTTCATTTACATGACTTTCTGTACATCTCTGCAACAAATTATTGTTAAAAAGCTAATGCTTGTATTTACTCTATGCTAATCGAGAAAAAATTACCAGAAACAATGTTATTACTTGCTCGCTTGTAAGTAAAAGTGAAATAAGGGAGTACCATAGGTTAAAGTGAAAGTCAAAAGCTGGTTGCTATGTGACTGAAGCTCTTTGTTTGTATGGACATGAGTTGACAAATTCCGTATGAGAAAAGTATAATTATCACAGCTGAAAACAAAAACAAGGGATATCTTAAAATCGATCAACTACACGAAAATATGTATATTACATAAATTGAGTGTTTTAACGTGCTCTACATTTTCTGTGCCATAAGTTCTTCTGCATCTCTAACGGTTTAGCAGTTATGCAAATTAATCCAGAATAAAGTAGTCTTCAGAGGCTATTCCCAAAAAATTAAAGATATACATTTTATTTCTCAAGTAAATATCTTAAATTTACGAGATTTTAATAAAAATCGTTAGAGCCATTTTCAAGTAAATAAAAATGTTCTCTTGAAAATCTTCATGTCGCATCTTTGGAAGATACCAAACTTAAATACCAAGTTTGGTTTTTAACGGTATTTTCATTTTTGAGCTATGCTGCCCCCCCCCACACACACACACACACACACACACACACACATTCTATTAAAACATTTCTTTTTGGATTCAGAGGGTCTCAAAACATATATTTCCGGTGAAATCTCGGTATCGAATTTTTGGGTGCAATACAATGCCTTCTCTATAGACTATATACATAGTAGGTATAGAGAAAGACAAAAAATGAGCATTTTCAGAAAAACGTCCATGTGTGTGTGTGTCTGTGGATAGTATAACTCAAAAACGAAAATACCGTTAAATAACTAACTTGGTATTTAACTTTGATATCTTCCAAGGATGCGACACGAAGATTTTCAAGAAAATCTCCCCACCCTAAACTAATCTTTACATGGAAAAATTTCGGAAACCTTGTTTTTCTTAAAAATGGCTCTAACGATTTTGATTAAAATGCCACCTTTTAAATTCATTTACATTGCGAATAAAGTAAATATTTTGAATTTTCTGGGAATAGCTTCTGAAGACCTGTTTATTCTGGATGAAGTTTGCTGAATTTCGCATAACTATTCAAGCGTAAGAGATATGCAAAAACTTACAAGAAAATGTAGATCTCGTGAAAATACATAATTAATGTCATATATGTATATTTTTTCTTGGAGTTTACCGTTTTAGAGATATTCCTTGTTATTAGTTTCAGTTGTAAAGTACTTTTACTTTTCTCAGATAGGAAGTGCCAGATTTTCTTTTGTTCTACTCCTGGTAAAGCAAAAAAGCGGTTTACAATGACAATCGCATAACGACAGCTTTTAAAACATTTGAGTATCACTTTAGCATAGCACATTCCTTTAGTTGCCTTCTACTTATAAAGAACATTCTGCTATGTTTATTTCAATTAGTATTGTGTAGAAAGAAGACTAATCTTTTGTGGGAAGTTTGTAGAGCAGCTAGAGAGAGTCATCACACATGAGACTTTTCTATATAAATAAGGCGACTTTCTACTATCTAGTTCATCCAGAATTACTTGTTTAGCTATGACTTTTACTCACTTCCAAAATACTCTCCCTTCCTCCAAGTGTCTTCTAGCGCAATCCTTGTCAAGATTTCCTCATCAGCGCTTCTCATTTTTAATGTTATTATCTTTGCACTGTTTCATAAATATTTGTCATTTCTCTAGCACGTACGTGCAATGAACATAGTAGAGAAAGTGTTGCATTCTACCCAAAAAAATCGATACCGATATTTCTGTGGCAATGCATGTTTTAGGGTCCTCTGAATGCAAAAAAAAAAAAAAAAAAAAAAAAAAAAAAAAAAAAAAAAAAAGTTTAGAAGAAGGCACGTGTGAGAGTGCCTGTGTGCGTGTCTGGACAACATAGCTCCAAAACGAAAGGTTGTTAAATACCAAACTTGGTGAATATCAAGCAAGTGAAGCCAGTGGTCCCATGCAATGTTTATTTATACGTAAAAAACCCTATACCTTGAAAGATCATTTCTGGTCAAAAGTCCGCCATTTCGCGTCCGCGTGGCCACGCGGTTAGACCACTCGACTCTCACCTAGACGGCCGGGGTTCGATCCCAAGCGACCGCATGTGAGATTTGTGGTGGACAAATCGGCTCTGGGGCGGGTTTTCTCCGGGTACTCCGGTTTCCCCCGCCATCGCATTCCACCGGTGCTCCATCATCATTCATGTATCATCAGTGTCACCGCCTGCGGTGCCATTAGCAGTTAAAGCGGGCGTTAAACACTACCAAAAAAAAAAAAAAAAAAAAAATCGCCTCCGCAAGTGGTGATTTCAACCTACAGTGCTATGTGCAGGCGCCCCTCGTCACCATGACGGCGAACTCACGAATTAGAACTCGAAATCCGATCACCGAAACGTACGTTGTTCTTTGCTCTACTTCGGAGTTTCAGAAATTACTATTCCTAGACTAGCCTTTACATGGACACTTTTTTGAAAATGTTGTTTTTCTCAAAATTGACTCAAATGATTTTGACCAACATATTCTATATTAATGATATTTAAATGGCAAATATGTTTATCTAAAATTTTCGGGGAATAACCCACGAAGACCTGTTCATCCTGGATGAATTCTGCTGAATTTTGGATAGCTGGTAAACCAAAAGTAATACACAGAAACGTACTACACAAGAAATACATGCCTCGTAAAAATACACAATTTATGTCCTTTTTACTTTCACCAGCCGCATATGTACCATGTACACAGAGATAGAGAAGTATTGTATTCCACCCAAAAGTTCGAAACCGAAATTTCACCGGAAATACATGTTTTAGGACCCCCTGAGTCCAAAAAAAGCATTTTCAGAAACAGGTCCGTGTGTGTGTGTGTGTGTGTGTGTGTGTGTCTGTCTGTCTGTCTGTGGACAGCATAGCTCAAAAACGAAAAGACGGTTGAATACCAAACTTAGCATTTAAGTTTGGTATCTTCCAAGGATGCGACACGAAAATTTTCAAGAAAATCCCCCCAGCCCTAACTACTCTTTACATGGAAACATTTTTGCAAATTTTGTTTTTCTTAAAAAATGGCTAACGCTTTTGATTAAAATGTCACATATTAAAGCCATTTCTATCGCTTTAATTTTCTGGGAATAGCTTCTAAAAACCTGTTTATTCTGGATGAATTTTGCTTAATTTGACATAACTAGTAAACCGTAAGAGATAGATAAAAACGTCCTTTACAAAAACTGCAGATCTTGTTAAAATACACAAGTTATGTCATTTACGTTTGTTTTTTTCGTAGAGGTAACCGTTTTCGAGGTATTCCTTGTCATTAGTTTCAGTTGTGAAGTGCTTATACTTTTCTCCGACGGGAGTGTGCTACTCCTGGTCAAGCAAAGAAGCGATTTGCAATGGCAATCCCATAACGACAGCTTTTAAAACATTTGACTATCACTTTAGCTAGTATATTCCCTTAGTTCCAGTCTACTTATAATGAACTAAGTAGTAATATTCTGCTAATGTTTATCTCGATTAGCGTGGTGTTGAAAGAAGAAGTTTGTAGAGCAGCTAGAGAATGTCATGCGAGTGTAACACGTCAGATTTTTATTGTTGTTATGGAGCTAACCGTCTCCCACATAAATTTCTCAAACAGATAGCTTCGCTCCCAGCCATGCAAAGAAACGAATTTCATTGACAATCACATAGAGACAACTCTTAAAGGATTTGACTATCGCTTTAGCCTAGTCTATTCCTTTGGTTCCCATCTACTTACGAGGAACTAAGGAATACAGGCAATCTGCGAATGCTTATGTGGATTAGCATGGAGTAGAAACAAGTGTACTCTTTTGTAAGACGTTACAGAAAGTAATGTGAAGGGAACATCAGATATTTGGTTTAATTGTTTGTCACACAAGCCGTGTGTAGGACAGGAGTTGGATACGTAGAGTCAGACTGAAACATTCAATGTCATAGCCGGGATTTGAACCATGCATCTCCCGGTCTCTGGTCGTGTGTAGGACAGGAGTTGGATAGGTAGAGTCAGACTGAAAAATTCAATGTCATAGCCGGGATTTGAACCGCGGATCTCCCGGTCTCTAGCCGTGTGTAGGACAGGAGTTGGATAGGTAGAGTCAGACTGAAACATTCAATGTCATAGCCGGGATTTGAACCATGCATCTCCCGGTCTCTGGTCGTGTGTAGGACAGGAGTTGGATAGGTAGAGTCAGACTGAAAAATTCAATGTCATAGCCGGGATTTGAACCGCGGATCTCCCGGTCTCTAGCCGAGTGTAGGACAGGAGTTGGATAGGTAGAGTCAGACTGAAACATTCAATGTCATAGCCGGGATTTGAACCGCGGATCTCCCGGTCTCTAGCCGTGTGTAGGACAGGAGTTGGATAGGTAGAGTCAGACTGAAACATTCAATGTCATAGCCGGGATTTGAACCGCGGATCTCCCGGTCTCTAGCCGTGTGTAGGACAGGAGTTGGATAGGTAGAGTCAGACTGAAACATTCAATGTCATAGCCGGGATTTGAACCGCGGATCTCCCGGTCTCTAGCCGTGTGTAGGACAGGAGTTGGATAGGTAGAGTCAGACTGAAACATTCAATGTCATAGCCGGGATTTGAACCGCGGATCTCCCGGTCTCTAGCCGTGTGTAGGACAGGAGTTGGATACGTAGAGTCAGACTGAAACATTCAATGTCATAGCCGGGATTTGAACCGCGGATCTCCCGGTCTCTGGTCGTGTGTAGGACAGGAGTTGGATACGTAGAGTCAGACTGAAACATTCAATGTCATAGCCGGGATTTGAACCGCGGATCTCCCGGTCTCTAGCCGTGTGTAGGACAGGAGTTGGATACGTAGAGTCAGACTGAAACATTCAATGTCATAGCCGGGATTTGAACCGCGGATCTCCCGGTCTCTAGCCGTGTGTAGGACAGGAGTTGGATACGTAGAGTCAGACTGAAACATTCAATGTCATAGCCGGGATTTGAACCGCGGATCTCCCGGTCTCTAGCCGTGTGTAGGACAGGAGTTGGATACGTAGAGTCAGACTGAAACATTCAATGTCATAGCCGGGATTTGAACCGCGGATCTCCCGGTCTCTGGTCGTGTGTAGGACAGGAGTTGGATAGGTAGAGTCAGACTGAAAAATTCAATGTCATAGCCGGGATTTGAACCGCGGATCTCCCGGTCTCTAGCCGTGTGTAGGACAGGAGTTGGATAGGTAGAGTCAGACTGAAACATTCAATGTCATAGCCGGGATTTGAACCGCGGATCTCCCGGTCTCTAGCCGTGTGTAGGACAGGAGTTGGATAGGTAGAGTCAGACTGAAACATTCAATGTCATAGCCGGGATTTGAACCGCGGATCTCCCGGTCTCTAGCCGTGTGTAGGACAGGAGTTGGATAGGTAGAGTCAGACTGAAACATTCAGTGTCTTAGCCGGGATTTGAACCGCGGATCTCCCGGTCTCTAGCCGTGTGTAGGACAGGAGTTGGATAGGTAGAGTCAGACTGAAAAATTCAATGCCATAGTCGGGATTTGAACCACGGAGCTTCCGGTCTCTAGCCGTGTGTAGGACAGGAGTTGGATAGGTAGAGTCAGACTGAAACATTCAATGGCATAGCCGGGATTTGAACCACGGATCTCCTGGTCTCTAGCCCTGTGTAGAACAGGAGTTGGATAGGTAGAGTCAGACTCAAAAATTCAATGCCACAGCCGGGATTTGAACCACGGAGCTTCCGGTCTCTAGCCGTGTGTAGCACAGGAGTTGGATAGGTAGTCACACTGAAAAATTCAATGCCACAGCCGGGATTTGAATCACGGAGCTTCCGGTCTCTAGCCGTGTGTAGCACAGGAGTTGGATAGGTAGAGTCAGACTGAAAAATTCAATGCCACAGCCGGGATTTGAATCACGGAGCTTCCGGTCTCTAGCCGTGTGTAGCACAGGAGTTGGATAGGTAGAGTCAGACTCAAAAATTCAATGCCACAGCCGGGATTTGAACCACGGAGCTTCCGGTCTCTAGCCGTGTGTAGCACAGGAGTTGGATAGGTAGTCACACTGAAAAATTCAATGCCACAGCCGGGATTTGAATCACGGAGCTTCCGGTCTCTAGCCGTGTGTAGCACAGGATTTGGATAGGTAGAGTCAGACTGAAAAATTCAATGCCACAGCCGGGATTTGAATCACGGAGCTTCCGGTCTCTAGCCGTGTGTAGCACAGGAGTTGGATAGGTAGAGTCAGACTCAAAAATTCAATGCCACAGCCGGGATTTGAATCACGGAGCTTCCGGTCTCTAGCCGTGTGTAGCACAGGAGTTGGATAGGTAGAGTCAGACTCAAAAACTCAATGCCACAGCCGGGATTTGAATCACGGAGCTTCCGGTCTCTAGCTGATGCTCTACCTCTGAGATATCATGGCAACATGACGGCATAGCATTAAATTCCTAAACTCACTTGCATGTTTCCCGGTAAACCACAAGGTGATCTCAAACTATTTTGAGACAACCCCATTGGCGACTTACAATGTTGTAAGTACTTCAGGTCCCAGGATTCACAGTATAGCCAACTGTTATGGTTACCTTGTATGGTTTACATGCGAGTCAGTTGAGACATTCAATGCTATGCCGGCATGTTGCCATGGTAGCTCAGTGGTAGCACAACCTGCTGGAGACCGGGAGATCCGTGGTTCAAATCCCAGCTATGGCATTGAATTTTTCAGTCTGACTCAACCTATCCATATCAGATTTTTAGTTATGGACCCACCCACACACCATAAACCTTTTTCTAAGAATGCTTTATTACTTATTCTAATACGCAGTAAATGTACATAAGTAGAGAAGGTATTGTACTCCACCTAAAAATTCGAAACTGAAAATTTCGCCACAAATATGTTTCGAGTTCCCCTGAGTTCGAAAAAAGCATCTGGTGTGCTGCACTGATATGACTTTCTCTAGCTGTTGCGCAACAAGCGTTTCTTCTATCTCTCACGCTAATTGAGATGAACATTAGCAGAAATTGCCTTATTACTTGCTTCCTTGTAAAAAGTCAAATCTAGTTAAATAATATTCAAATCTTTTACAATTTAGTTTGCCATGCGGTTGAATTGTTATTATTATTTTAGTTTGAATTATTATAATTATTATTATTATTTTTTTTTGCATGACCAGAAGTTGAGTGATTCCCGTACGAAGAAAACTAAGTATTTTAAAACTTAAACCATTAGTAACAAATATCTCTGAAAAAATGTATATTACATGTGTTTGTGTGTTTTAACAAGATATGCAGTTTTTGTGTATTAAGTTTTTGTCTATGTGTTTCCAGTTATGCAAAAGCTATCTAGAATGAAGCTATGCACAGAAAGTTGAAGCTATACATTTTAATTGTCATGGGAATATATCTAAACTGTATTTTAATCAAAACCGTTAGTCATTTTTCAGAAAGCAAACTTTTGAAACTTTCTTCCAAGTAAAGCGTAGTTGGAACCGGAGAAATTTTCTTGAAACTTCGTTTCGCATCCTTGAACTTAAACACACAGTTTGATATTAACGGATTTTTAGTTTTTGAGCTATGCCGTACACAGACGCACGTGGACATTTTTCCTAAAAATGATTTTTTTCAGGGGGACTAAAAACACATATTACGGGTGACATTTCGGGATCCAATTTTTGGTGCAACACAACACCTTCACTATACACCATTTGGATAGTACGAGTAGAGAAAGTAACAATTGTTTTCTCAGACGTCTCTTTATCAGGCTTGAGATTCTTTTCGGGTCGTAAATCTACGACACATTATCACCAGGTTTACGTCCCTTTCGAAGGAAGCCGTGTTAAGTACTTTAGCACTCGAAAAAATGCATTGCCTTCGGCCGTTTAAAGGCAATAATAAACTATAATTTTAATAGGTTTCAATTCTATGAATACAAAATTGATTTCCTTAATATTTCAACACAGGTTTATAAGGTACTTTATTTTATGTTATCAATTTTGTTTGTTAAATGGTTTCTTATGCGCAATTCCTCATTATATTTTTCTGCCTATGCCACCAAATGTAGCGGTAGTAATACGGTATATTGTATGCATGTATTGTTATGCTGGGATCTAATGGTGGAAACGAACAAGTTCAAGAGAAAACCCAAGGTCCAGATCTGTACAAAGGCAAAGACAGGATTAAGGTGAACCTTTAAATTAAAAGAATCCAAAGCAAACTTCACAAATTTACTAGACATTAAGCACCATTTTTACAAAATACACAAAACTCATTAACAAAGTTCATGCCTGCCACGACTTTAAAGAAAGAAATTAGGCCACTTTAGGCCAGTCAAAATGGCTTACCATGAAATATGAGCGAGCAGCTTGAAAAATGGTACCAAGTTAAAACCGAAAACAGTCCATGATTAATTAGTTATACATTTTGACATACCGAAAGGCTCGCTCCACTATCATTCAGCACGGCGCAGCTGGCCTGGAAATGTAGCGCCTCTTCGGCGCTGAACAAGGCCCGGCAAGGTGTGAAATCTCAATTAACTTTTTCACGCACGGCGAGTAGCCAATCCCTCTGGTAGTGGAGCTCGTGACGAGTCCAGGCATGCGCTGTGAAGCGGATCTACGCTTCACAGCAGTTTTAAAGACATTCTAAGCCATTTTTTCAACTTGCTTTGCTTTAACACCGACTTATCAGCACCTGATACCCACACGTTTTATGTTATGTTTATCCGGGGACCATGCATCGCCGATCTCAAATTACTTATATCAGTCACGTGCACAATCTCGCAAATTATTTCGGTGTAGTTCATTAACACCTGTATATATATTTCAATAAGATATCTTACATACTGTGGATTTCCCAAATGCTCACTTGTTTTTGTTTGTTTGTGTTTTTTGTTTTTTTCATTTGTTTGCTGGATTACTTTATGTTTGACATATCCAGTATTGCACTAGTTTGCGTATGTCAAGTTCTAAATCAGTATAGAGTGGAAGCCTGATTGGTAGAAGTGGTGGTACCGGAGAAATTCTATCAGGACTCAATGAGTGCCAGTTCCCGACCCATTCTTTACAATGTTGGAAGCAGAGCATGAGAGCAAAAAGCAGATGAGAGTTTAGGTTAAATTGCAGCAAGAACTTTGTGAGACTCGTTTTGTTTCGTTATTCTTACTAACACGACAAAAATATTATCGTGTGTTTAGCTGGTATCATACCGAGCGAGTTGGCGCTACCGTATCATGCGTGAGAGGTTGTGCGGGTTCGATCCCTGTTGACCGCGCACTCTCACTTGGGTTTCTCGTGCTTCCACCTTGTCACTTAGGGGTTGCTTTTTCTCCAGGATCTGCTTTCCATTATTTCCCTCTCTGCTACTTCCCTTTCCCTCAGGTACTTCAAATGTTCTAGGCTCGTACTGTGTCACAGCACTGGCCATCAGCGCGACGCATGTGCATCCTAAATGCTGTTTTCGGTGTTGAGGCGGCGTTATGATCGCTGGTGGAGGCCGAGAACCTGTTGGCGGCTGCACAGCGTTAGGGACTACCGCGCGCATCTGTAGCCTGTGTTTCTGTGGCAAATGGCCTCCTGTGGTTCCCTCACTTCATTCATTCCTCATGGGGGTGTAAGCGCGCAATAGATCTTCATAGGTCCCTGTGCGGGAGGTGTCCCCCACCGTTGTCTAATCTTTACCTTACAACTAGTATCATGGCCCAGAAAAATCCAAATTGTCCTGTAACTTATGGTAGAAATTTCATGAATCTGGGTCATGCCTAATATAGTCAAAACACATAACTATGGACTTCCGCGCGTCTTCATAATCTGTGTTCATGTGGCATGTGGCCTCCTGTGTAATTCCCTCGCTTTATTCCTTCCTCCTAGTGGGTGTTAGCACACAAGAGATCTCTATAGGTCGCAGTGCGTGAGATATCCTTCACCGTTGTCTAGCCTTTAGCTTTTAGCCGCATCATAAACCACAAATGTTCAAATTCTCCTATGCTCTACTATTTGGGTATGAATTGGCAACTCTGGTTCATGGTATGCTGCAAGCCTAACATCATATATTAACCTTGGAAGTAAGTGTAGCACATAAAGCAAGATATCTCACTCGTGACCACAGAGTTAGGGAAACGCCGTCCGTATCCGCTAAAGATAATAGCGAAGCCCAGCAAGCATTTAATATATTCAACAAGCTGTTATACACACGTATGCTAACAGCACTTCCCTTCAGGAACTTGGTAAACAAACGTCACCACAAACATTTCTGGCTCAGCTTAACGGGACAGGCTAATAAAAATTTGGATAAAATATGCTAGTCCTGTTTTTATTAAAATTCGTTGTTGCTTCCTGATTTGAAAAGTGGTATAAATTTTAATCTCTTGCATCTTTAAATGCCCGAATACATAGTATGTAGAGAAACTATTGCATCGCATCCAAAAATTCGATATAGAAATTTCACCGAAAATATGCTTTGGGGTCCCTGAAAACGAAAATAGCATTTTCAGAAAAAAGATCCGTGTGTGCATATGTCTGTATGTGTGTTTGTGGGTCTGTGGGCAACATAGCTTAAAAACGAAGGGACCGTTAAATACCAAACTTGGTATTTAAGTTCCGTAACTTCCAAGGATGCGACACGAAGATTTTCAAGACACCCCCCCCCCAGTTACCCTTTACATGGAAAAAAATTCGAAAATTTTGATTTTCTTAAAAAAGACTAACGATTTTGATTAAAATATTATGACAAATAAAATGGGCATGTTCAACTTTCTGAAAATAGCATCTAAAGACGTTTATTCTGGATGACCTTTAAGGAATTTTGCATAAGTGGTAAACCGTAAGAGATAGGCAAAAACTTGCTAAACAGAAAATAAAGGTCTCCTTAAAATACACAATTTATGTTATATACATCTTTTTCGTGGAATTTTCCGTTTTTGAGGTATTCCTTGTTATTAGTTCCAACTTTCAAATACTTATACTTTTCTCATTTGTTATCTCCTGTATATACAATTAGGGTACATTAATCATATAGCAACCAGCTTTTAAAATATCTGACTGTCGATTTAGTCTATGGTACTCCCTTACTTCCTTTCTACTTACAAGGAAGCAGATTGGCATTAAGTAAATAGAAGAATAAGCTTTTTAGCAATAATTTAATGTAGAGATGTAGAGAAAGCCATGTGAATGGAACACATCACATTTGTATAGCCCCCTTTAACTTCAATAGACTTTCACTTGAGCATCAACGCATCTTACAATAGGATATTGGCATTAGATACAACATTTCACATCACTAAACACACAAATACAATAACATTATTTCTCGATTAGTATGAAGTAGCTTTTGGTATAAAAGGTCATGTGAATTCAGCATATCAGTTTTGTTTTCCATATCGGTCAAAGAAGGAGAGCGTTTAAAGCAAACATCTGTTGAAAGTTTTGAATATCACTTATTTTCCCTTAATCCTTATGTGCATACAACAAAATATGCAGCAAACCATTTCTGCTAATACTCACTTCGAGTAGCATGAAATAGATTGGAGGAATAAGCTTCTGCAAGAAAAATGCTGTGGAAAGTCATGTGAATGTAACACATCAGAGTTTTGCTTTCTTTATCACGTATGTACAATGTACATAGTAGCCAGAGGAGGTATTGCATTCCATCCAAAAATTCGATACTGCAAAATGCAGGGTCCTAAGTCTATTGTGTTACAGTCACATGCCATTCTCTAGTTGCTCTGCAAACTTCTTACTAAAGATTATTCTTCTTTCTACACAATGCTAATCGAGACAAACATTAGCAGAATATTCTTATTACTTAGTCCCTTATAAGCAGAAGGAAACTAAAGGAACGTGTCATGCTAAAGTGATATTCAAATGTTTTAAAAATTATCGTTATGCGATTGTCAATGCAAATCGCATCTTTGCTTGGCCAGGAGTAGAACAAAAGAAAAACGGACATTTTCTGTCTGAGAAAAGTATAACTACTTCACAATTGAAACCAATAACAAGGAATATTTCAGAAACGGTTACCTTCACAACAAAACGTAAAGGATATAAATTGTGTGTTTTGACGAGATTTGGATTTGTTGTGCAGTAAGTTTATATAGCAGTTTAGCAAAATTCATCCAGAATAAAGAGTCTTCAGAGGCTATTCCCAGAAAATTTAAGTACCTTTAATATGCGCAGATTTTAATCAAAGTAGTTAGAATTATTTTTGATGGAATCAAAATTTTCGTAAAATTTTAAACGTAAAGGGTAGTTTGAGGGAGAGGGGGGAAATTCTCTGGAAAAATCTTCGTGTCGCATTCTTGGAAGATACCAACCTAAATATTAAGTTTGGTATTTAACGGTGTTTTCGTTTTTGAACTATGCTGTCCACACACACACACACACACACACACACACACACACACACTGGTCTCTTTCTAAAAATGTTTTTTTATTCAGTTTCTCTCAAAACATGTATATCCTGTGACACCTCAGTATCGAATTTTTCGGTGCAATACAATACCTTCTCTATACTCTATGTACATAGTATGTGTAGAGAAAGTAAAACAAGTTTATGAAAGTTTAAGTTAGTGAGTTGACGTTTTTCTGATGTATTTTTGTTTACTAGAAAAAGCATCACCAAAGGCGCATCTTTGTGTAATCAAAGACGAAGGTACACGTCAAACTGAAAAAAACCACATACGTCGACTTTCAGTTGTTTTATTTTGTATGGCTCTGCTTTTCACAGTCGTCATAGTGACAAACTGCTGAAACCTTGGTTCTTATATCTACATAACGTTCCGAGCTTGATTTAGAACTCTTAAAGGAGGTTTTGTGAAGCTTTAAATGAAATTAACCATTAAGTTACAACTAACTCAGGAATTTTCAGAAGGGTAGAGTCAGACTGAAAAATGCAGTGCCATGGTCGAGATTTGAACCGCAGATCTCCTGGTCTCCATCCTGTTGATGGAATAACATGTAAACATGTTGACATAACTTTAAATTCTCCAAATGCTCATATTACTTTCTCTACACGTACTATGCACATAGTGTATAGAGAAGGTATTGCACTCACTGGAAATATACGTTTTAGGGTCCCCTTTATCCAAAAAAAAAGAAGGCATTTTCAGAAAAAGGTCCGTGTGTGAGTGTGCCTGTGTACGCGATAAATCAAAAACGAAAACTCGGTAAATACCAAACTTGGTATTTAAGTTTAGTATCTTCCAGGGATGCGACACGAAAGTTTTGAGAAAAATCCCCCCACCCCAAACTACCCTTTACAAGGAACTTTTTTTTAGAAAATTTTGATTTCCTCAAAATTGGCTCTAACGATTTTGATTAAAATATCATACGTTAAAGATATTTGCCTTAGAAATAAAATGTATATCTTGAATTTTCTGGGAATAGCCTCTGAGGACTATTCTGGATGCATTTTATGGAATTTTGCATAACTGCTAAACCGTAAGAGATGGACAAAAACATACCCAACAAAAAATGTAGAGCACTTTAAAACACACAATTTATGTGATATGCATTTTTTTCATAGAGTTTATCGTTTTTGAGTTATTCCTTGTTTTTGATTTCACCTTTAAAAACACAGTTTTCTTATACAGGAATTTGTCAACTGCTGTCCATACAAACAAAGGAACTTCAGTCACATAACAACCAGCTTTTGACCATCACTTTAACCTATGATACTCTCTTATTTCGCTTCTACTTACGAGGAAGCAACTAATAAGACTACTTCCGATAATTTGTTCTCAATTAGCATGAAGTAAATAGAAGCATAATTTTTTAATAATAATTTGTTGCAGAGATGTACAGAAAGTTAGGTAAATAGAACATATCGGATTTTTTTTTGTTT
Source organism: Hymenopus coronatus (assembly GCA_030762935.1). Taxonomy (NCBI): domain Eukaryota; kingdom Metazoa; phylum Arthropoda; class Insecta; order Mantodea; family Hymenopodidae; genus Hymenopus; species Hymenopus coronatus. The sequence goes on from CM060898.1 coordinate 144,372,250, forward strand.
TTTTTTTGTTTTTTTGTTTTGTTTTGATATTCTCTACACGTACTATGCTTATAGTAGCTAGGGAAAGTAATATTCCACCCACAAATTCGATGTCGCCCTCCGTGGTATAATGGTTACCATGCTAACCTCATATACCCAAGGCCGCGGGTTCAAACGCGGCATGGCTTCCTTCGGAAGGGAAGTAAAGCCTAGATTTACGGCACGTAAAAGAACCTCAAGCCTGATAGAGAGGCCTCTGAGCAAAATTAAGTGGTTCTTTCACACACGATATAGAATGGGACGCTAAGAACCACATCAGTTAAAGAGCGTCTATAAATAACGCGCCATTTATGCCAAATTTGTAGAGAAGTTCCTTGTTATGAATTTCAATTTTAAAATTCTTAACACTCTTTTCAAACATCTTTTTCGTTTCCTCTCTCTTTTGTTTTACTACTGGCCATGTAACGTGAAAACCGAGTTTCAGTTGTTTCACATAGCGACAGACTTTTTAAAAGATTTGACCATTGTTTTAGACTGGTGTATGTCTTATTTTCCTTGACCTAGAAGAAATTAATGCAACTATTTCTGGTAATGTTTATCTCGATGACCTTGCTGTAGATAAAGGAATAACCTTTAGTAACAAGGTTAGTTGAGAAAACCTTGTGAATGCGACACATCAAAATATTCACGGATCCACAAGATCTCAGATTAAACGTTTTATGGCGAGATATCCCAATGGCGGTTTATAATGCTGCAAGTACTTTAAATCCTGGGTTGTATAGATTAAGTGTTAGGTGAATTAAGGGTATTGACCATTAATTTACCTTGATGGTGTAATAGTTGTTAAAACTATCAACTAAATACTTACTGCACTGCAGTCGCCATTGGCTCATGTCATCTCAAAACATTTAATTCGCGATCTTGTGGTTTATCGAAAAAATGCAAGTCAGTTGGGTAATGTAATGTCGTCATGTTGCCATGGTAGCTCAGTTGTAAAAGCACCCGGACGGAGACCGGGAGATCGAGGTTCCAACCCAGTCTCATTCTCGTCCTACACATGGCTTGTGAAAAAATAACTAATCACCATTAGGAAACTGAAAGTCTCGCCGAATATTTCACGCTAAATCACGATAACCAGAGGTATATCAATTACTGCGGAGAAGGAAGAAGTAAAATAACGGTTTTCATAAAAACAAATGGTCTCTTAATTGTATTTCAGTTTTATTTAAATGCATTATCTTGTACTCGAATACTGCACGTATTCATTCTGCAACAATGGTCAATTTTATGCAATTGTCGATTGTTTGTAATCTTGTCACAGTATTTCAATTTATTTCGTCAATGATCTTGGGTGTTCCTCTGTGTGTTCTGCAAAGAAAGTATTGAAGCTGATGTGAAAACAGTTCATTAAGGAAGCTCGTCAAATGTTCGAGTCAAGTCTCCGGATAGACAATACCAGCAATACACACAGAGTCTCTATAAACTTGCGGAAAGGACAAAGAATAGTTCACACACCACAAGTTCCTCAGAGCCCAAAGAACTCTTACATAAATCCGCCCAACAGGCGCATGTAAGCTGGAGTTCCAGCGGACATTGAACCATTGTAATTTGAAGCAGTATTTGACTGGGGTGGATGGCAGAAACGTCAGATAGGTTGCTGTATGCGACTTTTGAATAACAACAATGATGGTTTGTTAGACCCGTCTCCTGTTTCTGGTCACAGAACACAAGGTACTGGGCAACCCTAACATTGTGTGTCAGCAGCCACTGCTTCTTCTTCCTTCCAATGTGAGGGCCAATGAGCTGTTCCGAGGATAATTAACTTCCAGTTACATCTCTCCATCGTCTTCTTGGTCTTGCCAAGTTTTCCTTAGGTTTATAAAACATGTAATCTACAAGGGGACATTCTCTTTCCAACGATTCCGGTACTTACATATTGTATCTACTATATTCTCGGCTGTGTCTAACTCTGCCTCTTCCAATCTTCCCTACCAGATACATACATTTGTGCTGCTTCTAGTCGTTTACTTGACTTCTCAGCGTCCAGCTTTCACTTCCATATCTCAGGACTGACTTAAATATAGTATACAATCTCTGTTTTATTTCAGTTCTCACGCTCCTTCCAAAATATTTCTTAATATATCCATTCAGTTTACTGTATTCTGCAATGTTCGTTTCTAGGCACAGCATGTTGAAAAAAACTGATGTGTACCATTCACATGACTTTTTCTACATCTATGCAACAAATTATTCTTAAAAACCTAATACTTCTATTAACTTCATGCTAATCACAAAAAATTAGCAGAAATAGTCTTATTACTTGCTTCCTTATAAGTAGAAGCGAAATAAAGGAGTAGCATAGGTTAAAGTGATAATCAAAAACGTAACTGAAATTCCTTTGTTTGTATGGACAGCAGTTGACAAATTCCAAAATGAGAAAAGTATTAGTCTTTCATAGCAGAAACCAAAAACAAGGAATGTCTAAAAAACGATCAACTTCACCAAAAAAAATGTATATAACGTGAATTGTGTGTTTTAACGTGCTCTACGTTTTTTTCTGTGATAATTTTTTCTCCATCCCATACGGTTTAGCGGTTATGCAAAATTCATTCAGAATTAAGTAGTCTTCAGAGGCTATTCCATGAAAATTCAAGAATTACATTTTATTTGGCGAGTAAATATCTTAAATGTAATTGATTTTAATCAAAATTGTTAACCCTTTTTAAAAAAATCTAACATTTCAAAATATTTTCCTCGAAAAGGGTAGTTGAGGGTGGGGAGATTTTCTTGAAAATCTTCGTGTCGCATCCTTGAAAGATACCAAACTTGAATACCAAGTTTGGCTTTTAACGGTCTTTTCGTTTTTGAGCTATGCTGCCCAAACACACACACACACACACAGACACCGAGAGACAGACACACACACGGACATTTTTCTAAAAATGCTTCTTTTGGATTCATGAGGTCTCAAAACATGTATTTCCGGTGAAATCTCGGTATCGAATTTTTGGGTGCATTACAATATCTTCTCTATACACTATGTACATAGCACGTATAGAGAAAGTAAAAAAAAATATCAGAATAGTCTTATTACTTGCCTTCTTTTAGTAGAAGGGAAATAAGGGACTACTGTATACCAAACTGATGGTCAAAAGCTGGTTGCTATGTGACTGAAGTTCCTTTGTATGGACACGAGTTGACAAATTCCTGTATGAGAAAAGAATAAATTTTTCAAAGCTGAAACCAAAAACAAGGAATAACTCAAAAACGAATCAACTGCTCGCAAAAAAATTATAGGACATAAATAGTGTGTTTTAATATGCTCTTCAATTTTTGTTTTGTAAGTTTTTGTCCATCTATTACGGTTTAGCAGCTATGCAAAATTCCGTAAAATTCATCCTGAATAAAGTAGTCTTCAGAGGCTTTTCCCAGAAAATTTAAGATATATATCTTATTTGTTGTGTAAATATATTTAATAAAATCAAAATCTTCGAAAAAAGATCCATAAAAAGGTATTGGAAGTGGCGGAATTTTCTTGAAAATCCTCGTGTCACATCTCTGGAAAATACCAAAGCTTGATACCAAGTTTGGTTTTTAACGGTCTTTTCGTTTTTGGGCTATGCTGCCCACAGACATACACAGACATGTTTCTAAAAAGGATTTTTACTTTCTCTATACGTACTATATATAGTGTATAGAGAAGGTACTGCACTCCACCGAAAGATACGATACCAAGATTTCACCGGAAATGTATGTTTTAGGGTCCCCTGTATCCAAAAAAAAGCGTTTTCAGAAAAAGGTACGTGTGTCTGTGAACACGATAACTCAAAAACGAAAAGTCGGTAAAATACCAAACTTGGTATTTAAGTTTAGTATTCTCCAGGGATGTGATTCGAATATTTTGAGAAAAATCCCCCCACCCCAAACTACCCTTTACATGGAACATTTTTCTAAATTTTGATTTTTTCAAAAATGGCCGAACGATTTAGATTAAAATGTCGTATATTAAGATATTTACTTGACAAATAAAAGGTATATCTTCAATTTTTTGGGAATAGCCTCTGAAGCTTACTTTATTCTGAATGAAATTTACGGAATTTTGCATAACTGCTAAACCGTAAGAGATAGATAAAGCATTACTGCACAAAAAAATGTACAACACGTTAAAACATACACAATTTATGTTATATACATTTTTTTTCGAGGAGTTGATCGTTTTTTTAGATATTCCTTGTTTTTTGATTTGGTTTAAAAACGTGTACTTTTCTCACACAGATATTTGTCAACTCGTGACCATACAAACAAAGGAACTTCAGTCACCTACTAACCAGCTTTTGACTTCACTTTAACCTATGGTACTCTCATTTTTGCTTCTACTTACAAGGAAGCAAGTAATAAGACTATTTCTGCTAATTTTTTCTCGATTAGCATGAAGTAAATAGAAGAATAAGCTTACTAACAATAATTTGTTACACAGAAGTAGAGAAAGTCATGTGAATGGAACACATCAGATTTTTTATTCAGGGGGTCTCGGAACATGTATTTTCGGTGAAATCTCGGTATCGAATTTTTGGGTGCAATACAACACTATGTATATAATACGTGTAGAGAAAGTAAAAATTAAACGGTAAATCTATTTCAGCTCTTCGTTTGTATGATTTCACTGTAATTCCTTTATACTTACATAGTTTACTTTAATGTGCGCCACTCTGTGACAGACACGTGCGCCACCATCGTGAGCCGACACCCCGCAGCAGGTTGAGACAGAATCTGGATGTTGCCAACTTAGTGTCTGAAGAGACTGCTTCATGAAGCGAGTGGTGACGTCACTTCTCCCACTGATTATCCATTGTCACTAGGTCGTGCATCCCATAAAGACCCTTACACGTAAACAAGTGAGTGCAATTTCTGAACATTACGTCACAAAACCTGTGTACTTATCATAATTAATTATTATTCGCCGATAGGCGTGGGAGTGTAATTGCAGAGAAGGCGGTAACGATGTATTGTGTGATGGGACGGCCGTTATCACACTGATAACGTCCATTGTGTGGCGTCCTCTTATCGGCTCCTTTTGTTGCAGCCATCTTTGTCACGTAGGCGATAAATACCACCACTATCATGCTGCACAAGGCAATCGGTGTCAGACAGGAGGATAGCCTTTATGTGAACTGCTGTCACACTTCAACCAGATAAATACCTTGTTAAATCAAAAACAGCATCGCTTTTAAGCTTTTCCTGACCAGCACGAGAAGAGATGTGTGCGGTTGAAGACTTTAACAATATGACGTATTCCCTGCAACTGGGTGCTGCCCGGTGGCACAGTTCACTTAAAATAATAATCTTAACTTATATTTGGAATTGTTATACAACTAACATATGACATATACATGTTTTTTACTTTCTCTACAGGTAATATTAACATAGTGTATACAGAACGTATTGTATTGCATCCAAAAATTAGATACCGAGATTTCACAGGAAATATACGTTTTGAGCCCCCTGAATGCAAAAATAACATTTTTAAAAAAATCTGATGTTTTATACACTCACATGACTTTCTCTAACTGTTCTACAAACCTCTTACATAAGATTCTTCTTCTTTCTGTACCTTGCTAATCGAGGTACTCATTAGCACAATGTTCTTATTACTTAGTTCCTTATAAGCACGAAGAAAATAAGAGAAAACACTAGGCTAAATCCATAGTCAAATGTTTTAAAAGCTGTTATGCAATTGTCATTACAAATCGCTTCTTTTCTTGGCTAGAAGTAGAACAAAAGAAAAACTGACACTCCCGTCTGAGAAAAGTATAAGTATTTCACAACTGAAATTAATAACAATGAATACTACGAAAATGGTAAGCTCCACGTAAAAAATGTATATGACATAACTTGTGTATTTTAACAAGACCTACATTTTTTGAACATCAAGCTTTTGTCTATCTCCTACGGTTTACTAGTTATGCCAAATTAAGCAAAATTCACACAATTTCTGCTATTTACTTTTTGTCATGGTTCCGATTATTCCTTGTTATTGGTTTCACCTTTGAGAAACTTACTTTTCTCATACAGGAATTTGTCAACTCTTGTCAAAGGAATTTCAACCTCAAACAAAGGAACTTCAGTCACATAGCAACCAGCTTTTGACTATCACTTTCACTTATGGTACTCCCTTATTTCGCTTCTACTTATAAGAAAGCAAATACTAAGACTATTTCTGCTAATTTTTTCTGGATAAGCATGAAGTAAATAGAAGCTTAGTCTTTTGAAGAATAATTTGTTGCAGAGATGTAGAGAAAGTCATGTGAACGGAACACATCAGATTTTTTTTTTTTTTTTCCGCAAAACACAGGAATTGAGAAATTCCTATATGAGAACAGGTTAAGTATTTTAAAATCGAAACTACTAACAAAGAATACGTGCTTCGGTTGTAATGCGGAGATAGAGATGGCGAGTTGGAATCTGGCGTATAATGATGAGATATCTGGGTAAGGTTTTTTTCGGGGGTTTCCCTTACCCTCAGAAGGCCAACGTTGAGTAATTTTAACCTCCATGGACCCCAAGATCCTTTGAACATCATTTTACCGATTTCATACATCGTCCAGTAAAACCAACCACAACCAGGTAAAAAGACGTTATACTATATGAAAAAACAAAAACAAAATATCTCAAATATAGATCACAAATGATTAACTTGACAAAAGATGTATATGACTGTGTTTTAATGAGATCTTAATTTTTGTGTCATTTTACGGTTTGCCAATTATACAGGGTGAATGAACTATACCGAAATATATATTTCTTTGGTAGTGTTTAACGCCCGCGTTTACTGCTCTGGCACCGCAGACGATGGCACTGATAATACATGGTCTGACCACTCGGCCACGGATCGCCCAAATATTTTCACAGAATAGCAAATTACTTAAATAAGTAATTTGAGATAGGAGACTTATGATCTGTTTATTGACATTTCGAAGTAACGGCTATAAGTTTCTGAAGTCCAGTACGCCACGTATCGCGGCACTTCGTCTGAAATGAAAAAAAAATAATAATAAAAAGCATTTACTCTAAGACAGGAATCGAACACATGACCTCTGGGATAACAGCTTCGTGCGTTACGTATTAAGCCACCAGAGCAGTTGAAAAAACGTCTCCAGAGTAGGCAACATAACTCGAGAACGTAGTTAATGAATGTCAGTGTCGCACTGTCAAGTGATTAGTTCGAGATATTACAGATTTTTGCGATATTAAATCTTGAGAACGCTAGTAACGACCTGCTAAAAATCGATATTCCAATACTCGGGCAGCAGTTTTAAAGACATTCTAAGCCATTTTTACTTTCTATACACGTACTATGTACATAGGTAGTGTATAGAGAAGGCATTGTATTGCACCCAAAAATTCCATATCGAGATTTCACCGGAAATACATGTTTTGGGTCACCCTGAATCCAAAAAAAAAAAAACATTTTTGGAAAAAGGTCCGTGTGTGTGCTTGCGTGTGTGTGTGTCTGTGGACAGTATAGCTCAAAAAGCAAAAGACCGTTGAATACCAAACTTGGTATTTAAGTTTTGTATCTTCCAAGGACGCGACAGGAAGATTTTCAAGAAAAAACCGCACCTCCAACTACCCTTTACATGGAACTTTTTTCGAAATTTTGGTTTTCTTAAAAATGGCTTTAACGATTTTGGTTAATATCGTATATTAAAAGATATTTACCTGGCAAATAAAATGTATATCTTGAATTTTCTGGGAATAGCCTCTGAAAACTACTTTATTCTGGATGAATTTCACGGAATTTTGCATAACTGCTAAACCGTAAGACATGAGCAAAAACTTAACTCACAAAATATGTAGAGCACATTAAAACACACAATTTATGTTATATACATTTTTTTCCTGGAGTTGATCGTTTTTGACATATTGCTTGTTTTTTTTTTTTCAGCTATGAAAAATGTATACTTTTCTCATTCAGAAATTTGTCAACTCCTGTCCATACAAACAAAGAAACTTCAGTCACACAGCAACCAGCTTTTGATTATTAATTTAGCCTATAGTACTCCCTTATTTCCTTTCTGCTTACAAGGAAGTAAGCAATAAGACTATTTGTGCTAATTGTTTCTCGATTAGCATGAAGTAAATAGAAGCATAAGCTTTTTAACAATAATTTGTTGCAGAGGTAGAGAAAGTCATGTGAATGGAACACATCAGATTTTTTCAACCTGCTTTGCTTTAACACCGACTTATCAGCACCTGATACCCACACGTTTAACGTTATGTTTATCCAGGGACCATGCATCGCCGATCTCAAATTACTTATATCAGTCACGTGCACAATCTCGCAAATTATTTCCGTGTATTTAAAGAAATGCTTAAGAACCATTTTTGAGACAATCAAAAATGTTTAAAATGTTTGCATGTAAGGGCCGTTTGAGGAGAAATCTTTGTGTCGCATGTTTGGAAAACATTAAACTTAAATATCAAGTTTGGTATCTAACCGTGTTTTCCTTTTTGAATAATGCTGCTCACACATACACACTGACCTTTTTATAAAATGAAATTTTGGATTTAGGGAACGCCAACGTGTATTTCCTGTCAAAATTCGGATTCGTATTTTTGTTGGAATTCAGTACCTTCTCCATCTGCTATGTATATTTTACATGCTAGAACATTTAAAATATGAATTAAAAAAAGATTTACTCGTACTGAAAAAAACAATTCTGAATATTTTGTACATTAAAATGTATTATTAATATGTTAATTCGCTCCGTTACAATTTAATATTTATTACTCAAACACTAGGGTGCACTACCTCTGCTCTTGTGAAGTAATGACGTCACCTAGTCGTGTTACCCCGCCTCCTTCGATTTGTGCATGGCCGGTAGGAAGTATTTCCCCTTCAACCATTCAGTGGCGTTTAACTCAACGGTTCCACTCTCGACACTATGACACGTTTCAAGGGAACCAAACATATCGTATTCCAGCAAGAATGGGAGGTAGAATATTTTCTTGGTAAATGTAAAATGTATTATTCTCCTATTTTTGGGTTCCGATGTAATATTAAATGACACTTTGAAAAATACCATCGTGCTGAATATGGCAAACATTTTGATCAGGCATGCAATCGGTAACGGCACTTGAGTTTGAATTAATTTTGTCTGCAAAGACGTTCCCCACGATCTTCAAAAGAAGCTAGTTGCTTTACAAAATTCAAAAGTCACTAAATATTTTCAGAAAAAAGATTGACATTTCTTTCAATCTGTTCCCATGAAATTCCGATATTTTCTGAAAAGCATATATCAATATTTGGTTCTACGTATATAATTATGTGAACGGTTGTTCTTGAAAATGAGTCAAACAAAAAGCAAATATTGTATTAAGGAAGGCAGGGTCTGCATTTTAAGACTCTGTTATTCATCCCTGTCAGTAAACATTGATGAACTGAGTATGAGAATTTTTACAAATCGTATGCGTTATATCTGCATCACCTTAGCTACCTTATACCATTTAATTTTATATAGGCTGGTCGCAGAAAGAGTTGCAGCACATTATTTCTTAAATTATTTGAAACGTTTAAAAAATTAGTGACCCTCTCATGTAAAATACTTATTACTCCTCAGCCTCAAAGGAAACAGATTGATTGATTGAAACCCTAGCAACATGGATTGGAATAGCGGACATGGTTAACATTGCAGCATGGAATGTCAGAGGTCTTTACTGCAGAGGAAGTGATAAACGAACCTCTTGTACTGCATGAATGTGATGTTCACGCGGCTAAAATAAAATGTGAACTAGCAGACAAACGTTGCCAGGATTCCTAACGGAAACGTTACACAAGATGCAGTAAATGATTAAACAATTACATTACTTTACCTTAAGAACATTAACAAAAATGAAAAGGTAATGTGGAACGACGGAGGAGGATTTCAAGGATGGTCTCGGGTCCCCATGGCCACGCTCGCTAAAGCGTCTCGCTTTGGTGCTTCATGGGCAGGGGAACGTGGGTTCGAGTCCCGCCTTGGGCATGGATGTTATATGTTTGTGCAATGTGTATATGTTTGTAAAAGAAACAGTAAAACCAGTAAACCAGTAATCAGTAAAACCTACGGGGGGAAATGTAAATAGGGATACAGTACCGGAGTCCTGATCAGACTCCGCTACTGTTTTTAAAAAAAAAACAGAACCCAAAGGAAAGCGGGACAGAGGACTACCAGTTAAAACACGGAACGCATAAAATATCAATGGAAGGCATGAGAAGAAGACTAGAAAAAAGTGAAGCGCCAAACATTCCAAATTGTATTACAGAAAGGAGCTTCCAAACTATATGAAAATTATGGTGATATGAACATTATTATTTTATACAATAGTATAAAACAATAAGCAGAGTAAGACTAGTGGTCACTTTAAATTATTTTGTTAAATATTAAAAGTAACCTCCATTAACATAAAAATATTTTCGATTTTGTTATAAATGTTTCCTCTAATTTTAAGGACATACAGGAGAGATTAGTGCGACAATCTTCACGTATTCTCTTTTGTTTTATGTATCACCACAAAATGTAGTAAAAGGGTGCTATGTCGGAGAAACGAGGAGGCCATGAGATAGTTCCAGCACGTCCAATCTACATATTACCAAATTTGCCGTTTATCAGTATTTCAAAATGCTGTAATGCACCATTCAAATTCCTCTTCTCACATTGACGGAGGCGTTACCAACAAGGTAGCCCAGCCAGCTGACTCAGAAGTTTCGTGTGGGACTGGCATTCGGGAGGTGATACGTTTGATTCGGCCGACGTCTCTATCATAGCCCTTCATAGGTCTTTCCCGGGTCACTAGGCGAATATGGCGGACGTATCTTCATTCCCCCGAGCTTCCTGCCCCTTCATTTCATTCCAATCGGTCTGCTTTAGGATTTTAGGTGGCGGCGAGAACAGGTGCCCTTCCATGGTGGTGAATGAGCTTTGAAAATACAGCTCTCAACCGCAGAGTGGCCTTGCAGCAATACCTACTAGATAACTAAGGCATCGCAACACCACTGTGACGTCACGTACAAGAGGCATCGCTTGCTTGGCATTGGCATGCACTCCGTTAATGATAAATATTGGTTTGTGTGCGCAAAACACATGAACTAGTAATATTTAATTCATCTTAATATATAGAAGTCAGTGTATGTATGTACTAATGTTTGAATATGTATGCATGTATGTATAAGTATGTATATGCATATATGTATGCATTTGTAATAGAATTCTACAACGTTCAGATTTCGACCAAACTGGGTACAGATAATTTTTGACACAAGGCGAAAAATGCTGTCTAGCTAATATTTCATATTCCGTTCTGTTTCACTCACATGACTTTCTCTACACATTCTCCAGCATACTGTGATAACACGGGTTTATTCTTCATGTTAGTCCAGATATCCCGAAAAATGTTGTCTAGCTTATAATTCATATTGCGCTCTATGTTTCACTCACATGACTTTCTCTGCACGTTTTCCAGCACACTATGATAACACGCGTTTATTCTTCATGTTAATCCAGATATCCAGTCACACAAATCGAACAGATTTAACCTTAGTTATTCTAGATTAAAACTCCATATTCCGTTTGAAGTTACATTCACAAAGCTTTCTCTACACACTCTCTAACGACCATGATGATGAGGATTATTCTTCATACTACTTGAGATATCCATTTACAAAATTCCAACAGAGTTAAACCTTGGTTACTGACTAGCTTACAATTCCACATTCCGTTCGATATTACATTCACAGCACTTTCTCTGCAGTTTTTTCCAATACACTAAAGCAAGAAATTATTCTTCACGTTAATCGAGGTATCAATTTATACTCGTTCAACAGAATTGGCCCTTAGTTGCTGTCTAGCTTAGAATTAGATATTCATTTGATGTTACATTCACAGGTATTTCTCTACACATTCTCCAACACAGTATGCTATTTTAATATAAATAGCGCATTTTATTGAACATTAGGTACCAAATTAGACCTGCAAAGTTCCTAAAGATTTGTGATCATAGATTTAAAGATGGAATAGTCGTTCAATAATAGTATACCTATTGTTGGGCAAGTGCAACTTAAAACTATGCTGTAGGTATAAATCGTCAAACCATGAACAACACCGGCGATTTTGGCTAGTTAAATTGAATAAATAAAAAAGGAAAAGGAAAGTAACAAGGAAAGCAGTTAAACGAGATCCCATGTAAGCTTATAATGGTTGCATTTATCTCTTACTTAAAATTACAATAACGTTTAATAAGCGAAAGTCTATACAAAATGGCATTTAAAAGCATTATGCATGCCGTAAAAAATGTATTTATAAATGATTTGATTTACTTTGATATATTTTTTTTGTTTGCGATTTTTTTACCATTACTGTATGTCTGCATGTTCCTGCATACTTACAACTATCTATTTATACCAAATCTGTCATTCATATTACTTAGAAGAACATAAAACACTATACCGACATAAAAATAGCTCCTGTGGGGGGGGGGACGGACAGTAAAAAATGTTTGGAAAGAGGATTTGGGGATTTTTATGTATTCTTTTATGCTCAAAAATTCTAATCTAATTAACAAGGAAACTTTCTTCGATGTACACCCATGTGGAGAAACAAAGGAAAAAGAATGCTGCACTTAACAACAGTCAGTATATTGTTGGCTAAGTACAGAAAAAGATTTACAGCAGTGAAATATTAGCGCACACAAAAGAGATATGACTTTCAGTGACAGGGACATGCCTCTGCTGGATTTGAAAGATAGCTAGGTAGATAAAATATTATTTTTAACAACTTAAATGCAGCAAAACACATTAGAGCTATATTTTATAAATTAGGAAAGAATAGAGAACTTATTTATGCCAAAAACAAAAACTGCCAGATTTGTAATCTACTCAGTTCCCTTAAAATAAAATAAATTCCCTTATGACTTACTAAATTTAACAGGTTAAGCTTTATCATCACCTAAGGATTTTTCTAAGATTGTGAGGTAGGGTAATAACCTCAGTGAAAACATAGTCGTTTTCTTTTGCAAAATTAATTCCCTAATGGTTGTTAAATTTAACAGGTTAGGGTTTATCATCATCTACAAGTTTTCTAAGGTTATGGTGGCTTAATAGCCTTGGTAATTTGCTAAATTCAACATGTTAATTTTTTTTTTTTTTTAAATGATTTCCCTTATGGCTTGCTAAAACTAACAGATTAGGTTTTATCATTACCTACAGGTTTTTCTAAGGTTATGGTAGCTTAATGTCTTCAGTGATTGGATAAATTTAACATGTTAGTTTGTTTTTTTTAATTACTTCCCTAATGGCTTACTAAATCTAACAGGTTACATTTTATCATTGTCTACACTGCAGTAAGATTAAGGTATAATTACTTTTCTCACAGCTTGCTAAATGTTCAAGGTTATGTAGGTGAAGCTAAGGTTATGGTAGCATTACCTCCCCAATGGACTCAATTGATAAATCTGAAATAGGTTAGGTATACTTATTGCTCGGTATTGTTATAGTTTGCTTTTAATCTGGAATTCTTCAGTGATACTGAATATCAATTGCAACTGCATCTAAGGTTTTTTAGCATTACACGACCAATGACTTCCTGAACTAAATAACCTGAGGTTAGGTTAACTACCTTGCGGTAATTGTATTGCTCTAAACATTATTATTATTATTATCATCATAACAAGAGTCACATTTTATTGTTATTTACAACTGCAGACATGTGAATAGCAGTATTAATCTGCAGTGGTTTCCTAAAGGCAACAGGTTAGGTTTACGTGATATAATATGGATTCGTATTCATTTATTACTATTTGCAAAATTCTTGCATTTCTAATAATTAATATGTTAAATATGTTGTAATTATTCTTACCACAGAATAATTCATAACCTTATAGCTTTCCCTTGAAATGGCATGCAATCATTTCTGTCGCATAACCTCTAGTTTCGGAAACTTGAACACCTGAGCTTTATTGTCCCGATCATAATTTCCCTTGCAGTTCGGCACACAACACCTAAGCACCATTATTACACTAAATAATGCACTGCAATAATCACACAGTAATGCTAAAACAATACTCTTAACAATTCTTCAAACGAACTTCGCAAAATCCTGCAGGTAATGACGTCACAGGAAAGGGTAAAGGCAGTTGTTAGGCCTTCCAGTATCTAGAGGGTGTTGCTTTCTGTCATCTGTGGAACGTAGTGTGCTTAGTCAGGCCTCAGGCAAGGGTTTCTAGCTCTCCTCGCGGTCGGTTTCGGCCCTACTCTCCTACAAGGGGGTCTGACGCTCGATAAGCTCACGGTGGCTGCGATGTATGATTCGCCAGTAATTGTGCCTTCAAAAAAGATAGGGCCTATGACTATTTTACCAAGAATTCTGCGAAAAATATTGGCGATCAACGAAAAAACACAATCTAGGTCACATTAAAACACACAATTTATATTATATACATCTTTTTTCGTGAAGTAGATCGTTTTTGAGATATTCCTTATTTTAGGTTTCAGCTTTAAAAAACTTATACTTTTCTCATACAGGAATTTGTGAACTCGTGCCCATACAAATTAAGGAACTTCAGTCACATAGTAATCAGCTTTTGACTATCACTTTAACCTATGGTACTCCCATATTTCGCTTCTACTTACAAGGAAGCAAAGTAATAAGACTATTTCTGCTAATGTTTCTCGATTAGCATGAAGTAAATAGAAGCATAAGCGCTTTAACAATAGTTTGTTGCAGAGATCTAGAGAAAGTCATGTGAATGAAATACATCTTTTTCTTTTACAGTCACCTGGTGAATAGGATCCTTCAAGAAAAGCAATTCACAATAGTGCGAATAAATGTAACCCTACTGGATCAGTACACAGTACAACGTAGAGTTTAAACACGAGATAAACTTCACGCAAACCTTGAGCGTTCGCCAACAAAATCACTCCGAAAATTAGCACAACAAGTGGGAGGCATCAATGGCTTCTGTACATAGACAACATAACCTCAAATTCTGCAGGCTGCGTACAAATCGTGTATACCGCTACATGACATTCAAACTGAATGTGCTTTTGGTGCTGACTTTGGTACACATTTTTACTTTGTCTACATAGTACATAGTATGAAGGTAGAGAAGACATTGCACCCCACCCAAAAATTAAATACCGATATTTTACCGGAAATACACCTTTTCGGGTCACTCAGGTTTAGTATCTTCAAAGGGTACGACACGAAGCTTCTGTGGAAATTCCCACATCCCAAACTAACCTTGGAGTGGAAAAGATTTCGAGACCTGATTTTCTCAAAAATAGCTGTAAAGATTTTCTTTAAAATACCGTGTATTTAAGATATTTACATTACAAATCAAATATATATTATCTTAAATTTTCTGGGAATAGCCTCTGAAGACTACTTCGTTCTGGATGAATTTTGCCAAATTTTGCATAACGTGCTAAACCGTAAGGAATAGACAAAAACTTACTGCACAAGAAATGTACATCTCTTCAAAACACATAATTTATATCCTTTACGTTTTTGTTCTGCAGGTAACCGTTTCAGAGATATTCCTTGATGTTGGTATCAATTGTAAAGTACTTGTACTTTTCTCAGACAGAAGTTGTCCATTTTTCTTTTGTTCTACTCCTGGCCAAGAAAAGAAGCGAATTACAATGACAATCGTTTAACGACAGCTTTTAAAACATTTGACTATCACTTTAGTATAGCTCATTCCTTTTGTTGCCTTCTACTTATAAGGAGCTAAGTAACAAGAACATTCTGCTAATGTTTATCTCGATTAGCATTGTGTAGAAAAAAGAATAAATATTTGTAAGAAGTTTGTAGAACAGTTAGAGAAACTCACGTGCGTGTAACATATCAGAGTTTTTAGTTTTGTTTTCAAAAAGTCCTTAATTTCAGTGTTATGTATAATCATAAACACTATTATTTTCAATAACATCAAAAAACTGCTGCACAGGATTATTCATTGTACAGTTTTAGAAGATACTACAAAATGTCAGAGCTCTGAGGTAAGTAGTTTCAGAGAAAATATACATTGTTAATGGAATACTGCAATGTTGTAGAAAACAGTCCAGAAAGTTTATCTCATTTTAAAGTGTAATATTTCTTCAGGCCCACTAATGCAGTAACACTTACTAATACAAGGTAAAACACACAAAATACAGGATCAATCACACTCTATATATGGTGTACTTACAGATTTATTATTTTAAGAAAATATGACATTAATTGTGCATTTGTTCTGAAGTATTAAGACCTGAATGACAAAGTTAAGCCTTTCGTTGTAATTTCCCTTCTGTAATTTTAACATCTGGTATTTTCACAGAAAAATTTTCAATCACATTGTTATTAGCTAGCATATGGTTTATTTGGTTCCTAAAAGCAAAGGGAGATTTTTAATTGAAGTATAACGGGCAACTCTCACGGACTGAGGTAGATCCTCCTCCCAACTGACTGAAAAGTGCAAGTCTTTTGGTGCGGGCCGAACCTCTCCTGCTGTTGGCTTCTATCTTACCTGTGCTTTGGGACGGGGTAGTACGGCAAGCTACGGGCAAGTATTTGAGGCGGCAGTTCTTTACGTCACTGCTCATGAATCATTATCATGTTCATATCAAAGGGTTCCTATTATTATAATAATGATATGTTTGTGTGATTGATTTATGTTATTTTCTTCTATTTAGTTCATAAGGTTTAACTTAGCTATATTAACGTTTCCAAGGCAAAGCTGCAAGGAACTGCGCAGTTAAATCTAACAAAGGACACCCTGCATTGTCCTCAAAAGCATCGAGAATTAGTGATCTTTTTTAATATCTTATGCGTGCATTAGGGCTATAAGTGCTTGCTCTCTTAAAGTTCCTACAGTTTCGCAAGCAGAATATTTTTCCTGATGTCTGTGAGACACCTGGACAGAACACAAAGAAACCGTGTGACACAGAGACGGCAAAAGTAAGTTTTGGAGGCACGTTTTGGGCAATGCTTAAGGCAGACATCTTGCCTCTTTTTCCATATAAGCAAAGCCAAAATTCAGAAATTAGACAGTCTCTTCTGTCAGCCACACACGCACTCCACGTTACTCAGTGCAAAGTATTGAAGTGATGTTAATTAGTGCTAACACGTATTATCATTAAAGTTTAAGCTGCCAGTATATATCAAGTGTTTATTCAAGTGTAAATATAAATGTTCACCGAGGATTGTCGAGGTGACTTCATTATAGTGTTTGATTGAAAGAGGATCATTTTGAAAGCAATCTCTGCTATAGCCACTTGAGCTAGCGCCGCCGAAGCAGAGCAAGGATCCACATCTTCAGCAAAGCTACGTTGTTTATTCAAGTCCTGGTATCGAACATGGTGAACTCATTCTCAATTGCGTTTGCTGTCACTTTATCACTCAACTGACATAATATCTAAGATAGCATATGGAAAGTGTCTTTCCCATCGACAATTAAACAATACTAAACATAAACAAAGACACGCGACATGTTGCCTGTGAGTTACTGGAAGTTGTTATCAATTCTGCCGCCTGTTTCTCTATTGGGTACACAACTAGTGTGCTGTAACCTGCTCTATTACTCCTAACTCTTAACTAAACAAAATTCATAACTTTCTCAAACCAAACTTCAGCAAGTAGCAGAACTTTTATTTTCTCTACACGCACTATGTACATAGTGTATACAGAAGGTATTGCACTCCACCCAAAAAAAGCATTTTCAAAAAATGTTCCATGTGTGTATGTGTGTATCGGTGTGTCTGTGAACACGATAACTCAAAAACGAAAAGTCGGTAAAATACCAAACTTGGTATTTAAGTTTAGTATCTTCCAGGGATGCGACACGAAGATTTTAGAAAAATCCTCCCCAATCACCCATCACATGGAACTTTTTTCGAAAATTTTGATTTTCTCAAAAATGGCTCTAACGATTTTGATTAAAACACCGTATATTAAAGATATTTACCTGACAAATAAAATGTATATCTTGAATTTTCTGGAAATAGCCTCTGAAAACTGCCTTATTCTGCATGAATTTTACGGAATTTTCCATAACTACTAAACCGTAAGAGATGGACAAAAACGTAGTATACAAAAAATGTAGAGCACGTTAAAACACACAATTTATGTTACATACATTTTTTTCGTGGAGATATCGTTTTTGGTATATTTCTTGTTTTTTGGTTTCAGCTTTGAAAAACATACTTTTCTCATACAGGAATTTGTCAACTCCTGTCCACACAAAGAAACTTCAGTCACATAGCAACCATCTTTTGACTATCACTTTAACATATGGTACTCCCTTATTTCGTTTCTACTTACAAGGGAACAAGTAAAAGGACTATTTCTGCTAATGTTTCCTCGATTAGCATGAAGTAAATAAAAGCATAAGCTTTTTAACAATAATTTGTTGCAGAGATCTAGAGAAAGTCATATACATGGAACACATATATTTCTTTTACAGTCACCTGGTCAATAGGATCCTTCAAGAAAAGCAATTCACAATAGTGCGAATAAATGTAAACCTACTAGATCAGTACAAAGTACAACGTAGACTTTAAACACAAGATAAACTTCACGCAAACCTTGAGCGTTCGCCAACAAAATCACTCCGAAAATTAGCACAACAAGTGGGAGGCATCAATGGCTTCTGTACATAAGACAACATAACCTTAAATTCTGCAGGCTGCGTACAAAGTGTCTATACAAACTGACTGTGCTTTTGGTGTTGACTTTGTATAAATGTTTCTGTTGTTTGTTGTTATTTTCTCTACACGTTCAATGTTCATTTAGGTAGAGTATTCCACCTACACCTACGCTACATCTCTACAATAAATTATTGTTAAAAAGTTTATTCTTCAATTTACTTAATGCTAATTGAGAAAAGATTGGTAGAAAGGCTCTTATACTTGGTTCTTTGAAAGTAGAAGGGAAGGAAGTACCATAATCTTTGCTTTCTGATTGAAGTTCCTTTGTTTGTATGGACACGAGTTGACAAATTCCCATATGAGAAAAGTATAAGTATGTTAAAGCTGAAACCAGTAAACAGAAATATCTCAAAAACGGTCAACTTCACGAAAAACTGTATATCACATAAATTGTGTGTTTTAACCTGATCTACATTTTTTGTGCAGTAAGTTTTTGTCTATCTCTTACAGTTTATTAGTTATGCAAAATTCCGCAAAATTCACTTAGAATCAACATGTCTTCAGAGGCTATTTCCAGAAAATTGAAGCTATACATTTTAATTCAAAATCTTCTCGGGCTTCTAGCCAGGTAAAAACTTGGCTTGACACCAACGTTTCGAAGAAGTACATCTTCCTCGTCTTCAGGGTGAACTATACATTTTATTTGTCATGTAAATATCTTAAATATATGATATTTTAATCAAAATCGTTAGTCATTTTTGAGAAACTTTTTACATACAAAGGGTAGTTCGGGGCGGGGGAATTTTCTTTCTATGTACAATGTACATAGAGTATAGTGAATAGAGAAGGTATTGCATTCCACCCAAAAATTCGATAACGAGATTCCACCGGAAATACACGTTTTATATTCCCCAGTATTAAAAAAAGCATTTTCAGAAAAATGTCCTTGTGTCTGTATACACGATAACTCAAAAACGAAAAGTCGTATAATACCAAACTCGGTATTTCAGCTTAGTATCTTTCAGTGATGCGACACAAAGGTTTTGAGAAAAATTACTCCACCGCAAACTACCCTTTACATGGAAAACATTTCCAAAATTTTGATTTCCTCAAAAATGGCTCTTAACGATTTTGACATACTTCCATCACAAATGAATAGTATATCTTCAATTTTCTGTGAAGAGCGTCTGATGTCTTCATTCTGGATGACTTAACTGGTAAAGCGTAAGAGATAGACAAAATCTTAATACACAAAAAATCAGATATGTTCGATTCACATCACTTTCTCGACATTTCTTTAACAAGTTATTGTTAAAAAGCTTATGCTTCTGTTTATTACATTCTAATCTTGATTAGCAGTAACGCTTTCTTGTAAGCAGAAAGCAAACAAGGGAATACACTAGGCCAGAACGACAGAAAACTTGCATGCCATATGGATGAAATCCCTTTCTATGCTTTGCCGGGGGTTCATAAATTCCCGTAAGTGAAAAGCTGAAACAAATAACAAGAAATATCTCAGCTCTACGACAAAAATGTATACGACATAAATTGTAGTTTTACGAGTTCTACATTTTTTGTGTAGTCAGCTTTTGCCTGTCTGTTACGGTTTACTAGTTATGCAAAATTCAGAAAAATGCATCGGGAATAGAGAGAGGTCTTGAGAGGCTATTCCCAGAAAATTTAAGATAGTTGCCGTGTAAACGAACGCCTTTTAAAATACGGTATTTTCATAAATTTGTTACAGCCATTTTTGATAAAATCAAAATTTTCGACTTTTTTTCCACGTAAAGCGTAGTTGAGGGTGGGGGGATGTTCTTGCAAATCTTCGTGTCGCATCCTTGGAAGATACCAAACTTAAATACCACGTTTGGTATTTAACGGTCTTTTCGTTTTTGAGCTATGCTGACCACAGACAGTCACACGAACATTTTTCTAAAAATGCTTCTTTTGGGGGGGGGAGATTCAGGAAATCTAAAAATACGTTCAACATATGCGTTTTATTTGCCATGTAAGTATTTACATGGGCATTTTAATAAATGGCATTATAATCATTTTTGAAAATTTCAAACATTTGGAAAATGTTCCATGTAACTCTGGGGTGGGGGATTTTACTGAAAATTCCCAGGATACCCTGAGTACGTTACCTACATGACTTTTAAGTTCTTGATTTGTTTTGTTTACAAACATACACTCATGTAACTCTGGGGTGGGGGATTTTACTGAAAATTCCCGTGATACCCTGAGTACGTTACCTACATCACTTTTAAGTTCTTGATTTGTTTTGTTTACAAACATACACTCATGTAACTCTGGGGTGGGGGATTTTACTGAAAATTCCCGTGATACCCTGAGTACGTTACCTACATCACTTTTAAGTTCTTGATTTGTTTTGTTTACAAACATACACTCATGTAACTCTGGGGTGGGGGATTTTACTGAAAATTCCCGTGATACCCTGAGTACGTTACCTACATCACTTTTAAGTTCTTGATTTGTTTTGTTTACAAACATACACTCATGTAACTCTGGGGTGGGGGATTTTACTGAAAATTCCCGTGATACCCTGAGTACGTTACCTACATCACTTTTAAGTTCTTGATTTGTTTTGTTTACAAACATACACTCATGTAACTCTGGGGTGGGGGATTTTACTGAAAATTCCCGTGATACCCTGAGTACGTTACCTACATCACTTTTAAGTTCTTGATTTGTTTTGTTTACAAACATACACTCATGTAACTCTGGGGTGGGGGATTTTACTGAAAATTCCCAGGATACCCTGAGTACGTTACCTACATCACTTTTAAGTTCTTGTTTTGTTTTGTTTACAAACATACACTCATGTAACTCTGGGGTGGGGGATTTTACTGAAAATTCCCAGGATACCCTGAGTACGTTACCTACATCACTTTTAAGTTCTTGATTTGTTTTGTTTACAAACATACACTCATGTAACTTCTTCTATAAATATTTATTTGGGATGTTGGATGATATTTCCGCTGAAATATCGTTGCAGCATTGTTAGAGAAAGTGATGTGAATGTACATATGAGATTGAGGAATTTAGTGCAGGGACTGACAATAGAAGGTAAGTTTGATGAGAGGTGTTGAATGGGAACAAGGGCTTATCCCACAGGTGGCTCATTATGTGTGCGGGGGGCCATCACTAGCAGCAGACCTCGCGTCTAATTGTCACGTCACACGCACCTGACAGACAGCAACAGCTAAATCGGTCGGTCGTCTTGCTGACATTACCCTGGGTCAGGTGTAGCCATTACGCCGCACCTTGTATTCCACCCAAAAATTCAATTTCACTGGAAACACGAGGGCCTATTTTCTTTTAAACCTCCGATTGGCTATAAATAAAAGATAACTTCATACAAAACAATTATTTTATTACTAAAACTTTTGCACCCTTATCGTTACTTTACAACATAATCACCGAAAAGATGCACAAGCTTTGCAATACCCGCTTCAAAAAATCTGATGTTTTACACTCACATGACTTTTCTTGGCTGCTCTACAAAACTCCTACAAAAGATTCTTCTTTGTGCACAATGCTAATCAAGATAAATGTTAGCAGAATGTTCTTATTACTTAGTCCTTTATAAGCAGAAGAGAACAAGGGAATGCGCTATGCTAAAGTGATTGTCAAATATTTTAAAAGCTATCGTTATGCGATTGTCATTGCAAATCACTTTTTTGCTTGGCCAGGATTAGAATAAAAGAAAAACAGACATTCCTGTGTGAGAAAAGTTTAAGTACTTCACAATTGAAACCAATAACAAGAAATATCTCGAAAACGGTTACCTCTACAACAAAAACGTAGATGAAAAAAATTGTGTGTTTTGTCATGAGGTACATTTTTTGTGCAGTACGTTTTCTTCTATCTCTTACGGGTTAGCAGCAAAACAAAATTCATCCAGAATAAAGAGGTCTTCAGAGGTTATTCCCAAACAATTCGAGATATACATTTTATTTCGCACTTAAATAGTTTTAATATATGGGATTTTAATCAAAATCCTTACAGCCATTTTTAAGACAGTGAAAATTTTTTAAATGTTTCCATGTAAAGGGTACTTTGTGGTGGGGGGGGGATTTTTTATTTTTAAAATCTTCGTGTCGCATCCTTAGAAGATACTAAACCGAAACACCAAGTTTGGTATTTAACGTTCTTTTTGTTTTGGGGCCATACTGTCCAAAGACACACACACACGGATCTTTTTTTAAAAATGCTTTTTTCGGACTCAGGGGACCCCAAAACACATATTTCCTGTGAAAGTTTGGTATTGAATTTTTGGGTGCATTTCAATACCTTCTCTATCCCTATGTACATTGTGCAAATGGGGTAGAGAAAGTAAAAATATTGCCGCCAATGATTTCAAATGAACATTGACGTCATTTTGAAGATTTTCGTTGGTTTGAAAGTGCTGCCCTCCTAGCCACGTCTTCAGTTCAGAGAAAAGGTGAAAGTCGCTGGGTGCCAGGTCAGGACTGTACGGCGGATGATCGAAAATGTTCAATTGAAATTGTTCAAGTAGCCGATGGGTTGTGCCAGCAGTGTGTGGACGAGCGTTGTCGTGGATCAACACAGCTCCTGAAGTCAGAATTCCTCTTCGTTTGTTTTGAATGACTCTCCGCAAACGTCGTAAAATACGAAGATCTTCAAAACAACGTTAATGCTCATTTGAAATCATTGGCGGCAACATTTTTTGAAACGGGTATTGCAAAGCTTGTGCACAGGTACGATAAATGTCTCAATCTTTTCGGTGATTATGCTGAAAAGTAACCATAAGCGTACTAAACTTTTAGCAATAACTATGAACTTGTCTTTTATTTATAGCCTATTGGAAGTTGAAAGATAAAACGGCCCTCGTTTATGTTTAAGAGTCCCCTGTAACCAAAAAAGCATTTTTAGAAGATGTGTGTGTGTGTGTGTGTGTGTGTGTGTGTGTGTGTGTCCGTGACCACGATAGCTAAAAAACCAAAAGTCGGTAAATTACCAAATTTGGTATTTAAATTTAGTATATTTCAAGGATGCTACTCGAAGATTTTGAGAGAATTCCTCCCAGTCCAAACTACCCTTTGCTTGAAAAAATTTCGAAAATTTAGATTTTCTCAAAAATGGCTATAACAATTTTGATTCAAATACCATACATTAAAGATATTTATATGGTACATCTTAAATATTGTGGGAATATCCTCCAAAGACCTCTTTATTCTGAATGAATTTTGATGAATTTTTGAACTGGTAAACCATGAGAGATAGACAAAAACTTACTACACAAAAAAAGTAGATCAGTTAAAATACACAATATATATCATACCTGTTTTTTTCTCTCTCTCTCGTGGAATTGGCTATTTCTGTGAGATTCCTTTTTACTTATTTCAGATTTAAATATTTACTTTTTCCCACATAGTAAGTCACAAACTCGTGGCTATGCATTGATTTTTAACAATAATTTATTAAGTAGATGTAGAGAAAGTCATGTGAATGGAACGTGATTTTTAGAAAAAAGGTCCATGTGTGTTTATTTCCGTGTGAATGTGAACACGATAACCCAAAAACGAAAAGTCGGTAAAGTAACTTTCAAGGATACGACACTATTTCCAAGCAAATCCTCCATCCCCAACTACCCCATACGTAGAAACATTTTCGAAAACTTTGATTTTCTCAAAAATGATTCTAACGATTTTGATTAAAACACCGTATATTAAAGATATTTATACGACAAATAAAACGTATATCTTGAATTTTCTGGGAAGACCTCTTTATCCTGAATGAATCGTGCTGGATTTTGCACAACCAGTAAACCGTAAAAGAAACTTAGTGCACAAAATATATAGATCTCGTTGAAACACGCAACTTATGTCGTGGACGGGCTATTTTTAGGATATTCCTTGTTACTGGTTCCAGTTTAAAATACTTAAGAATTTTCACATATGGGAATTTGACAACACCTGGCATGGCAAGGCAAAAAAGGATTTCATCCACATGGTAACCGGTTTTTAAAAGAGTATCGTTTGAGTATCGTTTCAGCCTAGTGTATTTATCTTATTTCTCTTCTGTGTACAAGAATGCACTTCTGCTAATGTTTATCTCGATTATTATTAATTAAATAGAAGAATAAACCTTTTAACAGTAAGCTTTTACAGAGATGTAGAGAAAGTTTTGTGAATGGAACACATCAGCTTTTTATAGTAAATTAAGGCACGGTTTTACCACACTGGTACCCCAGACGATGACACTGATGATACATGGAATGAGGATGGAGCACCGGTGGAATGCGATGGCGGGGAAAACCGGAGAAGCCTGAGACGGATTGCGGCTCAGCTGAATGAGCGCATTAGCCTATATTGTAATTAATTACATTGTTAAGTTAATTGATAAGTATAATACTATGTATTTGTTTGTCATAATGTATATTGAAAGATCAAAGAGACTGTTCTTGGAAAGCATTTTCTAGCTTTAACCCGAGAGTTCTCAAGCGACAATTTCAGTTGTTTACGATAGTTGCTTGTGTGTAGTTACGTCTCGGAAAGAGAAAGTGGATGCGACATATAAAGAGGGGAATCACAAGAAATTGAGAACAAGAATCACGTGAAAGACATATTGCACCCCAAGCTATTTTCGGCGTCAAAATGGGCCAATGAGATTGCAAGTTGAGCACTTTTCGCGTGGGTGGTATTTATTATAAGTGTGGAGTATTCGCCCTAATTATGAGATACTGTTGAAATGTAACGTCACGCGGAACCTGCGACACTCAGAACAAGAAATCAGCGCCAAATAGAAGTGTCCGCAAAGTCTATTATTGTCATTCAATACACTTTGAAATGTAACGTCACGCGGAACCTGCGACGCTCGTAATAAGAAACCCGCGCTAAAAATTTAAGTGTCTACAAAAGTCTAAATGTTATAATTGTGATTCAACCACTGTCGTAAGCTAATAGCGCGCGGAACTTGCGTAGAAAGTTAAAGTGTCCATAAAAGTTCTGCAAGTAATAATTGTAATTATCGCCGCGCAAGTTAAAAGTTTCCTCTATGCGCGTTACTCTCTATTGCGACAGAAATTATAGATATAGAATCGCGCCAGGAACTGTTCTCGAGAACGCTTGTGTTAAAAGTTTCCTCTGTGCGCGTTACGCTCTATTGCGACAGAAATTATGGATATAGAATCGCGCCAGGAACTGTTCTCGAGAACGCTTGTGTTAAAAGTTTCCTCTGTGCGCGTTACGCTCTATTGCGACAGAAATTATAGAATCGCGCCAGGAACTGTTCTCGAGAACGCTTGTGTTAAAAGTTTCCTCTGTGCGCGTTACGCTCTATTGCGACAGAAATTATGAATATAGAATCGCGCCAGGAACTGTTCTCGAGAACGCTTGTGTTAAAAGTTTCCTCTGTGCGCGTTACGCTCTATTGCGACAGAAATTATGAATATAGAATCGCGCCAGGAACTGTTCTCGAGAACGCTTGTGTTAAAAGTTTCCTCTGTGCGCGTTACGCTCTATTGCGACAGAAATTATAGATGTAGAATCGCGCCAGGAACTGTTCTCGAGAACGCTTGTGTTAAAAGTTTCTTCTGTGCGCGTTACGCTCTATTGCGACAGAAATTATAGATATAGAATCGCGCCAGGAACTGTTCTCGAGAACGCTTGTGTTAAAAGTTTCCTCTGTGCGCGTTACGCTCTATTGCGACAGAAATTATAGATATAGAATCGCGCCAGGAACTGTTCTCGAGAACGCTTGTGTTAAAAGTTTCCTCTGTGCGCGTTACGCTCTATTGCGACAGAAATTATGGATATAGAATCGCGCCAGGAACTGTTCTCGAGAACGCTTGTGAAAGGGAATAAACCTTTGACATAATGAAAGTGCTGAAGTTTATTTTGAGCCAAATTCCCGCACCACTACCTGAAATTATTGTGGTGTGTTCAAAATGTTTATATGGTAAAATTTTCATCTAAAAACTTAAAGCCAGGTATACTCGGAGAAACCGTGAACACAATCGGTCAACAATTCGAAAATAAAGCCACCTGGTAGCGTGTCTGCCTCACTTCAACGTCCTCAGCACGTTCGAATCTCGCTTAGGATGAAATACTCGGATAAGCTTTCTTTCGGGGTTTTCCCTTATCCTGGGAACTTGGATGTCGAGCAGCTTTAAGCTCCATGGGCCCCGAGATCTTTTGAGCATCATTTCGCCAATTTCATTCATCGTCCAATCTAGGTTAAATGACCTTAAGAAAAAAACATCGCAAATTGTTTTTTATAGTAAATGGTTGTTGGAACCTCTAATACTCAAAGAGAATCAATATTTAACTCTACAGACAATTAAACGTTCTACAATACCTCTGTCTCCTACCATACTATTTTGTAAAACAGCATTTTCTCAGCGCACTCACACCCTCAACATATTATACGTGTCACTTACATTTACTTTCTCTACATCTATGAACATTTTACTGTAGATATATTCCACTCTCAAATTCTATACGAAAACAATTATTTGTTAACGACGCTGTCAACTGCCAGGGTCATATCAGTGCCACCGGTGTGTCGGAATTTCGTCTTGAAGGGGATCTTTTATATACCAGTAAATCGGCTTTCGCTTTCACACTTAAAACACTTTCGGTGCGGGCTGGGTTTGAACCCGCGGCCTGAGATCAACCAACTTAGCAATTCAGTCCGACTTCCATACTGCGATTTCAGCACAAATATATGTTTTGAGATCCCCTAAATCCCCGTGTGTCTGTGAACACGATTACTCAATATGAAACTTCGGTTAGTTACCACA
Source organism: Hymenopus coronatus (assembly GCA_030762935.1). Lineage (NCBI taxonomy): Eukaryota > Metazoa > Arthropoda > Insecta > Mantodea > Hymenopodidae > Hymenopus > Hymenopus coronatus. The sequence goes on from CM060898.1 coordinate 144,399,675, forward strand.
CTTGCTATTCAAGTTTAGAGGATGCGACGCGCACATTTTCACTTTCTCAAAAATGTCTAACTATTTTTATTCACATATGGATATTACAGATAATTACGCGATAAATATAGGTTGAATTTCTGGAAGTAATGTCTTGAACCTCTCTTCATTCTGAATGAATGTTTGAATAACTGCAAGGGATAGTGAAAACGTTACAACACAAAAATTGTAGATCTCGTTAAAACACACACTTTGTCATCAAAATGACGTGTTATTTATGGACGCTCTTTAACTGCTGTGGTTCTCAGCGTCCCATTCTATACTGGGCGTGAAAGACCGCTTAATTTTGTTCAGAGGCCTCTCTATCAGGCTTAAGGTTCTTTAACTGCTGTGGTTCTCAGCGTCCCGTTCTATACTGGGCGTGAAAGACCGCTTAATTTTGTTCAGAGGCCTCTCTATCAGGCTTGAGGTTCTTTAACTGCTGTGGTTCTCAGCGTCCCGTTCTATACTGGGCGTGAAAGACCGCTTAATTTTGTTCAGAGGCCTCTCTATCAGGCTTGAGGTTCTTTAACTGCTGTGGTTCTCAGTGTCCCATTCTATACTGGGCGTGAAAGACCGCTTAATTTTGTTCAGAGGCCTCTCTATCAGACTTGAGGTTCTTTAACTGCTGTGGTTCTCAGTGTCCCATTCTATACTGGGTTGTGAAAGACCGCTTAATTTTGTTCAGAGGCCTCTCTATCAGGCTTGAGGTTCTTATACGTGCCGTAAATTTACTACACGGGACCAACGGCTTTACTTCCCTTCCGAAGCAAGACATGCTAAGGATTTTTACATCCGAAAGAATCCATCGTCACCACCGGGTTTGAACCCGCGACCTTGAGTAGGTATATGAAGTTAGTATGGTGACCATTACACCACGGAGGGCGGCACTTTGTCAATTATAGCCGTTTCAAAACGACACAAAACGAAGATAGCAGCCGATTAGCCTACACTTTGACTTGTCCGAAACTTGATGTCGCAACTTTCAAACTCTTCTATTTAAAGTTTTATGTGTGTTTAAAAATCGCACACATTTGGGATTAGACAGCGAAGGAACAACGGTTGGCATACGCCACACCCACATGCTATGTTTTCCATTACTAAGTGCCGCGCCGGCGTGTCTATCAAACCACCCCCACACCACGTGACTGGAACCTTCGCTACCAACCGGCATCTCTCGAAGTGGGCCTGGCACGTTCCATTTCGTTATACACGACTGCCTAATCCATGGTGATTTTATGGCGCTTTTTGTATGTGCCGAATTTAGAGCTGAAAATTATATTCACGTATCACGTACGATATGACCAATAAGGTCCACATCTTCGTTTGGTGTCGTTTTGAAACACCCTGTATAATGTGTGTGTATATGTATTATAGTTAGCCATTTCCGAGATATTTCCTGTTATTGCTTTCAATTTTAAAATATTAAAACTTTTCTTACACAGAACCTCTTCATACATTTCATATATATATGTTTGACTACTGGCTATGTAAAGAGAAACGCATTTTAATGTCAATCACACTGCGTCAGCTTATATAAGGTTTGACAATTGCGTTGGCTTACTCCATTCTCATATTTCCCTTTTACTTGTAAGGAAGCAATCCTTTGTGAGAAGTTTCTCAGCAGAACCATCAGATCTAACACATCAGATTTTTGGATTGTAAATTTTAAAGACTGAATGCAACTATTATTAACATCAGAGCAAAACTCACATTTAAGGAAAACAATTAATGTATAATTAAGACAGGAAGGGCACATGTGGCACATGGATGATTTAAACATATTACTGGGGTTTTAACACATTCATTAAAATTCAAATTGTCTATAGATTATTTAAATGATATAATTAAGAATCGAAAATTTGTCTTTTACCTAAACACTCGTCCCAAGTTCACTAGGAGCGAAATTTAGCCCTTTCCCCTTGCTTCGGACTCTACAGCCATAAGATCGAGCAATACAATTACTGTTTCCGAGGATATTAATTTATAAAACAGATTTTCATATTTTCAAATGTTCATGTTCAATCTTAGCTTATTGTTTAAATACAACTAACATTTCTCAAATGTGAAAAAGCATCTATTGTAAAAGTACAGGTTACAAAATCATTTTAACACCAATAGTATTTTTTCAAAGAAAATTTTATGAAAAAATTATTACCTTTAGAGATTAAGATTATAGTACTTTAAAAATAGTTTTAATTCAGTAATAAAAAATTATTAAACTTCGTAAAGTTTTTGTGTATATTTCAAAGATAAAAAAATCTGATGTGTACCATTCACATGACTTTCTCCATATCCCTGCAACAAATTATTCTTAAAAAGCTTATATTTACTTTATGCTAATCAGAAAAATATAGCAGAAATAGTCTAATTACTCGCTTCCTTGTAAGTAGGAGCGAAATAAGGGACAGCTGTAGGTTAAAGTGATAGCCAAAAGCTGGTTGCTATGTCATCGAATTGTTTATATGGATAGGAGTTGACAAGTTCCTGTATGAGAAAAGTATATGTTTTTCATAGCACAAACCAAAAATAAGGAATGTCACAAAAACGACGAACTCCACGAAAAAAATGTATATAACATAAATTGTGTGTTTTAATGTGCTCTACATTTTTTGTGTAGTAAGTTTTTGTCCATCTCTTACGGTTTAGCAGTTATTCAAAATTTAGTAAAATTCATTCAGAATAAACTACTCTTCAGAGGCTATTCCCAGAAAATTCAAGATATACATTTTATTTGTCAGGTAAGAACCTTTAATATATGAAATTTTAGTCAAAATCGTTAGTCATTTTTGAGAAAATCAACATTTTCGAAAAAAGTTCCATGTAAAGGGTAGTTGGGGGTGGGGCGATTTTTCTCAAAATCTTCGTGTCGCATCCCTGAAAGATACTAAACTTAAATACCAAGTTTGGTATTTTACCGACTTTTCGTTTTTGAGTTATCCTGTTCACAGACACACGGACACACAAGGACCTTTTTGTGAAAATGCTTTTTTTGGATATTGGGGACCCTAAAACATATATTTTTGGTGAAATCTCGGTATCCAATTTTTTGGTGGAGTGCAATTCTTTCTCTATTCACTATGTACATAGTGCGTATGGAGAAAGTAAAAAATCCCCCTAATTTCTCAAATGTTGTTGCTCATAGGAGATTCTGCTTATAAAATATAGGTTAAATGTATTTCCATAGTGAAATGTATTAAATAATTTATATCTTACAAGGTATTTATATAATTTGACAAAACATCTGCTATGTTACATTCACATGACCTCCTCTGCCTCTCTGCAACAAATTATTGTTAAACAGCTTATGCTTCTTTTTACTTCAAAATAATGGAGCAAAAATAGTAGAAATAGTCCTATTACTTGCTTCCTTGTAAGTAGAAGCGAAATAAGGGAGTACCATAGGTTAATGTGATAGTCTTATTACTTGCTTGCTTGTAAATAGAAGCGAAATAAGGGAGTACCATAGGTTAAAGTGTTAGTCAAAAGCTGGTTGCTATGTGACTGAAGTTCTTTTATTTGTATGGATAGGAGTTGACAAATTTCTGTATGAGAAAAGTATAAGTTTTTCAAAGAAGAGCCAATAACAAGGAATATCTTAAAAATTATCAACTCCACGAAAAATATGTGTATAACATAAATTGTATGTTTTAACGAGCTCTACATTTTCTGTCAGGTGTTTGTCCATCTCTTACGGTTTAGCAGTTATGCAAAATTCCATAAAATTCATCCAGAATAAAGTAGTCTTCGGAGGCTATGCCCAGAAAATTCAAGATATACATTTTATTTGTCTTTAACATACGATACTTTAATCAAAACCGTTACAGCCATGTTTGAGAAAATCAAAATTTTCGAAAAAACTTCCATGTAAAGAGTAATTGGGGGGGGGGGATTTTCTTAAACATCTTCGTGCCGCATCCTTGGAAGATACTAAAGTTAAATACCAAGTTTGTTATTTTCGTCTTTTCGTTTTTGAGCTATGCTGTCCATAGAGACACACACACACACGCAGGGACCTCTTTGTAAAAATTTTATTTTTTGGATCCAGGGGGGCCCAAAACATGTATTTTCGGTGAAATCTCGGTATCGAATTTTTGGGTGGAATGCAATACCTTCTCCATACGCTATGTACATAGTACTTGTAGAGAATGTAAAAATTGTGTTCATATTAACAAAACAGTAATGCCAATACAGGGTAAATTTCACAAACAATCTATTAAAAAACTTATAAGTTTAAAATTTGAGTGAGTGTCCCTTACCCCTGAGAACGTCATAGCTACACGCAGGTAAGAGAATCTTGTCTGTTTATCTGCAGCTTCGACTTGGGTCCCTTTTTATCCCTCCAGCTCTTTGCAGTATATTTTCTTCTTTCATCTTGTTGCTCTTTTTATGGAGTTCCCTTTTCTGTCGCTGCGCGTCTTCTAGGAGCCTTGTGCTTACATTTCTAAAGAAGTGTATCAGCGATTTTGAGATAAGGTAAAAAAGAAACAACAACAGAAGACTGATATCGAGTGCATTCTTAAAGCACATCGTATACTAGTGACAAGCAACTTCAGCGACATCTGTTCTGAATAGTGAATTATGATTATGAATTAGGATACCAATACTTTTGAAATATTCTGACTTAGCTTAATTTCATTATAGCGAATACTTTACCTTCTGTGCTTCCTACCTATAGTAGGTAGCGGTAGTAAAACGTAAGTCTTCACATGACTTTCTCTACCCGTTCCACATGTATACTGTTCTTTCAAAGATTATTCTTTTAGCTCCATCATGCTAGTCAAGATAAATGTTACTTTATTACTTATAAGCCGAAGGGAAATAAGTGAATAAACTAGGTAAAAGCGATAGTCAGAACATTTAAAAGCTCTCGCTATACGATTATCATTAAAATTAGGGTTCCCTATCCATGTCCAGGAGGAAAACAAAAGAGATCTAACATTTTTGTGAGAAATATTAAGTTTTTTTTTAAATATCTCTGAAATGGCTAGTTCTACAAAAACTGTATGACGTAAATGATGTTTTTAACTAGATCAAGACCATTTGTGTAGTACGTTTTTACCTGTCTATTACGGTTTACCAGTTATGAACATTTTAGAAAAGTTTATCCTGAATAAGGAGGTATTTAGAGGTCATTCTGAAAGAATTCAAGATATACATTTTATTTGGATGAATTTTTTAAAAGTTTCATAACTGGTAAACCGTAAGAGATAGGCAAAAACTTATTACACAAAATTTATGTCATACACATATTTTCGTGGAGTTGACGGTTTTTAAAATATTCCTTCTTATTAACTTTTTCATACAGGAGTTTCTTGCCTCCCAAATAAACGGATTTCAATCCCATAGCAACCATATTTTAAACCAATTTGTGTATGCCCTTATTTCCTTTCTACTTTAAGGAATTAAGTAATATGACCGTTTCTGACTGTTTATCTGGATTAGTATTATGTAGATAGAAGAATAAATTTACTAACAACATTTTGTTGCAGAGATGTAGAGAAAGCATGTGAATGGGTACATCAGGTATTTTTAAAGTTGGTTTGCACATAAACACACCAAATTTCGATACCAGCGACCGCATGAGGGATTTTTGATGGAGGTAGTTTTTTTTTCGTCATGACATTCCACCGGTGCTCCTTCTTCACTCCATGTAACACCAGTGTCATCGCCTGCGGTGCCATAAGTAGTAAAAGCGGGCGTTAAACACTATGTAAAACACCACACACATGTGGATGCCTGTTTCGGTTTCAGTGTCGACCTGCGTGGTGTAATGGCTAGCATGCTAAATTCAAATACCTATCCGAGGCCGCGGCGGAGGACGATGGAGTTTTTCGGATTCTAAAAATTCTTAGCATGGCTTCCTTTGGAAGGGAAGTAAAGCCGTTGGTCCCGTGTCGTATATTTACGGTAAGTAAAAGAAAGAGGCCTCTGAGCAAAATTAAGCGGTTTTTCATGCCCAATTTAGAAGGGGACGCTGAGAACCACAGTAGTTAAAGAGCGTCCATAAATAACACGCAATTTCTTTCATTTCGGTTTCAGTGGTCCTCGAAACATCTATTTCATGTGATATCTCGACGATTTTTGGATGGAATGCAATACGTTCTTTATCTACTATGTACGTGCATAATACTTGGTAGAGGAATAGCTAATATGCCTGCTAATAAACAATAGATTGTAAGAAAAATCACATGAATGTAACTTTTCTGAATAGCTTGGTATATAAAGCATCCCTGAAAACATGCGTTTCCAGTGTCGAAAATTTGGGCGGAATAGGCAAGCGGTAGAGAAGGTGAAAATAGCAACCAGCGCGTAAATGAACAGTACTTGCTGACTCATCTGTATAAAATGTTTATGAGCTGCGCAGCATAACTAAGCATGAAAGCCGCTTAATCAAATCAAGTGTCTCATTTATTAGTCAGAAATGGAGTGCCTTTAATTTGCTTAATTGTAGCGCAGCATACTATTTGTTCCGTTTCGCTAGATCTGTAACGGAAACTTCGAACAGCGCCATCGTCATGGAGACGAACGGCTTTTGTTCTTCTCGATACGCATTCCAATGCTAATTTTCTGCAGCGATCTCTTTTCTAAACGGAAATAATACACCACACTGACCCACATTTTCTTTCACAAAGTGCTGGGGGAGAAAAACCCTGCAAGTGGCCTTTTGTCTTTCTGTGAAGCTCAGCTGGACAACATTTGTATTCAGAACTGCAAGTAAATATGAGTGCTTTTGTTTTCTAAGATAAGGCGAGTTCGTCGATGTTGAGAAGAACTTTTGGACGAATTCAGAAGAGCAATCAGTGCAGAACCAATACCATCTAAAGAGAAAAGCCTTGCAGAAAACGTTACCACATGTCGTGACGTCACACTGTGTGGCCTATGACGCGAACTGGTTCAAGTAAAATTACATTCGTCTAATACATCTATATTCTACCCAGGGAAATAACATGCTTGTTAAATTCGTAGAGAAGTTATAATTACGAGGAGTGTTCAATAAGAGCTTAGAAAAATAGAAATACACACTATTCTCTTTTTTCAACTTAACCTCCTTTTACCTCGATACACTTTTCCCAGCGTTTCTTCAACTGTTTTAAGCCTTCCAAAAAGTAGGATTTCGGAAGGTTCTTAAAATAGGCATCTGTTTGGGAGTTGACCTCTTGTTAGACGCGAACCTTTTTCTGCCGAGCCACTTTTCCCACTTTGGAAATAAAAGACGTTACTGGAGGCCAAATCTGGTGAATAAGGTGGATGTTGTGGTTCCTCGAACCTTAATTATACAGTTTTCGTCATTGAAGCTACGCAGGTGTACACTCTTGCATTGTCATGATGGAAGAGAACATTTTTCTTTGACAAACGAGGGCGTTTTTTCTTAATTTATCCGTTCAACCGGTGCAATAACGATGTATAATATTCTCCATTTATCGTTATTTGTTTCTGCAAGTAATCAATATATATAATTACGCGTGCATCCCAAAAAACCGAGGCCACCACCTTGTCTGCAGATTTCCCATGTGCCTTCTTCGGAGCCGGTTCGCTTTAAAAACCCATGGTTTCGACTGTACTTTTATCTCTGGAGTGTAGTAGTGAATCCATGTTTCATCCACATTTATGTATCGACGCAGAAGCTCGTCAGGATTGTGACGGAAAAGTGCCAAACCAGCTTTCGAATCGATCTAACGATTGCGTTTATTCTCCATTGAGAGCAAACGGAACCCATCTTGCCGAGACTTCTATCAGATTTAATTTTTGGTGCGAAATTGAGAGCACTGTATCTTGTGATATGGCTGTGGCCTCTAATATTTCGCGATTTTTGATTCGTCAAAAAAATATAAACGGCGTGTTATTTACGGACGCTCTTTAACTGCAATGGTTCTCAGCGTCCCATTCTAAATTGCGGGTGAAAAACCGCTTAATTTTTCCCAGAGGCTTCTCTATCAGGTTTGAGGTTCTTTTACATGCCGTAAATCTACGACACGAGACCAACAGCTTTACTTCTCTTCCGAAGGAAGTCATGCTAAAGATTTTTATACCCGAAAAAATACATCGTCCTCCGCCAGGTTTGAACCCGCGACCTTGAGTATAAGAAGTTAGCATGGTAACCATTACACCACGGAGGGCGATGTTTGATTCGTCGATCACTCAAAATCATATCCTGGATTTTGTCACTTCTATGTAAGTCCAGAAGGATATTCATCATTTGTGATGTACGGTCGCGTTGAAACTCATTTATGAAATTATAAATGTTTGCAAATGCAGGGCCGATGTGCCATGAACTTCATCCAACTCGGCTTTTAAATCCTTCAGTGTTAAATCTTTCAAACACAAGTGTTTATTCACCGCACCAAACTCGTTTTTCCCATCTTTCTAAAGAAGCACAAGATTGTTGATTCAATCGTCTATGGCAACGAAACGACGTGATGTGTAAAGCTGAAACTTTAACTGTAAGAGACGACGTTTACTAAACACATGCTACGAGTGGAATTTCCTGGGTTTTCTAAGGATTTATTGAAGGCCTCTCGAAATCATGAAGCTCTTCAATGATGGCCATGTTTAAGACTACCATTATTGGGTAACGCTGATTCGCGCCGCTGCCTGTTCTGTTTCGTTGTCCATGCGTTATTGTACACTATCTTATGTTTCATTTGTTTGCAGTCGTGGAAATATTTTCATAATAGTGCTTGTAAATCATATTCTATTGTCAATGGAATAACTCAAAGGTGAGCTATTTGTTTTTCTTTCCTGAAGAAATAATATTGATTAGGGATATTCATAGAGGAGTTACGTTCTTGCAGAAAATTCTGGGTAATCTTGCAGAACAGGTTAACCTGTCATGGCGGGTACCGCAGCCTTGATTTAAAACATCAGCTCGGAAAATCCCCAAGTCCTCAGCAAATCGTTTTCAATGTTTAGATGTTACATAGCTTCCGGTGACGTCGTTGGGCGCAATGTATTTCATCCGGATGTTTGACGATTGTTCTAATGTTTGTAATGCATTACATTTAAAGGTGCAAGAAAAGACTATTTTTGGAAATTTTAGGTCTTAACACCAACAACTGACTTGCAAATTACACGTAATACTCCAATGCCATCTAAAGTGAGAGTTAAAACCATGTCCACATAAGGAAAAATAAGCTCTTCGTTGACTGTTTCGGGTGATTACGTTTCTGCTTTGTGTATAACGCTTCTTTTATGTTGCATTTGTTTACTGCTTGGCGTGATTTAACCTTAGATTAAAAAATTCTGATGTGTTCCACTTTCCCTACATCTTCGCAACAAATGATTGTTAAAAAGTTTATGCCTCTATTTCATTTTATGCTAATCGAGAAAAAATTATCAGAAATAGTCTTATTACTTGCTTCCTTGTAAGTAGAAGCGAAATAAGGGAGTGCCATAGGTTAAAGTGATAGTCAAAAGCTGGTTGCTATGTGACTAAAGTTTCTTTGTTTGTGCGGACAGGAGTTGACAAATTCCTGTATGAGAAAAGTAAGTTTTTCATAGCTAAAACCAAAATTAAGGAATATTTTAAAAAGCAATCAACTCCACAAAAAAAAAAAAAAATGTATTAACATAAATGTTGTGTTTTAAAGTCCTCTACATTTTTGTGTAATACGTTTTTATTTAAGTCTTTCGGTTTTGCAGTTATTCAAAATTCCCTAAATTTCATCTAGAATAAAGTAGCCTTCAGAGGCCATTCCCAGAAAATTGAAGATATACATTTGATTTGTCAGGTAAATGTCTTTAGTATACGGTATTTTAATCAAAATCGTTAGATCCATTTTTTAGAAAATCCAAATTTTGGAAAAAAGTTCCATGTAAACGGTAGTTTGGGGTGGGGGGATTTTTCTCAGAATCTTCGTGTCGCATCCCTGGAAGATACTTCATTTAAATACCAAGTTTGGTATTTTACCGTCTTTTTCTTTTTGAGTTATCGTGTTGAGACACAAGGACACACACACACGAACCTTTTTCTGAAAATGCGTTTTTTGGATACAGGGGACCCTAAAACGTATATTTCCGGTGAAATCTCGGTAAAGAATTTTAGGTGGACGCTATGTACATAGTACGTGTAGAGAAAGTAAGAAATAGACGGAAATCAGAACTATGACTGTTTTTGGTTGGCATAATAAACAGAGCCAACGCCATCTGAAGAGTGAAGTATATTTAAAATCGTCAGGACATGGGGAAGCTACACCATGTGATTATCAGTATACGACGGTTCCACCACTTCAATACGAGGGTACTTTTCTTATTTCGTCATTAGAACCACTTTCAAGTTACTTACTGGTATATTAATCGTTTAGGGCCCTAAGCCGCAAAGCGCAGCTAAGGGATCTGTGAAGTTAAAACCCAATGATCCCAAGACTGGGGCAAAACTTGGGCAATCTGGCGACTTTGAAATCTGAACAACTTAATCTTTTCAAATTTGGATCGCCATAAAAGTCACTTAAACTACTTCTTAAGACTGCGTGTGTGTGTTGAAACGGTAACATTCACAAGCATAACCAATTACACATATATAATATTTGTTTGTTGCCATGTATAACCGTCTGTTTAAAGAAGGATTTGCGAATGCAGAATCTCTTTGTTTAAGCTAAGTGTTCGACTAGCGGATCTCCCTACCCCCGAAACTGCGCTAGTGTCGCATAAGTTCGGAATATTGTAAGCTCAGTGCGTGTAGCAGTAAGTATGTTACACGATGACGATCCTATTTTCAGCTAAATAAAGTACTACATGTGGCAGCTCTGTCTTATGTGTTAGTTTGAGTGTATTGGTTCCCCACTGGGTGAGTCAAAAAACGTGCTCTACCATCGACTCCGAACCAAACTTGCTGAGTAGCCGAGAGCAACACGTGTATCAGTGGCGGACTGTAACGTCAAGAGAATACGTCACTCTGAGGACTGGTGATCTTGATGTGTACACACACACACACACCAACACACACACCACCAACCATCACACACACACACCAACACACACACCATTACACACACCACCAACCATCACACACACCAACACACACACACCATCACACACACCAACACACACACCAACACACACACACCAACACACACACACCAACACACACACCAACACACACACACCAACACACACACCAACACACACACACCATCACACACACCAACACACACACCAACACACACACACCAACACACACACACCAACACACACACCAACACACACACCAACACACACACCATCACACACACCAACACACACACCAACACACACACCAACACACACACACCAACACACACACACCATCACACACACCAACACACACACCAACACACACACACCAACACACACACCAACACACACACCAAAACACACACCAACACACACACCAACACACACACCAACCAACACACACACCAACACACACACCAACCAACACACACACCAACACACACACCAACACACACACTCACACACCAACACACACAGTATGCCGCAGTGTGTGTGTGCGCGTGCGTACGCGCGCGCGTGTCCGTATGTGCTGCAATCATCGTACAGCTTTACCTTGGGCAATTATATTCATGTTAGTTAATCATTTCCTTTCCATACATTATGAATCATTTCTCTTACATTTGTTATTATCACCCTATAGCTATATGTTCCCTTCGGTTTCGAGGTTAATATTTACAGACATTTTGTTTTGACTCATATTTTACATTGCAGATATTTTTATCTACTTCCATGTATACCAATGTCTTTGTTTTGACGCGTTCATTATGTTGAGCAATATTACCAAATATTTCCTAATGTTGCATAAGCGTGGTGGTTTTTAAATGTGCATGTTGGCATTCCGCATTGTCCGCCAAACAGGGTACCCTGGTCTGCAAGATTACCGAGTCACGTGCTTACAGAAACTCTGCATTATACAGAGCTGTTTAGCAACTCGTCAATATAAACACAAGTAAACTATTGGTACATCCTCTTCACTTTCCATTTATATGTTTGTGAAGTACACTTTAGAGAACATGGAACTCAGATAATACGGTTTATTTATATCTCAACAATCCTGAAAAGGACTTTAGTTAGACGCTCTTCACCATAAAAAATGAGATGAAATGTGTCTTTTATTACTTTCTCTACACCTACTATGTACATAAAGTATGTAGGAAGATTTGTATTCCACCCAAAAATGCAATACCGAGATTTCACCGGAAATAAATCTTGGGGACCTCCTGAATCTAAAAAAGACATTTTTTAAAAAAGGTCCGCGTGTGTGTCTGTATAGTCAGCATAGCTTAAAACCGAAAAGACCGTTAAATACCAAAAGCGGTATTTTCCAAGAATGCGACATGAATATTTTCAAGAAAATTCCCCATCCCAAACTACACTTTACATGAAACATTTTCGAACCTTTTGATTTTCTCAAAAATGGCTCTTAACGATTTAATTAAAATTTCGCAATGTAAGATATTTATCTGATAAATAAAATGCATATCTTGAATTTTCTGGGAATAGTAGTTTATTCTGGATGAATTTTACTGAATTTTAAATAACTGCTAAACCGTAACAGGAGGACAAACACTTACTACACAAAAAATGCAGACCACGTTAAAACACACAATTTATGCTATATACTTTTTTTTCGTGGAGTTCCTCGTTTTTGAGACATTCCTTATTTTTGGTTTCTGCTATGAAAAACTTAACTTTTCTCATACAGGAATTTGTCAACTGCTGTCCATACAACGGAACTTCTGTGACATAACAAACAGCTTTTGACTGTCACTTTAACCTATGGTACTCCCTTATTTCCCTTCTACTTACAAGGAAGCAAGTAATAAGACTATCACTTTAACCTATGGTACTCCCTTATTTCCCTTCTATTTACAAGGAAGCAAGTAATAAGACTATCACTTTAACCTATGGTACTCCCTTATTTCACTCCTACTTACAAGGAAGCAAGTAATAAGACTGTCACTTTAACCTATGGTACTCCCTTATTTCCCTTCTATTTACAAGGAAGCAAGTAATAAGACTGTCACTTTAACCTATGGTACTCCCTTATTTCCCTTCTATTTACAAGGAAGCAAGTAATAAGACTATCACTTTAACCTATGGTACTCCCTTATTTCCCTTCTATTTACAAGGAAGCAAGTAATAAGACTGTCACTTTAACCTATGGTACTCCCTTATTTCACTCCTACTTACAAGGAAGCAAGTAATAAGACTGTCACTTTAACCTATGGTACTCCCTTATTTCCCTTCTATTTACAAGGAAGCAAGTAATAAGACTGTCACTTTAACCTATGGTACTCCCTTATTTCACTCCTACTTACAAGGAAGCAAGCAATATGGCTATTTCTGCTAATTTTTTACTGATTAGCATGACGTAAATAGAAGTGTAAGATTTTAAGAATAATTTGTTGCAGAGATGTAGAGAAAGTCATGTGAATGGTACACATCAGATTTTTACTTTCTCTATACGTACCATGTGCATGAAGGTATTGCACTCCACCTAAAATTCGATGCCGAGATTTCACAGGAAATGTATGTTTTAGGGTCTCCAATATCCAAAAAAAGCATTTTCACAAAAAGATCCGCGTCTGTGTGTGTGTGTGTGTGTGTGTGTGTGTGTGTGTGTGTGTGTGTGTGTACGTACACGATAACTCAGAAACGAAAAGTTGGTAAAGTACCAAACTTGGTATTTAAGTTTAGTATCTTCCAGAGATGCGGCAAGAAGATTTTGAGAAAAAGCCCTCCAACGCAAAGTACCCTTTACATGGAACTTTTTTCGAAAATTTCGATTTTCTCAAAAATGGCTCTAACGATTTTGATTAACATTTCATATATTAAAGATATTTTCCTGACAAACAAAATGCATATCTTGAATTTTCTGGCAATAGCCTCTAAAGATTACTTTATTCTGGATGAATTTTACGGAATTTTGGATAACTGCTAAACCGTAAGAGATGTAAAAAAACTTACCAAACAAAAACTGTAGAGCACGTTAAAATACACAATTTATGTTATATACATTTTTTTCGTGGAGATGATTATTTTTTTAGATATTCCTTGTTTTAGGTTTCAACTTTGAAAGACATACTTTTCTCATGTAGGAATTTGTCAACTGCTGTCCATACAAACAAAGGAACTTCAGTTATATAGCTACCAGCTTTTGACTATCACTTTAACCTATGGTACCCCTTATTTGGCTTCTAATTTCAAGGAAGCAAACAATAAGACAATTTCTGCTAATTTTTTGTCGATTAGCATGATATAAATATAAGCATAAACTGTTTAACAATAATTTGTTGCAGAGATGTAGAGAAAGTCATGTGAATGGAAGATATCAGATTTTTCAACAGTATATCCTGAAAAAGGGTATTCTTCTGTTTCTTACCAGTCCATATAAGGATTTACATAATTGCATATTTTTTGTACATACAAAGGAATAAGGGAAGGGAGTAAGCTAAAGTGGTAGTTAAATCTTTCCATAGATGGTCGCTATGTGATGTTAATGAAGTTCCGTTCCCTTAGCTTGAGCAGGAGCAAGAAAAACGATCTCCATCCCCTTTTAGAAATGTCTGTCAAACAACCCTTTATTGTAAGAAAGGCACACAACACTAGAGCTTTTAGTTACGTACAGACATTACTGTTAACAAAACAAGTGAGTACACAAGGTTTTAATCAAATATATCTTATCATTCTGAATATTTGATTTAATCAGCTAAAATGAAATCTATTTTTACATTCTCTACATGTACTATGTACATAGTGTATAGAGAAGGTATTGCACTGCACCCAAAAATTCGATACCGAGATTTCACCGGAAATATATATTTTAGGGTCCCCTGTACCCAAATAAAACATTTTCAGAAAAAGGTCCGTGTGTCTGTGAACACGATAACTCAAAAACGAAAGGTCGGTAAAATACCAAACTTGGTATTTAGGTTCAGTAGCTTCCAGTGATGTCACACGAAGATTTTAAGAAAGATCCCACAGATCAAACTACTCTTTACATGGAACTTTTTTCGAAAATTTTGATTTTCTCAAAAATGGAATACATTAGATTTTTTGTTTTGCTTCCGGCAACTTAACTATCTGTTTAGGCTGGTGTACTCCTTTTTTTCTTCTACTTACAAAGAAATAAGTAATAACATAACCTCTGCTAATGTTTATCTCGATTAGCAGGCGTAGAAAAAAGAATCTTTTGGAAGAAAGTGCTGTCAATGGAACATAAACTAATTTGGTGTAGTGTGACAGTGACGTCAGTAATTGTTATGAGAGCTACACTTAAATATTATCAGGCCTTAATGGACTCGTCCCTTTGTGCTATATTCTGTAGAGAAGTTTGTTAGGAGCTTCGCGAGAAAGACTTTGTATCGTTGGCGTTATTAAACGTCACGTGTTTTCTCGCTGGGACGCGAGAAGAAATATGAACAGCGTACCTGCGTGACAGATATTAAAACAAAGTACCTCTGCTGATGAACCTGAGACACCGTTATCTTGTGCTAATGAAGACTTACGATACGGCTGGGAACGACCGTATTTCATTTCAGTCTTTAAATATATCTAATGAAGTAGGAATAAACCCACGGTTTAGGCTCCTTCCACTTATGTTAACAAAATCAACAGCAGATAATGAATAAATTGTCCTCAAGAGATACGTCTTACTTTGAATCTGGGCAGAAACCTAGTAATCATATCTGAGGTCACATGTGACGAAAATTGCACTGAATATCCGAGGCAGTAGATCTTCATTAGCTTTTCTCAGAGCTGTGCGCGATTCAAATGCAATTGTGCATTTTGTGATGGTTTAAAATGAATGCTTTCACCAAGTCCAGCAATATTTACAATTAACTGAAGGAAGTACATAGTGATAATATTTACAAAAAAAAATGTGAAAAATCTTATGTGTTCCATTCACATGACTTTCTCTACATTTCTGCAACAAATTATTGTTAAAAAGCTTATGCTTCTATTTATTTCATGCTAATCGAGAAAAAATTAGCAGAAATAGTCTTATTACTTGCTTCCTTGTCAGTAGAAGCGAAATAAGAGAGTACCATAGGTTAAAGTGATAGTCAAAAGCTGGTTGCAATGTGACTGAAGTTTCTGTGGTTGTATGGACAGGAGTTGACCAATTCCTGTATGAGAAGTATATGTTTATCAAAGCAGAAACCAAAAACAAGGAATATGTCAAAAACGACCAACTCCATTAAAAAAAATTATATAACATAAATTGTGTGTTTTAAGGGGCTCTACATTTTTGTGTGGTAAGTTTTGGTCCATCTATTACTGCTAAGCAGTTATACAACATTCCGTAAAATTCAGAGGCTATTCTTAGAAAATTCAAGATATTTTTATTTATCACGTAAATATTTTTAATATACGTCATTTTAACCAAAATCGTTAGAGCAATTGTTGAGAAAATAAAAATGTTCGAAAAAAGTTCCATGTAAAGGGTAGCTGTGGGTGGGGGGGGATGTTTCTCAAAATCTTCGTGTCGCATCCCGGAAAGATACTAAACTTAAATACCAAGTTTGGTCTTTTACCAAGTTTTTGTTTTCCAGTTGTCGTGTTCACACACACGCACGCACGCACACACTCTGTCTCTCTCTCACACACACACACACACACACACACTTAAACACACCCACGAATCTTTTTGTGAAAATGCTTTTTTTTAAGATACAGAGGACCCTAAAACATACATTTTCTGTGAAATCTCGGCATCGCATTTTTCTGGTGGAGTGCAATACTTTCTCTATACACCATGTACATAGTGCGTGTAGAGAAAGTAAAAATGTGCTCAAATGAGGACACTGGCCTCATGTATACATTATTGGCACATGATTTTTATCTCATACGGTTACTGTTTGGCAACAGTATTTTATTATTTTGTCATTGTTAATGTGCTATTAAGCAATATCATATTAAAACTACTTCAAGAGAGAATATCTTTTTATCAGAATCAATTCAAGATATATGTTTTTCTTCAAAATGGCTTAATATACTACATTGAAAATATATTAATGCTACAAAGTGCTAAATGCACACATTAAAATGTTACATTTCTGATTTCTAAGCGCTAAAAATATTCTATGTGCTATCGCTTGGAAGATTCTGAAATAGGGTTTAGTGTTGAAGCTATTTTCGTTTCTGGGAAACACGCCAATCACGTGCACGCAAACACAGACACAAAGACCATTTTTAAAATGCTTTTTGGGGGATTCAGCGGCTTTTACTTATAGTAAAAATTCAATTTCAGAGTAGAGAAAGTAATAAATTTGCTAGCTTTAAGTTTTTAGTAGAATATTTTCTGAATACATTAATGTCAACTGTTAAATACATCTCATTAAGGCACTTAAAAGATACGGAGTGTTAATGAACTACACGGAAATAATTTGCGAGATTGTGCACGTGACTGATATAAGTTATTAGAGATCGGCGATGCATGGTCCCTGGATAAACATAATGTTAAACGTGTTGGCATCAGGTGCTAATAAGTCGGTGTTAGAGCAAAGCAGGTTGAAAAAATGGCTTAGAATGTCTTTAAAACTTCTGCCCCCCGAGTATAGAAATATCGATTTGTAGCTGCTCGTTACTAGCGTTCTCAAGATTTAATGTCGCAAAAATCTGTAAAATCTCGAACTAATCACTGGACAGTGCGACACTGAGCATTCATTAACTACGTTCTCCAGTTATGTAGCCTACTCTGGAGCCATTTTTTCAACTCCTCTAGTGGCTTAATGCGTAACGCGGGAAGCTGCTATCCTAAAGGTCATGATTTTGATTCCTGTCATAGAGTAAATGTTTTGATTATTAATTTGTTCATTGCAGACGAAGTGCCACGATACGTGGCGCACTGGCACTTCAGAAACTTATAGCCGTTACTTCGAAATTTCAATAAACAGATCATATGTCTCCTTTCTCAAACTATTTACTTAAGTAATCCACATGTTGTGTGAAAATATTTCGGTATAGTTCATTAACACTCTGTATATATAATGACGTTAATGCGAGATCTTGGCAAGACGCTGTTTGAGTTCTCATTTGTCATACGTAGAGTGATCCGCTTCTTCTTCTTCCACACCGAAATGTTTAAAAGGCGTAGAGAACGTTTAGCAAGAGGTAAACAGCGGAACAATAGTTTGTTGCCCGCCTCACATTTAAAAGGCGTAGAGAACGTTTAGCTTTAGTACTAACAAGAGGTAAACAGCGGAACAATAGTTTGTTACCCGCCTCACATTTAAAAGGCGTAGAGAACGTTTAGCTTTAGTACTAACAAGAGGTAAACAGCGGAACAATAGTTTGTTGCCCGCCTCACATTTAAAAGGCGTAGAGAACGTTTAGCTTTAGTACTAACAAGAGGTAAACAGCGGAACAATAGTTTGTTACCCGCCTCACATTTAAAAGGCGTAGAGAACGTTTAGCTTTAGTACTAACAAGAGGTAAACAGCGGAACAATAGTTTGTTGCCCGCCTCACATTTAAAAGGCGTAGAGAACGTTTAGCTTTAGTACTAACAAGAGGTAAACAGCGGAACAATAGTTTGTTGCCCGCCTCACATTTAAAAGGTGTAGAGAACGTTTAGCTTTAGTACTAACAAGAGGTAAACAGCGGAACAATAGTTTGTTACCCGCCTCACATTTAAAAGGCGTAGAGAACGTTTAGCTTTAGTACTAACAAGAGGTAAACAGCGGAACAATAGTTTGTTACCCGCCTCACATTTAAAAGGCGTAGAGAACGTTTAGCTTTAGTACTAACAAGAGGTAAACAGCGGAACAATAGTTTGTTACCCGCCTCACATTTAAAAGGCGTAGAGAACGTTTAGCTTTAGTACTAACAAGAGGTAAACAGCTGTAACAATAGTTTGTTGCCCGCCTCACATTTAAAAGGCGTAGAGAACGTTTAGCTTTAGTACTAACAAGAGGTAAACAGCTGTAACAATAGTTTGTTGCCCGCCTCACATTTAAAAGGCGTAGAGAACGTTTAGCTTTAGTACTAACAAGAGGTAAACAGCTGTAACAATAGTTTGTTGCCCGCCTCACATTTAAAAGACGTAGAGAACGTTTAGCTTTAGTACTAACAAGAGGTAAACAGCGGAACAATAGTTTGTTGCCCGCCTCACATTTAAAAGGTAGAGAACGTTTAGCTTTAGTACTAACAAGAGGTAAACAGCGGAACAATAGTTTGTTGCCCGCCTCACATTTAAAAGCTCCTGTGTTCTACTACTCTCTTTTACTGTGACTTACCCCATAAGATTTTTTCGGGGTTTTCCCTTATTCTGAGAAGACGAATGTCGTGAACATTAACCTGCATAGACCCCGGGCTCATTTCAGTATCATATTTTCAGCGATTTCATTCATCGTCAGATATGACCAACCATATGGGCCTTAAACTCAAAAATCGCCCTCCATGGAGTAATGGTTACCATGCTAACTTCATATACCCAGGTCGCGGGTTGAAATATGGCGGAGGACGATGAATATTTCGGACGTAAAAATCCTTAGCATGGCTTCCTTTGGAAGGGAAGTAAAGCCGTTGGTCCTGTGTCGTAGATTTACGGCACGCAAAAGAACCTCAAGCTGATAGAGAGGCCTCTGAGCAGAATTAAGCGGTCTTTCACTCCCAATTTAGAATCGGCCATTTTTTAAACTCAAAAAGTATATTGAATTGTTTTTTCACAGAATCCGTGTGAAGAACTGAAGCTCGATACGTAGGGTCAGAATGAAATATTGAATGCTATGCCGGCATGTTGCCAGTGGTGGAGCAACCGGCTAGAGACCATGAGATGCGTGGCTCAAATCCCACCCATGGCATTGGATTTTTCAGTCTGGGTGTACCTATTCAAAAAGTACAATTTATAGAAGAATCGTTAGGACAGGATTCAGCCTGGTACAGTGAGGATATTGTACCCAGCACCTTGAAGGGGCGACGAGCGGAACCAGGGTTAACGCCGAACAAGGACAAGGTCCCTCCACGCCCCTCCCTCAAGGATGGTCTATAAACAACCAGCTGCACCGGAACACCTTCACGGATGCTTCTTACCCTACAATGCACCAACGGGCGAATGATCAATGAAATTCGGAGGATGAAAGAAACAAATCCAGCATTCGTCTAACAACCTTGGGCTGGAATGAACACACTGAAACCTTCCGAATCCGAGTAGTGTGTTATTGCGGCAATGTTTTGCTAAGAATGAGTAATGGGGTTAACGGGCCTCAAAAAGAGCTCCGCCCTCCCATTACTATGGCACGCCAGAGCAATTTCAAATCGTGACCTCCTCAAACGGTTTCTTGTTTAATGGAATGTCTAGCTCGTGAGTTCGGGCTTAGGGATTAACTTAACGCCCATAGGACGAAATCGCGATTTGCTGATTCAAAACAAGCACACTTTAAACACGAGACTCTTTTACTTTCTCTACACGTATGTACACAGTGTATAGAAAAGTATTGCACTTCACCCCAAATTCGATATCGAGATTTCACTGGAAAAATATGTTTTGGGGTCCCCTTTTTCCTAAAAAAACATTTTCACAAAAAGGACCGTGTGTGTGAGTGTGGCCGTGTGACTTTGAAAACGATAACTCAAGAACGAAAAGTCTGTAAAATACCAAACTTGGTATTTAAGTTTAGTATCTTCCAGGGATGCGACACGAAGATTTTGAAAAAAAAAATCCACCCACCCCAAACTACCGTTTACATGGACCTTTTTTCGAAAATTTTGAATTTCTCAAAAATGGCTCTGACGATTTTGATTAAAATATCGTATATTAAATATATTTACCTGACAAATAAAATGTATATCTTGCATTTTCTGGGAACAGCCTCTGAAGACTATTCTGGATGAATTTTATAGAATTTTGCATAATTGCTAAACCGTAAGAAGTTCGCAAAAACTTACGACACAAAAAATGAAGAGCACGTTAAAACACCCACTTTATGTTAGATAATTTTTTTCGTGGAGTTAATCGTTTTTGAGATGTTCCTTGTTTTTTGTTTCCGCTTTGAAAAACATACTTTTCTAATACAGGAATCTGTCAACTCCTGTCTATACAAACTCAGTCACATAGCAACCACCTTTTGACTATCACTTTGACGTATGCTACTCCCTTATTTCGCTTCTACTTACAAGGAAGCAAGTTATAAGACTATTCCTGCTATTTTTTCTGGATTGCATGAAGTAAATAGAAGCATTCTTTTTAACAATAATTGGTCGCAGAGATGTAGAGAAAGTCATTTGAACAGAACACATCAGATTTTAGTTTTTAAGATATGGGATTCTTTTACCTGCAAATAAACATCACACGGGGCCAACGACTTTACGTCCCCTCCAAAGCAAGCCTTAGATGGTTTTACCTGCAAAGAATATATCATCTTCCGCCTGATTTGAACCCGTAACCTTGCGCATTGGAGGCTTACATGGTAACCACTTTACCACTGCCTGCGAGGTAGCGGACTCATGACTTCTCTAGTTACAGCGGATTGAGAATTGAGGGTTTCAGTCTGGCATCGCTTCCTAGTCAGAGTACTACCGGCACTTCTATATGTGGAGAATGTGATTAGGCACCGGGCTCAACATTTCTGCGCCACATTGGCCTATCATGGGAACACACTTGTCAGATCTCTGGGGATCCAAAGAAAAAAAAAGTAACACAAACCAATTTTGTAACCAAACACCTAGGTTCATCACGTGCCTACCAGATTACGCACAATGCACGCACCATAAAGAGCGACGTCTCTAGGCACGAACTCTTAGTAAAGTTCCGAAATTGAATTTTTGGATGGCACGATATACGGTGATATTCCTTTTCGCTGTAAATAGGCGTAAGAGAAATAATAATGGCTTTGAGAAGATTATAAAGCACTCTATCTTTCAAACGGCCCTACTGCACAGTATTTCAGAATTAAAAAGCTAACTTTAATTTTAAGGTTTATTTTTCTGTTTTTCTTTCCAACATGTTCTCGCTGTCTTTCCTTATATTTGTATGGGGAGTATATACTGGCGAAAATTTACTGAGATTTGCTACAAGCGCTGAGCCGCAAATCTTACCAGTTGCAGAGTCAATATTGACTTTACTTTTGCGTATTCTAGACTTAATGGTCTCTTCCTAATGGATGAAACTCCCATTTTACCGCTCACCCGTTTGAGCGAAAAGTTTCACCATATAAAAGAAATGCAACTTTTATTTCCATATTTCACGTTTAATAGCGACAAGAAACGTTTAAAGCGTAGCAGGGATTTTGTCTTGTGCTGTTTTCTTGGAAAATATTGGTTTCTAGAGGAGAATATTTACAGTGCCTTGGCGAATCTCTTTTGTACATTAGCGCGGTAAATCCTTTTGATAACTGGACGGCAAATGGAAATGATCAGCTGAGGAGAAACAGCTTCGCTACAAAAAGCAACACCAAACAAAACGTTCCAGTATTTCTCCCCGTAACCTCCCACAATTAATTTACAATACCAAAAAGTTCAACAAGCAAGGCGTTACATAATTTTTTCTATCCTAGCGCTACCATCAAACATTCACAGTATTTTATTAATAATTAAGAACATACATTTGTGAAATTTGGACATTCTATAATATGTAAGATATATTAAACCCCTTACGAGTTATTATATACAGTGATATTTTAACATATATTAAAATTTATACTTCCATATTATATTTAAACAATATCCATTACTGTCTAAATTGATTGTTCTAATAAAATACATGTTTAAAAATCTGATGTATACCGTTCACATGACTTTCTCTGCATCTTTGTAACAAATTACTGTTAAAAAGCTTATTTTCTGTCTAGTTCATGCTAATCGAGAAAACATCAACAGAAATATTTCTTGTAAGTAGAAGGTAAATAAAGGAAAACACTAGGCTAAAGCGATAGTCAAGTCTTTTAAAAGCTGGTTGCCATGTGGTTGAAATCCGTTTCTTTGCCTGACCAGGAATTGACATGTTCCCGTATGAGAAAAGTTATAAGTATTTTAAAACTGAAACCAATAACAAGGAGTATCTCGGAAACGGCCAAATGTAAATGACGTGAATTATGTGTTGTAACAAAATTTACATTTTTGGGCAGTAACATTTTACCAGCTTCGCAGAATTCACAAGCAATTAAACCAGAATGAAGAGGTTTCAGAGGCTATTCCCAAAAAATTCAGTTATACATTCCATTTGTCATCTATATCTATTTTAGTCAAAAACGTTAGTAATTTTTAGAAAACCAAAATACTCGCAATTATTTCCATGTAAAGGGTATCTGGGAGTGGGGGATTTTCTTGCAAATCTTCATGTCGCATTCTTGGAACATATTAATCTCAAGTATTTAACGGAATTTTCGTTTATGAACTATGCTGTCCACATACTCAGATAATGCTCTTTTTCTAAAAATGTTTTTTTTGGGATTCAGGGATCCCTAAATATATATTTTCAGTGAAATCTCAGTATTGAATTGCGGGTGCAATACAATACCTACTCCATACACTATGTACATAGTACGTGTAGAGAAAGTAAACCAGATGTGTACCATTCACATGACTTTCTCTACATCTCTGCAACAAATTATTGTTAAAAAGCTTATGCTTCTATTTATTCCATGCTAATCGACAGAAAATTAGCAGAAATAGTTTATTACTAATGTATTTGTAAGTAGAACAGAAATAAGGGAGTTCCATAAGTTAAAGTGATAGTCAAAAGCTGGTTGCTATGTGAATGAAGTTCCTTTGTTGGTATGGACAGGAGTTGACAAATTCCTATATGAGAAATGTTAAGTTTTTCAAAGCTGAAACCAAAAACAAGGAATATCTCAAAAACGATCAGCTGCATGTTGTATACATATACACACAACATAAATTCTGTATTTTAACATGCTCTACAATTTTTGTGTGGTAAGTTTTTGACAGTCTCTTACGGTTCAGCAGTTATGCAAAATTCCGTAAAAATCAACCAGAATAAATTAATTCAAAATCTTCTCGGGCTTCTAGCCAGGGTGAAGACGAGGAAGATGCACTTCTTCGAAACGTTGGTGTCAAGCCAAGTTTTTACCTGGCTAGAAGCCCGAGAAGATTTTGAATTAACACGTCGCCAGGAAAGCTTCAATTCTTAATTTATCAGAATAAATTAGTTTTCAGAGCCTATTCCTCCAAGAAAATTTAAGATATACATTTTATTTGGCAGGTAAATATCTTTAATATCCGATATTTTAATCAAAATCGTTAACCATTTTGAGAAGATCAAAATTTTCGAAAAAAGTTCCATATAGATGGTAGTTTGGGTTGGGGAGATTTTTCTCAAAATCTTCGTGTCGCATCCCTGGAAGATACAAAACTTAAATACCAAGTTTGGAATTTTACCGACTTTTCGTTTTTGAGTTATCGTGTTCACAGACACACGGACACACGGAATAGTTTTTTTTATATACAAGGTACGCTAAAACATACATTTCCGGTGAAGTCTTGGTATCGAACTTTTGGGTGGGGTGCACTATGTACATAACACGAATAGAAAATGTAAATAGCGTGTTATTTATGGACGCCCTTTAACTGCTGCGGTTCTCAGCCTCCCGTTCTAAATTAGGCGTGAAAGACGGCTTAATTTTGCTCAGAGGCCACTCTATCAGGCTTGAAGTTCTTTTACGTGCCGTAAATCTACGACACGGGACCCACGGCTTTACTTCCCTTCCGAAGGAAGCCATGCTAAGGATTTTTACACCCGAAAAAATCCATCGTCCTCGCCGGGTTTGAACCCGCGAACTTGGGTATATGAAGTCAGCATAGTAACCATTACACCACGGAGGGCGACTAGTACGTATAGAGAAAGTAAAAATATGCACATAGAACACCCAGTTTTACAGCAACTGAAATCAAATCCATTCTTAGCCGAGCGCCGCTAGTATTAAGTAACAGCGACTAGAGTTAAGTGTGCCTGTGGTAAAGGATGGGGAGGGCCCAAGTAAAGTAACCGGTGTGATGACACGCTTAGATACTGACAGTCAAATGTGCCTGTGGTAAAGGATGGGGGGGTTCCAAGTAAAGTAACCAGTGTGATTACACGCTTGGATACTGACAGTCAAATGCCCTTGTGGGAAAGCATGGGGAGGTCCAAAGTAAAGTAACCGGTGTGATGACACGCTTGGATACTGACAGTCGAATGTGCCTGTGGTAAAGAATGGGGAGGGCCCAAGTAAAGTAACCGGTGTGATGACACGCTTAGATACTGACAGTCAAATGCGCCTGTGGTAAAGGATGGGGAGGTTCCAAGTAAAGTAACCGGTGTGATGACACGCTTGGATACTGACAGTCGAATGTGCCTGTGGTAAAGAATGGGGAGGGCCCAACTAAAGCACCCGGTGTGATGACACGCTTGGATACTAACAGTCGAATGTGTCTGTGGTAAAGAATGGGGAGGTTCCAAGTAAAATAGCCGGTGTGGTGGCACGCTTGGATACTGACAGTCAAATGTGCCTGTGGTAAAGGATGGGGAGGGCCCAAGTAAAGTAACCAGTGTGATGACACGTTTGGATACTGACAGTCAAATGTGCCTGTGGTAAAGGATGGGGAGGGCCCAAGTAAAGTAACCGGTGTGATGACACGCTTGGATACTGACAGTCAAATGTGCCTGTGGTAAAGAATGGGGAGGGCCCAAGTAAAGTAACCGGTGTGATGACACGCTTAGATACTGACAGTCAAATGTGCCTGTGGTAAAGGATGGGGAGGGCCCAAGAAAAGTAACCGGTGTGATGACACGCTTAGATACTAACAGTCGAATGTGCCTGTGGTAAAGAATGAGGAGGGCCCAAGTAAAGTAACCGGTGTGATGACACGCTTAGATACTGACAGTCAAATGCGCCTGTGGTAAAGGATGGGGAGGGCCCAAGTAAAATAACCGGTGTGATGACACGCTTGGATACTGACAGTCAAATGCGCCTGTGGTAAAGGATGGGGAGGGCCCAAGTAAAATAACCGGTGTGATGACACGCTTGGATACTGACAGTCAAATGTGCCTGTGGTAAAGGATGGGGAGGTCGCAAGTAAAGTAACCGGTGTGATGACACGCTTGAATACTGACAGTCAAATGTGCCTGAGGAAAAGAATGGGGAGGGCCCAAGTAAAATAACCAGTGTGATGACTCGCTTGGATACTGACAGTAAAATGTGCCAATGGTAAAGGATGGGGAGGTTCCAAGTAAAGTATAACCAGTGTGAGAACACGTTTGGATACTGACAGTCAAATGTGTCTGTGGTAAAGAATGGGGAGGTTCCAAGTAAAATAGCCGGTGTGGTGGCACGCTTGGATACTGACAGTCAAATGTGCCTGTGGTAAAGGATGGGGAGGGCCCAAGTAAACTAACTGGTGTGATACGCTTGGATACTGACAGTCAAATGTGTCTGTGGTAATGAATGGGGAGGTTCCAAGTAAAATAGCCGGTGTGGTGGCACGCTTGGATACTGACAGTCAAATGTGCCTGTGGTAAAGGATGGGGAGGGCCCAAGTAAAGTAACGGGTGTGATGACACGCTTGGATACTGACAGTCAAATGTGTCTGTGGTAAATGATGGGAAGGTTCCAAGTAAAGTAACCGGTGTGATGACACGCTTGGATACTGACAGGCAAGTGTGCCTGTGGTAAAGGATGGGGAGGTTCCAAGTAAAGTAACGATGTGATGACACGCTTGGATACTGACAGTCAAATCTGTCTGTGGTAAAGGATGACGAGGGCCCAAGTAAAATAACCAGTGTGATGACACGCTTGGATACTGACAGTCAAATGTGCCTATGGTAAAGGATGGGGAGGTTCTAAGTAAAGTAATCAGTGTGATGACACGTTTGGATACTGACAGTCAAATGTGTCTGTGGTAAAGAATGGGGAGGTTCCAAGTAAAATAGCCGGTGTGGTGGCACGCTTGGATACTGACAGTCAAATGTGCCTGTGGTAAAGGATGGGGAGGTTCCAAGTAAAGTAACCGGTGTGATGACACGCTTGGATACTGACAGTCAAATGTGTCTGTGGTAAAGAATGGGGAGGTTCCAAGTAAAATAGCCGGTGTGGTGGCACGCTTGGATACTGACAGTCAAATGTGCCTGTGGTAAAGGATGGGGAGGTTCCAAGTAAAGTAACCGGTGTGATGACACGCTTGGATACTAACAGTCAAATGTGCCTGTGGTAAAGGATGGGGAGGGCCCAAGTAAAGTAACCGGTGTGATGACACGCTTAGATACTAACAGTCAAATGTGCCTGTGGTAAAGGATGGGGAGGGCCCAAGTAAAGTAACCAGTGTGATGACACGCTTAGATACTAACAGTCGAATGTGCCTGTGGTAAAGAATGAGGAGGGTCCAAGTAAAGTAACCGGTGTGATGACACGCTTAGATACTGACAGTCAAATGCGCCTGTGGTAAAGGATGGGGAGGGCCCAAGTAAAATAACCGGTGTGATGACACGCTTGGATACTGACAGTCAAATGTGCCTGTGGTAAAGGATGGGGAGGTCGCAAGTAAAGTAACCGGTGTGATGACACGCTTGAATACTGACAGTCAAATGTGCCTGTGGAAAAGAATGGGGAGGGCCCAAGTAAAATAACCAGTGTGATGACTCGCTTGGATACTGACAGTCAAATGTGCCTATGGTAAAGGATGGGGAGGTTCCAAGTAAAGTATAACCAGTGTGATGACACGTTTGGATACTGACAGTCAAATGTGTCTGTGGTAAAGAATGGGGAGGTTCCACGTAAAATAGCCGGTGTGGTGGCACGCTTGGATACTGACAGTCAAATGTGCCTGTGGTAAAGGATGGGGAGGGCCCAAGTAAACTAACTGGTGTGATAACACGCTTGGATACTGACAGTCAAATGTGTCTGTGGTAATGAATGGGGAGGTTCGAAGTAAAATAGCCTTTTGGTGGCACGCTTGGATACTGACAGTCAAATGTGCCTGTGGTAAAGGATGGGGAGGGCCCAAGTAAAGTAACGGGTGTGATGACACGCTTGGATACTGACAGTCAAATGTGTCTGTGGTAAATGATGGGAAGGTTCCAAGTAAAGTAACCGGTGTGATGACACGCTTGGATACTGACAGTCAAGTGTGCCTGTGGTAAAGGATGGGGAGGTTCCAAGTAAAGTAACGGTGTGATGACACGCTTGGATACTGACAGTCAAATGTGCCTGTGGTAAAGAATGGGGAGGGCCCAAGTAAAGTAATCAGTGTTATGACACGCTTGGATACCGACAGTCAAATCTGTCTGTGGTAAAGGATGACGAGGGCCCAAGTAAAATAACCAGTGTGATGACACGCTTGGATACTGACAGTCAAATGTGCCTATGGTAAAGGATGGGGAGGTTCTAAGTAAAGTAATCAGTGTGATGACACGTTTGGATACTGACAGTCAAATGTGTCTGTGGTAAAGAATGGGGAGGTTCCAAGTAAAATAGCCGGTGTGGTGGCACGCTTGAATACTGACAGTCAAATGTGCCTGTGGTAAAGGATGGGGAGGTTCCAAGTAAAGTAACCGGTGTGATGACACGCTTGGATACTGACAGTCAAATGTGTCTATGGTAAAGGATGGGGAGGGCCCAAGTAAAGTAACCGGTGTGATGACACGCTTGGATACTGACAGTCAAATGTGTCTGTGGTAAAGAATGGGGAGGTTCCAAGTAAAATAGCCGGTGTGGTGGCACGCTTGGATACTGACAGTCAAATGTGCCTGTGGTAAAGGATGGGGAGGTTCCAAGTAAAGTAACCGGTGTGATGACACGCTTGGATACTAACAGTCAAATGTGCCTGTTGTAAAGGATGGGGAGGTCCCAAGTAAAGTAACCGGTGTGATGACACGCTTGGATACTGACAGTCAAATGACCCTGTGGTAAAGGATGTGGAGGTCCCAAGTAAAGTAACCGGTGTGATGACACGCTTGGATACTGACAGTCAAATGCCCCTGTGGTAAAGGATGGGGAGGTCGCCAGTAAAGTAGCCGGTGTGATGACACGCTTGGATACTGACAGTCAAATGTGCCTGTGGTAAAGGATGGGGAGGCCCCAAGTAAAGTAACCGGTGTGATGACACGCTTGGATACTGACAGTCAAGTGTGCCTGTGGTAAAGGATGGGGAGGTTCCAAGTAAAGTAACGGTGTGATGACACGCTTGGATACTGACAGTCAAATGTGCCTGTGGTAAAGAATGGGGAGGGCCCAAGTAAAGTAATCAGTGTTATGACACGCTTGGATACCGACAGTCAAATCTGTCTGTGGTAAAGGATGACGAGGGCCCAAGTAAAATAACCAGTGTGATGACACGCTTGGATACTGACAGTCAAATGTGCCTATGGTAAAGGATGGGGAGGTTCTAAGTAAAGTAATCAGTGTGATGACACGTTTGGATACTGACAGTCAAATGTGTCTGTGGTAAAGAATGGGGAGGTTCCAAGTAAAATAGCCGGTGTGGTGGCACGCTTGAATACTGACAGTCAAATGTGCCTGTGTGAAAGGATGGGGAGGTTCCAAGTAAAGTAACCGGTGTGATGACACGCTTGGATACTGACAGTCAAATGTGTCTATGGTAAAGGATGGGGAGGGCCCAAGTAAAGTAACCGGTGTGATGACACGCTTGGATACTGACAAATGCCCCTGTGGTAAAGGATGGGGAGGTCGCCAGTAAAGTAGCCGGTGTGATGACACGCTTGGATACTGACAGTCAAATGTGCCTGTGGTAAAGGATGGGGAGGCCCCAAGTAAAGTAACCGGTGTGATGACACGCTTGGATACTGACGAGGTCACATTTGACTGCAGTACAGTACACGTACTATCTACACTAGTGTATAGGGAGCATATTGCAGTCCTACCAAAGATTCGATACCGAGTTTCACCGGAAATATATGCTTTAGGGTTCCCTGTATAAAAGCAATCATTTTCAGAAAAAGGCCGGTGTGTGGCCTTGTGTCTGTGAGCACGATAACTCAAAAATGAAAATTTGGTAAAACACCAAACTTGGTATTTAGGTTTGGTATCTTACAAGGATGCGATACGAATATTTTCAAGAAAATACTCCACTCCAAATAATCTTCAAATGGGATTTTTCTTCGAAAGTTTTGATTTTTGGAAAAATGACTCAAGTGATTCCGATTAAAATATCAAATATTAAAGATATTTACCTGACAAATAAAATGTATATCTAAATTTTTCTGGGAATAGCCTCTGTATACTACTTTATTCTGGATGAATTTTACGGAATTTTGCATAACAGCTAAACCGTAAGAAATGAAAAAAAAACTTGACACACAAAAATGTAGAGCAGGTTAAAACACATAATCTGTGTTGCGTACATCTTTTTCGTAGTCGTTTTTTAGATATTCCTTGTTTTTGGTTTCAGCTTTGAAAAACACAGTTTTCTCATATGTAGTTGTGCATACGTGCAGAAGTCGATCTTTTTTACGTATAGTTTACGTTAAAGGACACACCCGGTTTTAGGAGTTGGAAATGGGATTTAGTGTTTGACCTACATGTTGGGAGTGGGTCACGTGGTCCATGTGCGCACTGCATACTTATTCTGTTTGCAGGACTCTTGTTTGTGTTAGGTGTGCGTGTTGGGGCATATCATTATGGTGTTTTGCATTTCATCTGGCAACGCAATTGAATACCATTAAAATTACAAGTATTAGATTTGAATTTCTCCAAGAAGTTCGTGATGTAACATAAAAATACTCCATTTCAAATTAATCCACTGGAGCTCTCCTCTACAATATACACATCTGATGCAAAAACATTCACATGTATTCAGTTTAAAACTTTTTCCCGTCGTAGAAACCGAAGAATTTTGTTTACTGGAGATGCAGGGAGAGTTGCAGTTCCCCCCCCCCCTCCCAACCCAAGGAGTGGTTGCATATCTTGTCATTAGAAGTATTTACTGTGTGCCAAATTTACGACGCTAAGTTGTTGCTAAGTAGTGTTAGTAATTCAAAATTAATATAAATTGCACTGACCGTTATTGTCAGCTCGTGCAGGTCGCTAAAATACAGTAACGTGAAATAGAGAAGTTAAACATTTAAACCTTATCGTCGTTCTTTTATTAGAACATTTCTTTAAGAGACAAAGTTAAATAAAAAGGTGCCTTCTATAAGTGATGAAAATTATGAAAACGGAAAATTAAATCTTAAAAATTAAATTATTGAATCTTCTGTTGGCCGTATAGGTGCGCTAACCAAGTGCAGCAGCCGACAGAATTAATCGTTCTTCTTCACATTTTAGTTACATCAGACTGTATAGCCTGCGAGGTTCATTGCAATGTAATGCTTTAAATTACTTTTAGGGTCTTTAGCTGATATTTTCCATCAGCATAAGCGCTGTTATTGATATTGTAGGAAGATTGAAATAACTTACAATATAATAATAGTAATGATGATGATAATAATAATAATAATAATAATAATAAATATAATAAATGCTGAATTTAATTTGAAGGGAATGACAGTCACATAGACCGTCATTACCTTCAGGAATAATGTTACAGAAAATGCTTCATAACCAACAAATAGTGTGTTCTCTCTCAAAACAAAAAGTATTCCAATAATCAGCAATAAATACGCTACTCGTTTTATAAAAAGATTGAGCAAATTTAAAACAATGAAATATACTTACGATGTCTTGAATTTCTGGACGAAATTATAAGAAAACTGCCAACTACAGAAAAACACTTCTAACGTCGCAGCAGGCGAGGGCATCACACGATGTCCTTACGAAGCGATATTACAGCGATGACCGCCATTCCCTGCATGTCCCCTACCAATTAAAATCTCCGTAAGACACGCGTGCCCGTCAAAGTTCACATTTTCAGCAAGAGGTGTGTTGCAGTTCAGTCTGCAGCGACTAGTTCTGAGGCGGGTAATTACTTTCAGCTCGGCATCTACCACTTCACCAGGTGACGCTGACCGTTTCTCTATAAACAGCATTTTGGTAACGCTAAATACGTCTTGGTTTGTAGCTTTTTACTTTCTCTACAAGTACTATGTACCTATAGAAAAGGTATGTACTATACCCAAAAATTCGATACCGAGATTTCACCGGAAATATATGCTTTGGGTACCCCTGAATCCAAAAAAAAAAAATGTCCGTGTGTGTCTTTGGACAGTATAGCTCAAAAACGAAAAGACCGTTGAATACCAGACTTGCTATTTAAGTTTGGTTTATTCTAAGGATACGACTCGAAGATTTTCAAGAAAATCCCCCGCAAACCCAACTACCCTTTACATGGAACTTTTATCGAAAATTTTGATTTCCTCAAAAATTGGTCTAACGATTTCGATTAAAATATCGTATATTAAAGATATTTACCTCACAAGTAAAATGTTTTTCTTGAATTTTCTGGGAATAGCCTCTGAGGACTGCTTTATTCCGGATGAATTTTACAGAATTTTACATAACTGCTAAACCGTAAGAGATGGACAAAAAATGTAGAGCACGTTAAAACACACAATTTATGTCATTTATATATTTATTTTCGTGGAGTTGATGGTTTATCAGATATCCCTTGTCTTTGGTTTCAGTTTTGAAAAATTTATACTTTTCTCATACAGGAATTTGTCAACTCCTGTCCACACATACAAACAAAGGAACTTCAGTGACATAGCAACCAGCTTTTGACTATTGCTTTAACCTCCCTTATTTCAGTTCTACTTACAAGGAAGCAAGTAATAAGGCTACTTCTGCTAATTTTATCTCGATTAGCATGAAATAAATAGAAGCTTTTAACAATAATCTGTTGCAGAGATGTACTGTGGTAATATCGGGGGCTTTTCACTAAAACATTGGTGAATATCTGAATATCTACTCTAGGTTTATCGCAAAAGTTTTCACTGTCACGTGCACACCAGCAGACACTATGGAAGGTAGACAATCAAATTAAAGAACATTTTAAGCCTCCAGCCGGTAACCGAACATGGGACCTCCGGATAAGAAGTCAGCTAGTCTGTGGTTACTGATAGAATGTCGGATGACTTCCTTGATAGTTTTACTGGATTTTTCTTTTTTATCAATATTTGCGTGCGACGGTACCCAAGTGAGAATTAGGTTGCTTCTAGTTATTCCACAAGATGAAGTGATCAAGTGTGATATTTTGTAAACTTCCTTATAAATAGCGACGTTAAACATGATAAGATTTTATTTTTAGCCTAACGTTTTAACCTGGTTGGTCATATCGGACGATGAATGAATGAAATTGATGAAATGAGCGAGATTCGAGCTCACGCCCTTTTGAATGTGAAGCAGACACTGCCCAGGCGGGCAGGTAATTTTTGTTGTCATGCTTAAAGTGAAGTAGCTCAACAGTAATATTAATTTGTATGAATGTTTAAACCGTCAAAACATTTTCATTTCGATTGCTTATTCATATCATTAGAGAGTTAAATCATGTATTATTTTGTAAAAACATATATTTACGTTGTTTGGATCTTTCTTTCAAAACAGTAAAAATATGTTGTGTTTCATTCACATGACTTTCTGCACAACTCTGTAACAAATTACTGTTAACAAGCTTATTCTTCTCTCTGTGTTATGATAAACGAGATAAACATTAGCAGAAATTGTCTTATTACTTGATGAAGTGAGAGCCAAAATTTTAGGACTGCCTCCGTGGTCGAGTAGTCAGCGAACGGACTTCTCATTTGGAGGTCCCGCGTTCGATGCCCGGCTTCGGTGTTGAGTTTCTCTTTAACCAGAATTATTGTCTATCCTCTACAGAGTCTGGAAATATGAATGCGAGACTGAATTTGCGCGTGTTTGTTGATATAATAGTATGTTGCCTACCAAGAACTATAAGTTGTACTTTTCAGGAGGAGAATACATATTGTGAATACCAGACCCGCAGGGCGACTTTTTGAAATACTTGTAAAACTGGCAATAATGAATCAAAATTGCTTTCCAATGTTTTATTGAACATTAACAAAAAATGAATTCTCGATGCAAGGCTACATCTAAAGTAAATGGGCAAAGTCTTATACACTCTTTTGTTAATAAATGTTGCAATAGATTCTTTACTTGAAGTAGCACACGTCTTGAGTGTTACGTCATTTCCTAATTCTACTGAAAGTATTAAATTCTTATAAGTACTTACAGTGTTCATTTGGTAATTAATAAATGAATTGTAAATTTAACTTACATTATCAAATATGTGTTGAGAATGATTAACTTACATATCAAGTATTTAAATAAATGACTAACCTAATGTTGTAAACTTGCATTAATACGAGTTCTTTCGCAAGTCAAAGCCCCCGAGTTAAACAAGTTAAGCAAATGAAACAATTTAAAAAAAAAAATCAAAGCTGGTTCTTATGTGGCTGCATTTCGTTAACAAATGTCCATGTGTTAAGATTTTTAAGTATTTTAAAAATAAAAAAAATAACAAGGAATATCTCCAAATGGTCAACTCTAAGAAAAGGTTTATAAGATATAGATTGTATATCCTAACGTGATCTAATTTTTTTGTGTCTTAAGTTTGTGTCTATCCCTTACAGCTTACCAATCATGCAAAATTCATCCAGAATAAAGCGGTCTTTAGAGGCAATTCCCAGAAAATTCAAGATACATATTATTTGTCATAAAAATATCTTTAATAAACGGCTTTTAAATCAAAATCGTTAATGCCATTTTTGATAAAATAAAAATGTTCGAAATTTGTTCCTTGTGAAGGGTAGCTTTGGTTGTGAGCATCCTCCTTAAAATCTTTGTGTTGAATCTTGGGAATATGCTAAACTTAAATATCAAGTTTAGTATTTGACTGACATTTCGTTTTTGAGTTATCTGTTCACGGACACACACGAACTTTTTCTATGTTTTTTAAACAGGGGTCTGTAGAACGCGTATTTCGGGTTAAATCTCAGTATCGAATTTTTGCGTGGAATGCAATACCTTCTCTATACAGTATGTACATAATACGTGTACAGAAAGTAAAAATAATAACATAACCACGTTAGTAATGATAATAATAGTAATAATAATAATAGTAATAATAATAATAATAATAATAATAAATTCTTCGTAAAATATAGAACAGATGTACGAGATTTGAACACATTAAAACTCTAAATGCTATATTCAGATCTGAAAATAATCAAGCTATGATTGGGTTTACAAATTTCACAGATATTTGAGTATCCTGTTAATTCTTTGGAGTGATTTTTGCTTTGGAGCCACTGGAAGTTTTATTCAATTCCCTTATTCCAATAAAAGCTTTGATCCTGATAAATGTTCCTGTTACATATTGTGGAACAGCAAAAGTTATTTTCTTATTGTTTTGATTGCTTCATAGTCATTCTAAGGTGTTTTTGACCATATTACATTGATCATGGGCCCCATGCACGTGATAAAATACTATTTTTGTGACAATGGCAATCAGTTTTAGTTTCATGCAAGGCAGAACTTAATTTCCAGTTGAAACAAAGATATTTAGTTGTATATTTATAAATATTAATATGGATAGATGTCTTAAAGCGCTTTAAAACCCGCAATATTAAGTGCCTTCTGAGAAATTCTTTTTTCT
This sequence comes from Hymenopus coronatus, assembly GCA_030762935.1. Taxonomy (NCBI): domain Eukaryota; kingdom Metazoa; phylum Arthropoda; class Insecta; order Mantodea; family Hymenopodidae; genus Hymenopus; species Hymenopus coronatus. The sequence goes on from CM060898.1 coordinate 144,435,191, forward strand.
GTCGATATTTTATAGACAGATCTTGAGTATCTACCCCATTAGGTTTATGATTTTGATATTTTTGTACCATTGTAAAAATATAATTGCTTTTCGCGTAGCAAGTTATATCGCAAGCATAAGCATTTTTATCCTTTTTGGACAACAGATCAGAAGAATTATTATTCTGACAAACTCAAACACAAAGCTATTCCTAAATGTTGATATGGTAACACAATATTCCTAATTATAACGTTGTAAAATAATTAGTAATATTATACTATTGTTGCTTCTATTAATTATAAAGCATAAAGTTACGTAATTCAGGAGGAATGTCTTGCCTTCGGCAACAAGGTCCTCATTACGAATTTGTTCTGTTTTGGGAGATGGAAACTACTTTATGCCAGTTTGCATTGTTTTCCTATAGTAGTTATTACACCCATACAGTTAACAATGGACTATTGTAAATTTGTAGCTCAGAGACAAGGAAAGAAACGCTATCAATCCAAGTTCAATGAATCGTAAACTTCCCATTTCACGCATAACACACAATAATACATTTGTTATCAGCAGCGCTGGCAGTCAAGATGACGTCACTTCTAGCTGCGCCCTACAGGCGCAATATTACACCTGTAGGATTCCACTTTGGTTAATTGGTCAAAGTGCCCAAAAGAAAAGAAAATCCGTGAGATATATATCAGGTTTCTGGGATTTGGACTCCGTAATAACTAAATGTAATGTCTGAGAGTGAGTCATGAGACGGGAACTCGTGACATATCTGATGTACTGGTCTGCGAAGCGACGACTGGTCCTCTCTCCGGAGTCACAGCTGGAGGTGCGGTGTTTGGGCGCCCCACGGCTATACTCACCCAGCGGCGAGCAATGCAGACTTATTTATTTTGCTTAAGGTAATAAGCGGACGGAGATCTCTGGGAAGTGGTACAGGAACTTATCTCACAACAGCCATCAGCACTTGTATTGGGTCAAAGGTTTTTATTTCCTTATTCTTTACGCCCGTGTAGAAACTTGCTGGCGCGATTCAACAGTTACTTCTCTCACAAGAGAGCATAGAACCGCACAATTTTACGTCCGTGTAGAACGTTGCTGGCGCGATTCAACAGATACTTCTCTCACAGGAGAGCATAGACACGCACAACTTTACGTCCGTGTAGAAAGTTGCTGGCGCGACTCAACAGTTACTTCTCTCACAGGAGAGCATAGACACGCACAATTTTACGTCCGTGTAGAAAGTTGCTGGCGTGATTCAACAGATACTTCTCTCACAGGAGAGCATAGACACGCACAATTTTACGTCCGTGTAGAAAGTTGCTGGCGCGATTCAACAGTTACTTGTCTCATAGGAGAGCATAGACACGCACAATTTTACGTTCGTGTAGAAAGTTGCTGGCGCGATTCAACAGTTACTTGTCTCACAGGAGAACATAGACACGCACAATTTTACGTCCGTGTAGAAAGTTGCTGGCGCGATTCAACAGTTACTTCTCTCACAGGAGAGCATAAACACGCACAATTTTACGTTCGTGTAGAAAGTTGCTGGCGCGATTCTACTGTTACATCTCTCACAGGAGAGCATAGACACGCACAATTTTACGTCCGTGGAGAAAGTTGCTGGCGCGATTCAACAGTTACTTCTCTCACAGGAGATTATAGACACGCACAATTTTACGTTCGTGTAGAAAGTTGCTGGCGCAATTCAACACTTACTTCTCTCACAGAAGAGCATAGACACGCACAATTTTACGTTCGTGTAGAAAGTTGCTGGCGCGATTCAACAGTTACTTCTCTCACAGGAGAGCATAGACACGCACAATTTTACGTTCGTGTAGAAAGTTGCTGGCGCGATTCAACAGTTACTTCTCTCACAGGAGAGCATAGACACGCACAATTTTACGTCCGTGTAGAAAGTTGCTGGCGCGATTCAACAGTTACTTCTCTCACAGGAGAGCATAGACACGCACAACTTTACGTCCGTGTAGAAAGTTGCTGGCGCAATTCAACAGATACTTCTCTCACAGGAGAGCATAGACACGCACAATTTTACGTCCGTGTAGAAAGTTGCTGGCGCGATTCAACAGTTACTTCTCTCACAGGAGAGCATAGACGCCCACAATTTTACGTTCGTGTAGAAAGTTGCTGGCGCGATTCAACAGTTACTTCTCTCACAGGAGAGCATAGACACGCACAACTTTACGTCCGTGTAGAAAGTTGCTGGCGCGATTCAACACTTACTTCTCTCACAGGAGAGCATAGACACGCACAATTTTACGTCCGTGTAGAAAGTTGCTGGCGTGATTCAACAGATACTTCTCTCACAGGAGAGCATAGACACGCACAATTTTACGTCCGTGTAGAAAGTTGCTGGCGCGATTCAACAGTTACTTGTCTCATAGGAGAGCATAGACACGCACAATTTTACGTTCGTGTAGAAAGTTGCTGGCGCGATTCAACAGTTACTTGTCTCACAGGAGAACATAGACAGGCACAATTTTACGTTCGTGTAGAAAGTTGCTGGCGCGATTCAACAGTTACTTCTCTCACAGGAGAGCATAGACACGCACAATTTTACGTTCGTGTAGAAAGTTGCTGGCGCGATTCAACAGTTACTTCTCTCACAGGAGAGCATAGACACGCACAATTTTACGTCCGTGTAGAAAGTTGCTGGCGCGATTCAACAGTTACTTCTCTCACAGGAGAGCATAGACACGCACAATTTTACGTCCGTGTAGAAAGTTGCTGGCGCGATTCAACAGTTACTTGTCTCATAGGAGAGCATAGACACGCACAATTTTACGTTCGTGTAGAAAGTTGCTGGCGCGATTCAACAGTTACTTGTCTCACAGGAGAACATAGACACGCACAATTTTACGTCCGTGTAGAAAGTTGCTGGCGCGATTCAACAGTTACTTCTCTCACAGGAGAGCATAAACACGCACAATTTTACGTTCGTGTAGAAAGTTGCTGGCGCGATTCTACTGTTACATCTCTCACAGGAGAGCATAGACACGCACAATTTTACGTCCGTGGAGAAAGTTGCTGGCGCGATTCAACAGTTACTTCTCTCACAGGAGATTATAGACACGCACAATTTTACGTTCGTGTAGAAAGTTGCTGGCGCAATTCAACACTTACTTCTCTCACAGAAGAGCATAGACACGCACAATTTTACGTTCGTGTAGAAAGTTGCTGGCGCGATTCAACAGTTACTTTTCTCACAGGAGAGCATAGACACGCACAATTTTACGTTCGTGTAGAAAGTTGCTGGCGCGATTCAACAGTTACTTCTCTCACAGGAGAGCATAGACACGCACAATTTTACGTCCGTGTAGAAAGTTGCTGGCGCGATTCAACAGTTACTTCTCTCACAGGAGAGCATAGACACGCACAACTTTACGTCCGTGTAGAAAGTTGCTGGCGCAATTCAACAGATACTTCTCTCACAGGAGAGCATAGACACGCACAATTTTACGTCCGTGTAGAAAGTTGCTGGCGCGATTCAACAGTTACTTCTCTCACAGGAGAGCATAGACGCCCACAATTTTACGTTCGTGTAGAAAGTTGCTGGCGCGATTCAACAGTTACTTCTCTCACAGGAGAGCATAGACACGCACAACTTTACGTCCGTGTAGAAAGTTGCTGGCGCGATTCAACACTTACTTCTCTCACAGGAGAGCATAGACACGCACAATTTTACGTCCGTGTAGAAAGTTGCTGGCGTGATTCAACAGATACTTCTCTCACAGGAGAGCATAGACACGCACAATTTTACGTCCGTGTAGAAAGTTGCTGGCGCGATTCAACAGTTACTTGTCTCATAGGAGAGCATAGACACGCACAATTTTACGTTCGTGTAGAAAGTTGCTGGCGCGATTCAACAGTTACTTGTCTCACAGGAGAACATAGACACGCACAATTTTACGTCCGTGTAGAAAGTTGCTGGCGCGATTCAACAGTTACTTCTCTCACAGGAGAGCATAAACACGCACAATTTTACGTTCGTGTAGAAAGTTGCTGGCGCGATTCTACTGTTACATCTCTCACAGGAGAGCATAGACACGCACAATTTTACGTCCGTGGAGAAAGTTGCTGGCGCGATTCAACAGTTACTTCTCTCACAGGAGATTATAGACACGCACAATTTTACGTTCGTGTAGAAAGTTGCTGGCGCAATTCAACACTTACTTCTCTCACAGAAGAGCATAGACACGCACAATTTTACGTCCGTGTAGAAAGTTGCTGGCGTGATTCAACAGTTACTTCTCTCACAGGAGAGCATAGACACGCACAATTTTACGTTCGTGTAGAAAGTTGCTGGCGCGATTCAACAGTTACTTCTCTCACAGGAGAGCATAGACACGCACAATTTTACGTCCGTGTAGAAAGTTGCTGGCGCGATTCAACAGTTACTTCTCTCACAGGAGAGCATAGACACGCACAACTTTACGTCCGCGTAGAAAGTTGCTGGCGCAATTCAACAGATACTTCTCTCACAGGAGAGCATAGACACGCACAATTTTACGTCCGTGTAGAAAGTTGCTGGCGCGATTCAACAGTTACTTCTCTCACAGGAGAGCATAGACGCCCACAATTTTACGTTCGTGTAGAAAGTTGCTGGCGCGATTCAACAGTTACTTCTCTCACAGGAGAGCATAGACACGCACAACTTTACGTCCGTGTAGAAAGTTGCTGGCGCGATTCAACACTTACTTCTCTCACAGGAGAGCATAGACACGCACAATTTTACGTTCGTGTAGAAAGTTGCTGGCGCGATTCAACAGTTACTTCTCTCACAGGAGAGCATAGACACGCACAATTTTACGTTCGTGTAGAAAGTTGCTGGCGCGATTCAACAGTTACTTCTCTCACAGGAGAGCATAGACACGCACAATTTTACGTCCGTGTAGAAAGTTGCTGGCGCGATTCAACACTTACTTCTCTCACAGGAGAGCATAGACACGCACAATTTTACGTTCGTGTAGAAAGTTGCTGGCGCGATTCAACAGTTACTTCTCTCACAGGAGAGCATAGACACGCACAATTTTACGTTCGTGTAGAAAGTTGCTGGCGCGATTCAACAGTTACTTCTCTCACAGGAGAGCATAGACACGCACAATTTTACGTCCGTGTAGAAAGTTGCTGGCGCGATTCAACAGTTACTTCTCTCACAGGAGAGCATAGACACGCACAACTTTACGTCCGTGTAGAAAGTTGCTGGCGCAATTCAACAGATACTTCTCTCACAGGAGAGCATAGACACGCACAATTTTACGTCCGTGTAGAAAGTTGCTGGCGCGATTCAACAGTTACTTCTCTCACAGGAGAGCATAGACACGCACAATTTTACGTCCGTGTAGAAAGTTGCTGGCGTGATTCAACACTTACTTCTCTCACAGGAGAGCATAGACGCCCATAATTTTACGTTGACGCAGAAAGTTGCTGGCGCGATTCAACAGTTACTTCTCTCACAGGAGAGCATAGACACCCACAATTTTACGTCCGTGTAGAAAGTTGCTGGCGCGATTCAACACTTACTTCTCTCACAGGAGAGCATAGACACGCACAATTTACGCGGCATTAATCACAGCTATTATCATTCAGAACATTTATGGACACTTCACTTTTTGGAGCGGATTTCGTGTTCGAAGCGACGCAGGTTCCGCGTGGTGTTACATTATACGAGCATTATACGTAACATTCGAGCGAACACACTACATTTATACCAAATATTACCCATGCGCAAAACTCTAAACTTGCAATTTCATTGGTTCGGTTTGGTACCGAAAATGGCTTGGGGTGCGCTTTGGACGTGACGTAACCATTTGCAACTGATCTATACATCTTACACGTGATTTTTGGCCTCAATTTTCTTATAGTTCCCCTCTATATACGCCATGCCAACTTTCTATTTACGGGCCGTGACTGATACACAAGCATTCTCTCTCCCCTAGCATTACACAAAAGCTGCTGTTGTAACCAACTAAAATTGTCGCTTAAAAACCCTCTTGTTAACGTTAGAGAACGCTTTCCAGGAACAGTCTTCCCTGAACTTACTACATACATTAAAACAAAATTTGCATAATATTTAGAGAACATAAAGGAAGACATGGTATTACATCTTAGAAATGAACTTATGTAGTCTAATAAATTTAAGTACATGCTAAAAACTCTTTCAGCTGGGGGACAATTCGTTTCAGTCACTAAGTCAGGCTATTCAGAAACTAGATTTAGTGCAACAAGTAAATCAATTAACGCTGCATGTTATTACGTTAGAATCTCTGCTCTTCCATTAATATGAATATTTTCATTTAAACACAAGTCATGGAATCTTTCTCTGATTCACCACAGGAAACAGTCAAGAACAATACTCCAGCTACTCTTTGGGGAATCAATAACGTGAATCTTTCTCTGATTCACCACAGGAAACAGTCAAGAACAATACTCCAGCTACTCTTTGGGGAATCAATAACGTGAATCTTTCTCTGATTCACCACAGGAAACAGTCAAGAACAATACTCCAGATACTCTTTGGGGAATCAATAACGTGAATCTTTCTCTGATTCACCACAGGAAACAGTCAAGAACAATACTCCAGCTACTCTTTGGGGAATCAATAACGTGAATCTTTCTCTGATTCACCACAGGAAACAGTCAAGAACAATACTCCAGCTACTCTTTGGGGAATCAATAACGTGAATCTTTCTCTGATTCACCACAGGAAACAGTCAAGACTATCAAGAACAATACCCCAGCAACTCTTTGGGGAATCAATAACGTGAATCTTTCACTGATTCACCACAGGAAACAGTCAAGAACAATACTCCAGATACTCTTTGGGGAATCAATAACGTGAATCTTTCTCTGATTCACCACAGGAAACAGTCAAGAACAATACTCCAGCTACTCTTTGGGGAATCAATAACGTGAATCTTTCTCTGATTCACCACAGAAAACAATCAAGAACAATACTCCAGCAACTCTTTGGGGAATCAATAACGTGAATTTTTCTCTGATTCACCACAGAAAACAATAAAGAACAATACTCCAGCAACTCTTTGGGGAATCAATAACGTGAATCTTTCTCTGATTCACCACAGGAAACAGTCGAGAACAATACTCCAGCTACTCTTTGGGGAATCAATAACGTGAATCTTTCTCTGATTCACCACAGAAAACAATCAAGAACAATACTCCAGCTACTCTTTGGGGAATCAATAACGTGAATCTTTCTCTGATTCACCACAGGAAACAGTCAAGAACAATACTCCAGCTACTCTTTGCGGAATCAATAACGTGAATCTTTCTCTGATTCACCACAGGAAACAGTCAAGAACAATACTCCAGCTACTCTTTGGGGATACAATAACGTGAATCTTTCTCTGATACACCACAGGAAACAGTCAAGAACAATACTCCAGCTACTCTTTGCGGAATCAATAACGTGAATCTTTCTCTGATACACCACAGGAAACAGTCAAGAACAATACTCTAGCTACTCTTTGGGGAATCAATAACGTGAATCTTTCTCTGATTCACCACAGGAAACAGTCAAGAACAATACTCTAGCTACTCTTTGGGGAATCAATAACGTGAAGTATCCACTCCTATGCCTTGCCGGTATGTTGCTGGAGGCTCAGTGGCAGAGCAATCGATTAGAGACCGGGAGATCCGTGGTTCAAATCCCGACTATGGCATTGAATTTTTCAGTCTAGGTCTGCCTGTCTAACTCCTGTCCTACACACGACTTGTAAGAAAAAAGAATTAAACCAAGACTCTTTTCTATATCCAGCATAAAATTAAACAAACCAAAAAGCTTACAGAAAGCAAAAACAAAATTTCAAAGTATCTGAATGTATAAGATTTATTTCTAAAACACCGCATATCGACGTATCGAGGTATGAAAGTCCCATCTGTAATAGCCAATACCACACGAAGTACACAGCAATAGGAACAATGAGCCGAATGCATAAAATGTAGTATTACCTTTTGCTTTACCTTTAAGAAAAGCTCGAAGCTATAGCCTTTACTTTATTTTGTATGCATAAATTGTAACCTAATGATAAGCTTATACTTCCATGAGTTGGGTAATAAGGGATTTTCCCATTATCGATCACTTTTTGGTAATTTTCGACAAGACTATTCTCATTAAAAGGTAACACTATTGGTTATAGAAGGCTGCAAATGAAAATCTACAATCACAACATTTGAGTATGTAAAATTGAAATTGAGTGTTATTTATGGACGTTCAACTGCTGTGATTCTGTTTCATTTTATTAGGCTTAAAATACGGATCAACTTTGCTTAGAGGCCTGTTTATCAGGCTGGAGGTTCTTTTATGTGCCGTAAATCTAGGGTACAGCTTTATTTCCCTTCCGACGGAAACCATGCTATGGAATTTTACGTCCGAAGAAATCTTCTTTTTGCTGAAACTGACGTGAGAGTGCAGGGAATATTCCTGCTGCCAGTTGCTCTTATTGTTATACGTTTTCATTTCATCAATACTTGAAGGCTATTTCATACACAGTCAGTTTTTTTCTGTAGTTGTTCTTGAAACACAATTGTTGCTTTGTCAATGACATTCTAAAAACCAGAATCTGCCAGATAAAAAAACAACTCATTTTTACTTTTTCTACACGCCCTATTAGATAGAGAAGGTATTATATTCCACCCCAAAATTCGATGTTGAGACCTCACCGGTAATATATCTTTAGAGATGCCCTGAATCCTAAGAAGGCAGTTTTAGAAAAAGGTCCACATGTGTGTGTGTTTCGGCTTTTAGTTGCCGTTGTATGACTGGTAAACTAGAAAAAAACTTAATACACAAAAACTCAGGTCCCATTAAAACACAAAAGCTGTCAGGTACATTTCTTTTGTGGAGTTAATTGCTTTCGAGATATTTCGAGTTTAAAGCCATTTAAACTTTTTCTCAAACATGAAAACATCTCTCTTTTGTTTATTCCCAGCAAGCAATTGTTTCACATAGCCACAGGTTTTTAAAATATTGAATATCGCTTGAGCCACTGTGTGAAGAAGCAAGCAATACGACCAATTCTGCTAATGTTTATGATGTATATAAACTTTTTCTCAAACATGAAAACATCCCTCTTTTAAAATAAGAACTATAGCTTTCCTGGCGACGTGTTAGTTCAAAATCTTCTCGGGCTTCTAGCCAGGTAATAACTTGGCTCTTTTGTTTATTGCCAGCAAGCAATTGTTTCACATAGCGACCGGTTTTTAAAATATTGAATATCGCTTGAGCCACTGTGTGAAGAAGCAAGCAATACGACCAATTCTGCTAATGTTTATGATGTATATAACGTATCTTAAAGAGCATTTTGATTGTGGAACAGCTAGTAAAAGTTATGTCAGTGGAACACTTCAGCATTTTTAGAGTATTATACTTTTCACTCCCATATACAAGGACTTTGTTTTACCTTTTCTACACGTACTATAGAGAAGATATTGCATTCCACGTAAAAATTCCATACCGAGATTTCACCGGAAGTACACATTTTGGGTCCCCCTGAATCCAAAAAAAGCATTTTCAGAAAAAGGTCCGTGTGTGTATGTGTGTGTGTCTGTGGACAGCATACCTCAAAAACGAAAAGACCGTTGGATACCAAACTTTATATTTAAGTTTGGTATCTTCCAAGGATGCAACAGGAAGATTTTCAAGAAAATCCTTCCAACCCAACTACCCTTTAAATTGAACTCTTTCGAAAATTTTGATTTTCTTGAAAATGGCTCTATTTTGATTAAAATACAACATATTAAAGGCATTTCCATCACAAATAAAATATATATCCTGAATACTAGGAATAGCTTCTAAAGACCTGTTTATTCTGGATGAATTTTGCTTAATTTGGCATAACTAGTAAACTGTAACAGATAGACAAGAACTTACTATACCAAAAAAATATATGTCTTGTAAACATACACAAGTTATGTCATATACATTTTTTTCGGGGACCTTACTGTTTTCGAGGTATTCATGGTTTCAATTGTGAAGTATCTACCTATGTATTCGTTTTTCTTTTGTTCTACGCTTGGCCAAGCAAAGAAGCGATTTGCAATGACAACTTTTGACTATCACTTTAGCCTGAAGCATTCCCTTAGTTCCATTCTACTTATAAAGAACTAAGTAATAACATGTTTATCTCGATTAGCGTGGTGTTGAAAGAAGAATTATCTTTTGTAAGAAGTTTGTTTGTAGAGAAAGTCATGTGAGTGTAACGTATCAGATTTTTTTTATTTGGGGGACATAAAGCGAGTGTTTCAAGCACAATTTTGATATCGAATACTTAGTCGGAATACAATACCTCCCCTATTTATTATAGGTGAGTAGTGTATAAATTAGAAAGAAATAACTTGATCATTTGAGAATTGAGGCAAGATTTTAAAGTAATTGACAACCCTTTAATTTCTACTACAGACCATTTCATTTGGTTTCGTTCTATAAACCATTTGCAATTGCGTGTATTTGTATATTCATTTTAAAGCAGGAAACCGCAGAAGGACGGGCTTGTCCATAAATAAATTGCTGGCAATGACCATAGGGTTACTGGCCCATTAGCTATGATGGGGTTAACTTGTGGCAGCAAATAGGCCTACAGTCATGTGCCTGTGACGGTTATTACAGCAGCCCACTGGGTAACTACATCACCCGCGGGAGCGTGCGTTCTCTGCGGCAGTGGCAAACACTTCACTCACCGTTCAAAGATTTCCAAGGAATACAAATCATTTCTTTATTTTCATCGAGTAGTAAGATTTTAATATTTATTGTACTTAGGTTACATTTACAATTATTTACAAAATCATGTCCTGTCATCTTGTTACCAAATGGCAACACCATGCAATACAGAGTTACAAAATCATGTCCTGTCATCTTTGTTACCAAATGGCAACACCATGCAATACAGTTACAAAATCATGTCCTGTTATCTTGTTACCAAATGGCAACACCATGCAATAGAGAGTTACAAAATCATGTCCTGTTATCTTGTTACCAAATGGCAACACCATGCAATACAGAATTACAAAATCATGTCCTGTCATGTTTGTTACCAATTGACAACAGCATGCAAAAATTAGTTACATAATCATGTCTTGTCATCTTTGTTAACAAATGGCAACACCATGCAATACAGAGTTACAAAATCATGTCCTGTTATATTGTTACTAAATGGCAACACCATGCAATATAGGGTTACAAAATCATGTCCTGTTATACTTGTTACCAAATGGCAACACCATGCAATACAGAGTTACAAAATCATGTCCTGTCATCTTGTTACCAAATGGCAACACCATGCAATACAGAGTTACAAAATCATGTTCTGTTATCTTGCTACCAAATGGCAACACCATGCAATACAGAGTTACAAAATCATGTCCTGTCATCTTGTTACCAAATGGCAACACCATGCAATACAGAGCTACAAAATCATGTCCTGTTATCTTTGTTACCAACTGCCAACACCATGCAATACAGAGTTACAAAATCATGTCCTGTCATCTTGTTACCAAATGGCAACACCATGCAATACAGAGTTACAAAATCATGTCCTGTTATCCTGTTACCAAATGGCAACACCATGCAATACAGAGTTACAAAATCATGTCCTGTCATCTTGTTACCAAATGGCAACACCATGCAATACAGAGTTACAAAATCATGTCCCTATATTTTGTTACCAAATGGCAACAGCTTGCAAAAATGTGTTACAAAATCTCGTGCTGTCATCTTGTTACCAAATGGCAATACCATGGAATATAGGGCTAAACTATATTACTTATTAAAACTCTCATGTGTTCCATTCACACGACTTTCTCTACATCTCTGCAACAAATTATTGTTAATATGTTTATGCTTCTATTTACCTCATGCTAATCGAGAAAACATTAACAAATAGTCTTATTACTTGCTTCCTTATAAGTAGAAGCGAAATAGGGAGTACCATAGATTAAAGTGATGTTCTGTTATTTTTGTGAATTAGCATGAAATAGAACCACAAGATTAACAATAATTTGTTAAAATGATGTAGAGAAAGTCTTGTGAATGGAATACATCAGATTTTATTTTTTTTACTTTCTCTACACGTACTATGTATATAGTGTATAAAGTAAGTATTCCATTCCACCCACAAATTTTGATTTTCTCAGAAATGCATTAACGCTTTTGATAAACATATCGTATATTAAAGCTATTTACCTGACAAACAAAATGTATTTCTCTGACTTTCTGGCACTAGCCTCTGCAGATTACTTTATTCCTGATGAATTTGACGGAATTTTGTGTAACTGACAAACAATTATGTCATATACATTTTTTTCGTGGAGTTGATCCGTTTTGAGATATTCACTTTTATTGGTTTCAGCTTTAAAAACTTTTACGTTTCTCATACGGGAATGTTGTCTACTCCTGTCTGTAGAAAAACAAGGAAACATAGCAACCAGCTTTTGACTATCATTTTAGCCTATGTTACCCCTCATTTCCCTTCTACTTACATTGAACTAAGTAATAAGATTATATCTGCATGAAGTAAATAGAAGTATAAGCTTTTGAACAATAATTTGTTGCAGATATGTAGAGAAAAGCATGTGAATAGAACACATCAGAGTTTTTTTTAAGTACATTTAGGTTTTCTATCCCTGAGGTTTGCAATTATGCAAAAGCAATTCAGAATGAAGGGGTTCTCAAACACCATTCCCAGAAAATTCAGAATGAAAGGGTTCTCAAACACCATTCCCTGAAAATTCAGAATGAAGGGGTTCTCAAACACCATTCCCAGAAAATTCAGAATGAAGGGGTTCTCAAACACCATTCCCAGAAAATTCAGAATGAAGGGGTTCTCAAACACCATTCCCAGAAAATTCAGAATGAAGGGGTTCTCAAACACCATTCCCAGAAAATTCAGAATGAAGGGGTTCTCAAACACCATACCCAGAAAATACAGAATGAAGGGGTTCTCAAACACCATTCCCAGAAAATTCAGAATGAAGGGGTTCTCAAACACCATTCCCAGAAAATTCAGAATGAAGGGGTTCTCAAACACCATTCCCAGAAAATTCAGAATGAAGGGGTTCTCAAACACCATTCCCAGAAAATTCAGAATGAAGGGGTTCTCAAACACCATACCCAGAAAATACAGAATGAAGGGGTTCTCAAACACCATTCCCAGAAAATTCAGAATGAAGGGGTTCTCAAACACCATTCCCAGAAAATTCAGAATGAAGAGGTTCTCAAACACCATTCCCTGAAAATTCAGAATGAAGGGGTTCTCAAACACCATTCCCAGAAAATTCAGAATGAAGGGGTTCTCAAACACCATTCCCAGAAAATTCAGAATGAAGGGGTTCTCAAACACCATTCCCAGAAAATTCAGAATGAAGGGGTTCTCAAACACCATTCCCAGAAAATTCAACATAGCAATTTTATTTGCCATGTAACTTACTCAACATAGGCATTTTAATAAAAATCGTTAGAACCATTTTTTTTTTGTTGAGAAATACAACTTTTTGCATACCTTTTTTATGTAAAGCGTAGTCTGTGCAAGTATTTATGAAAATGTAATATAGCATTCTTGAGGAATCTGATGTGTTCCATTCACATGATTTTCTCTACATCTCTGCCACAAATTATTGTTAAAAACCTTATGCTTCTATTTACCTCAGGCTAATCGAGAAAAAATTATCAGAAACAGTCTTATTACTTGCTTCCTTGTTAGTAGAAGCGAAATAAGGGAGTACCATAGGTTAAAGTGATAGACAAAAGCTGGTTGCTATGTGACTGAAGTTCCTTTGTATGGCTAGGAGTTGACACATTTCTGTGTGAGTAAAGTATAAGCTTTTTAAAGCTGAAACTAAAAACAAGGAATATCTTAAATACGATCAACTCCACGAAAAAATGTATATAACATAAATTGCGCGCTATAACGGGCTCTACATATTTTGTGTGGTAAGTTTTTGTCTGCCTCTTACCGTTTAGCAGTTATGCAAAATTCCGTAAAATTCACCGCGAAGAAAGTAGTCTTCAGAGCCTCTTCCCAGAAAATTTAGGATATACATTTTATTTGTCAGGTAAATATCTCTAATATACGGAATTTTAATCAAAATCGATAGAGCTATTTTTAAGAAAATCAAAAATTTAGAAAAACGTTCCATGCAAAGGGTAGTTTGGGGTGGGTGGCTCAGTGTTGACGTGCTCCGTTTGAAACTCAGTGTGCTACTTAGCTTAGGGTCGAGGCTAGTAACCTGTATAGACCTTCCTTTATTATTTTGGTTTTTAGTTCATATTAGTATTTGTTACTACGGTGTAGATTACGTTACATAAAGAGATAGGCCAAAAGTGTAGATCAGGATAAAACACGCAGTTTATGTCATATACATTTTTTTGGTGGAGTTCATCGCCGAGATATTCGTTGTTTTCGTTGTACTCGAAGTAAATAGAGGCATAAGCTTTCTAACAATAATTTGTTACAGAGATGTAGAGAAAGTCATATCAGTCTAAAAGAATAACATTTTGTAAGAATTTTTGTTATAAAATGGGGTGAGAATGTCATGTGAGTGTTGCACCAGAGTTTTTACTGGAGCAAATGGCTTGATAATGATAACAGCTTGCTCCTCGAGGCCCGGCCGACTCCATCAATCTTTATACGTCGCAAGTGCAACTTTGGGCCCGGAGGTTCATCCATTAAGCACTTTGTCAGCTTTGTGCCAATTGAGAGTTTATATTAGTTGGCCTGCAGAAATGGCTTTCGTCTCTATGGCAACCCGCAAAGCGTTAATGCACCTAAGAGGAGGGTCTCACAATGGGACGCCATTAGCTTTACCGACGTCATAATTAATGTTTTCATCATAAAGTGGGCGATTACATCCTTCTAACACCTCTGTGCTGATCCGCTTCACCTTTGACCTATGTTCCAGTCATTGACCAAATAACGTCACAGTGACAGTTATTGGAGCCCAGACAGGATAGGGTATGGTATAGGATATACAACGCCGGGAGACACCACGTGCACTAGCACACATGCCAGATTTATTGCGACCGAAACATTTTTAGAAACCTATGCTTTTAAATATAAATTACTTTTTTACCTTCTTACCACGTATGCACAATGTACAGTCATGGAAAAAATGCTTGAGCGCACTCTGTCAGCAGAATATTTCAAGTCCAACTTCGTATCGCAGAGAGGTTTACACTGGTCGATATTTCCGATATGCAGCTAGACTTACCTAACAGTGTCTGCGACATACGTTATCGCCTGTCGAGCACGTTAACAGACTGTGTCTTGCACCGTGTTTCGCATTTGTATTGGTTCCTGATGAAGAATGCGCCAACAAGCGCTAGTTACCCATTCTTCTTTAGCCAATTAATAAACAAACCCAAACGTGTTTCTACCTGATCCTATGCTCATTGGTAGTTATACATATAGGTGGAGCAACCAATTACAAATCAACTGAATTAACCGATGAGCTGGCCCAGAAGCTATGAAGTACCCTGAATACGATAAATAAATCACGTAACCATAAGAACCATTTCTGGTATTAAGGCGCATTTGAATGTGGCAGCAGACGCGTCTTGACCCAAACAAATATAGCTGAAAGGCAACGCAAGCGCTTTGTACATTACGGAACCTAAGTTCAAACCTCTGCTACAACATGAATTTTTCCTACCCAATTTATGTTGTTTCTTCTATCATATTTTCTATTACAAATTCTTAATTTATTCTAATACAGCGTTTTCGGTACATTATAATTTGAGTATTAGATAATATGCAGGTATACATTATGTATAATAGCCAACGTTTACAACTAATGGTGATAAGCTTGATTCCTTTGTCATTATTGTGTGTCTTTCTGTGTTGGTCAAATGTTTGTGCTTGGTTCCATTAGTCACCGAAAGAGGTCCTCAATCACTACTACAACGACGCACATATTCATACTTTAGCAATGGCAGAGGCAGTTGATAAACGTTCTGCTGTTCTCACCCTGGTATCACAGGGTTATGCGGCCACTAGAGCGGGTAGCTTTGTGATGTTCCACAGTCCACTGCGAGGAGGTGGGCAAAGTTATACCGTGAAGAAGGGCAGGAAGAGCACTGGTTGCTCGCCTGTATCTACCGAGAATGAATACAGGTCTCTCTCATGGCAGAGGTCGAAAGATGGTCGCTGAATACAAGGCTTCATCTTCATTCCCGGATAGTGCAAGGACGGTTAGCAACCGCTGTAAAGATGCCAGAATTCGGCGTAGACGTGCTGCAGTAAAGGAAGTGCTAACTGAAGCCCACAACATTGATAGGTTGGCATTTACTGTACAGTGCGAGAACTTCGATTGGAGCGAAGTAGTTTTTCTCCGGGGAAGCTACGTTCTGTACTGTAGATACCAATTCGACTATGTGTGTTTACAGGCCTAGTGGTACTCGATATGATGCTGCAAGGAGTGGCCACATGACGGGGAAACATATTCTGACATTCTAGAACATGTCCTGTTTCCAAGAGCGTTATCCTGAAGGTATTATTAAATTCCAACAGGATTCATTCCACAAGTCGGCCAAAGTTCAAAAGTGGTTTTCGGAGGACAGATACCGTGGCCTCTAAGGTTAGCAGATCTGAACATGTTTGGGCGAAAGTAAAGCTAAGGCTTTCTCGAGGTCCCAGAATGAATAATGCTACACAACTCTGGTGTGCCATGACAGACACTTGGCATTCACTAGCAGAGGACATTATTTTCAAACGCTAGTGGATTCAAGATTGACGGCAGTGATATCAAATAATGGGGACCACACAAAGTATTAGAATTGGTTTTCTCTTGTTTTATTAGCATTTTGTTGCATTTCAAAGTCCTGTAGATCACGTTTCAGTATTTTCTTTGATTTATAGTTTGCGAGAACAGCAAATAAAGGATTTCACAGAGTGAATGATTTACATAACGTAATCTACACCGTTGTAACAAATACTAATATGAACTAAAAACCAGAATAATAAAGGAAGGTCTATACAGGTTAATGACCTCGACCCTACGCTACGTAGCACACCGAGTTTCAAACGGAGCACGTCAGCACTGAGCCACTTCTACCTCGCAGCATTCTTTTTCCCTATCTATAAAGAACTGAAGTGGACAGCTCAATTATCAAGGTGTGGCTTATTTTTAGAGTTTCTGTGCATGCCATGAAAAACAATTATTCTGATTGTTCCCTGGTTGCTATTTTATGTTATGAAACCATAAACTACGTGTTACCTCGCTGTATAAAAACATGTGTTGTAGCATAGTGCACGTGCACGTGTAAACCCAGCTTGTATAACTTCGTGTGCTTCCGTGAGGCCGAAGCGACACACTTGACAGGTTACAGCGCTCCATCATATAAGTAGAGATGTACTGGTGTATTTTATCCAAAAATTCGAGTCCGGCATTTCACCAGGAATATAATTTGAATCCCAATGAATCCATAAAAGGCAAATTTAACATGCGTGTGTGTGTTTCCAGAATAAATAAAAATATCTGACGGGTTCGATTCACATACTTTCTCTACATCGCTGCAACGAGTTACTCTGCAGTATCATAACCGAGATAAACATTAGCAGAATGTCTGACTTACGTGGTTCCTTGCAAGTAGAAGGTAAATAAGGGAACAAACTAGCCTAAACAGACAGTCAAATGTTGCTATGGGATTGAAATGCATTTCTTTGCGTGGCCAGGAATTGACAAGTTCTCACATGAGAAATATTTAATTATTTTAAAGCTAAATCTAATAGCAAAGAATAGATGCATATCTCGAAAACGGCCAACTCCACGAAAAAAATGTATATGAGATAGATGTTGTGTTTTAACGAGATCTACATTTTTTGTGTAATTTTCTCTACCTCTTCCAATTTAACAATAATGTAAAATGCATCCAAAATGAACCAGTTTACAGAAGCTATTCCCAGAAAATTAAAGATATGCATTCCTTTAGTCTTGGTAATGGTTTTAATATGTGGTATCTAAATCAAAATCGTTAAGGTCATTTTTGAGCTATGCTGTCCACACACAGGCACAGACTAAGAATGCCATTTTTTGCTTTCAGGGGGTCTGAAAACGTGTATTTCCGGTGAAATCTCGGTATAGAATTTTTGGGTGCAATACAATACCTTCTCTATACACTATGTACATAGTACGTGTAGAGAAAGTAGTAAATGAATGTTGTACCTTCTCAACCACATGTGTGTGTGTGTGCAGATAAACAAGTAGTCTTTCGCAAGAACAGTTTGTTTGCAGAACAGTTAGAGAAATTCTTGTGAATGTAACACATAACATTTTCTCTACACTACTATGTACAGAGGAGGTGTTGTATTCCAATAAAATGTTCGATACTGTAATTCCACCGGAAATATATGTCTTAGGACCTCCTGAATCAAAAACAAAAAAATTAGAAAAAGGCCAGTGTATGTCTGTCTGTGCTAAAAAACATAGCTCAAAAACGAAAATTCCTTTAAATACCAAACTTGATATTTAATTTTAGTATCTCCGAAGGACGCCAAAGGATTATTTTTGAAGAAAATATCCTACCCCAAACTACCCTTTAGAGGAAAAGTTTTTGAAAACTTTGAGTTTCCCAAAAATTTCTCTAACGATTTCAATTAAAATATCGTATATTAAAGTTATTTACAAGAAAAAATGTATATTTCAAATTTTCTGGAAATAGGCTCTCAAGACCGCTTCATTTTGGATGAATTTTGCTGGATTTTGTATAAATGAAAAACCATAAGAGATAGACAAAACCCTACAGCACAAATAAATGTAGATCTCGGTAAAATGCATAACTTATGCATGTGTTTTTTTTGGTAGAGTTGACCGTTTTTGAGATATTTCTTATAATTGTTTTCAGCTATAAAATACTTATACTTTTCTCATATAGGAATTTGTCAACTCCTGTCCATACAAACAAAGCAACTTCAGTTACATAGCAACCAGCTTTTGACTATCACTTTAATCTATGCTACTCCCTTATTTCGCTTTTACTTACAAGGAAGCAAGTAATAAGACTATTTCTGCTAATTTTTTCTCGACTAGCATTATGTAAATAGAAGCATATGATCTATAACAATGTTTTGTTGCAGAGATGTAGAGAAAGTCATGTGAACACATCAGATATTTTTTGTAATACGCAGCACGTATACGTTACTTCTAATTGGTAAACAAATGTCTATTTACCGCAAAGTTTTGAAAAACGTTGTATGACCACGTATCTGCAAAACTTAACTGAGAATCTGTATTCAACATTGGACCCACCACTATACAGCTTCGACCTAACAGATTTTATTACTTTCTCTAGCACCCATGTCAATATAGTTATTAGATGCAGCGGGCCCGCATTCCACCTAAAAATTCGATACCAAGATTTCCCCGGAAAAGCATGTTTGAGGGTCCCCTGAATTAAAATAAAACTTTTAGCAAAATGTCTGTACGCATGTGTGTGTGTGTACATAGCATAGCTCAAAAACGAAAAATGGCAAATTTAAATGCTAAACTTGGTATTTAGGTTTGGTATCTTCCAAGGATTGACACGAAGATTATCAAGAAAATCCCTCCACCTCAAACTACACTTTACATGGAACATTTTTCTCAATAATGGCTCAAAAGATTTTGATTAAAATACCTTGGGCATTACACATTTTTACGCAAATAAAATGTATATCTTGAATTTTCTGGGAATAGCCTCTGATGATCTTTTCATTCTGGATTACTTTTACATAACTGGAAACTGTAAGAGCTGTATAACACTTACTAAACAAAAATATATATCATTAAAGCACACAGTTTGTCACGTGCATTTTTTGTTGTGAAATTCCTGAATCCAAAAGTTTTCAACTAATCAGGCTGAAATTTCGAACATGCTTTTATGTTTTACAGAGTTACTCGCTTTCAAATTTGGTTTAGGTATCATCAGTAGGTTTTGAGTTATTAATTTTTAAATTAAAAATCTGACGCCAAATTCAAATCAGTCCACACAATGAAAATGATGAACACTTTTATTTTCTTTATTTTTAAAAAGATGCATTTATGTATTAGAAACAGAACTGTCATAGGAATTCATTTTACCACAATTAGTTCAACAGGTAAAAATATTAAAACAAGAAGCAGACAAAAAAATAAAGACATTTTATAATACAATGACTTTAAAAACACATATCTAAAACAATATTAGGAATTTTAAAACATCATATGATAGAAACCCTTTTCTGCTTGTTAAGAACCTATGCTAAAAATTTAAGAGAGCTTGAATAAAACCTGTGAGGTGTGGAATATTTTGAATGGCAAAAAATGTCGAAAAAACTGTAAACGAGTAAATCAAGTTTTAAAGTACAAAAGATTTTCCCTCTAAGCTACATACCTTCAATAGGACAAATGTTAATGGTCAAAACCAACATTTCGCATTTTTTCACAATTTTTCACCATAGTGAAAAGGTGAAAGCACCACACCCACTTGCAGTCATCTATTTAAATCGTCACGTGGTACGGTTTAAAGTGCAGCATGATAATAAAAACAACAGTAAATTGAACTACAGCTTTACATTATTTAATTAGGAAAAAAATCCATTTTTGCGCTTTTTGATCAAATTTCAGAGATGCATTAGCTTAACCGTTTTCGAAATATTCCGGAATATTGGATTCAATTTTAAATCAGTTAAACTTTTCTCAAATGGGAAGACATCTTTATTTCCATCTATCTTTTGTTTACTGCCAGCAAGCAAAGAGAGTTTAATTACAATTGTTTAACTTATCGACCGGATTTTAAAGGATCTGACTATCGCATTTGCCTAATCATTCTCTTCCACTTACAAAGAAGCAAATACTAAGACTATTGCTGGCAATGACTATCTTCGTTAGCATGAATTTCATAAAAAAAATCTGATGTGTTCCATTCACACTAATTTCTCTACATCTCTGCCATAAATTATTGTTAAAAAGCTTATTCCTTTATTTCATCTACTCGGGAAAATTTGGCAGAAAGGGTTTTATTGCCTGCTTCCTGATAAGTAGGAGGGAGGTAAGGGAGTACAGTAGACTAAAGCGATAGCTGGTTGCTGAGTGATTGAAGTACCTTTGCTTGTATGGACAGAAGTTGACACATTCCTGAATGAGAAAAAGTATAAGTATTTTAAAGCTGAAACAAATAACAAGGAATGTTTCAAAAACAAACAACTCCCCCAAAAAATATATATCACATAAATTGTTAGTTTTAACGAGCTCTACATTTTGTTGTGTGGTAAGCTTTTGTCTATCTCCTATGGTTTTGCAAAATTTCGCCAACTCAGAATAAGAATCTTTTCAGAGGTTATTCCCATAAAATTGAAGATATGCATTTTATTTGTCACCTATCTTAAATATAAGAGCTTTTAATCAAAACCGTTAGTCATTTTTGAGAAAATCAAAATTGTCGGAAATTGTTCTATGTAAACAAACGGTGGTTGCGGGTGGTGGGATTCTCTTGAAAATCTTCGGGTCGCATCCTTGAAAGATATGAAACTTACACATCAAGTTTGGTTTTGAATGGTCTTTTCGTTTTTGAACTATACTGCTCACAGGCGCACACACACGGACATTTTACTAAAAAGGTTTCTGTTTTGGATTCAGGGGGTTGCAAAACATGTATTTCCGGGGAAATCTCGGTATCAAATTTTTTGGGTGCCATATATACACTTTATACAAGTAAGCGCAGAGGAAGCAATAATCTTTTGCAAGGAAAATGTCCTTGAGTGACAGAGAAAGATTCTTCTTCCTCTTCTATTTTTTACTGCTTTTTATTTATTTCTTCTGTTTTTAGTATTTACTCCAACTGAACACGAAATATATAAGTACAGTACTACATACATCCGCATAAAAATACATTTTCAAAATTAAAAATAAAATTGAAGCCCTATTTATTAACATGTTCAGAATTTTACCATTAATGCAAATATATTTATTTATTTTGTAAATTATAACATCAGGTTTCTAATTCGGCCGTTTTTACCGTCTAAATGAACCTTATATCAGCAAAATATTTTATGCTCTATGAAGTGTGTATGTAATTTTAGCGTATTGTTTCGATTTTATTGTCTTGGCAACTACCGGGATCTCCCTGTGGTAATAAAACGTAAAGGCCAGATTTTATCCATGAAGTTGTTGCCAACGTTTGCACTTTGCCAGAAAAATATTCGGGAGCGGAGGTCTTTTTACACTTCACGGAAAATTAAGCGTTTTATGATTTTATGGGCAGATTCAAAGTCTTACTTTCTCTTTATTTCTGCAACAAATTATTGTTAATAAGCTTATGCTTCTTTTTACTTCATGCTAATCGAAAAAAAATTAACAGAAATGGTCTTATTACTTGCTAACTCGTAAGTAGAAGCGAAAAAGGGAGTAATACAGGTTTAAGTGATAGTCAAAAGCTGTTTGCTATGTGACTGGAGTTCTTTGTTTCTATATACAGGACTTAACAAATTCCTGCATGAGAAAAGTACAAGTATTTTAAAGCTGAAACCAATAACAAGCAATATACCAAAAACGATCAACTCTACGAAAAAATGTGCATGACATAAAGCGTGTGTTTTAAGGAAATCTACATTTTTTGTGTAGTAAGTTTTTGTCTATCTGTTACGGTTTACCAGTTATGCAAAATTCAATAAAAAGCATCCAGAATAAAGAGTTCTTTGGAGGATCTTCCCAGAAAATTCCAGATATGCATTTTATCTGACATAAAAATATCTTAAACATAAGAGATTTTAATCAAAATCCATATAGCCATTTTAATTCAAAATGTTTTTGAAATGTTTTCCATGTAAAGGGTAGCTTGGAGGATTTTCTTAAAAATCTTTGTGTCGCTTCCTCTTTTCATTTTGAACTATGCTGTCCACAGACACATACACACAGACTAACACACGGACCTTATT
Source organism: Hymenopus coronatus (assembly GCA_030762935.1). Classification (NCBI taxonomy): domain Eukaryota; kingdom Metazoa; phylum Arthropoda; class Insecta; order Mantodea; family Hymenopodidae; genus Hymenopus; species Hymenopus coronatus. Next base: position 144,458,095 of record CM060898.1, read on the forward strand.
CCATAAAATGCTTTTTATGGATTCAGGGGGGACCCAAAACATGTAGTTCTGGTGAAATCTGGGTGGAATACAATACCTTCTCTATGTACTATGTATATAGTACGTATAGTGAAAGTAAAAATAAACGAATGAACTGCACTCTGTTTTGCTCTACCCCATCAAATTGCATTATCTTAGCGAGGTTTTGTTTCCTCATCTTTTATCTTTCTATTTTAATGCTCTTCCTAAAGGTCATTTCATTCCTTCTTATCACATACCTTACTGTTTCTGATAGCCTTAGCTGTTTCTTTAATGACCTTTCTAAAACTCACTTAACTTGAATAATTTAACGCATTCCTTATTACTGTACATTTCTTCTTGTTTGTTATCCTTTCGTCTCTTGATACTTTCCCTGCCATAACTATAGCTGTTTATGAATATTGCAAAATAAAGAACCTGCATTAACCCTTCACATTGTTTCAGATGCTATAAACACTTCCTTAAAAATCTCAATTGTTCCATTCACATAACTTTCTCTACATCTCTGACATAAATTATTTATAAAAATGATTATGCTTCCATTTACTTCATCCTAATCCAGAAAAAAAAAATCAGCAGAAATAGTCTTATTACTTGCTTCCTTATAAGTAGAAGAGAAATAAGGGGGTACCATAGGTTAAGGTGGTAGTCAAAATCTGGTTGCTATATGACTGAAGTTCCTTTCTTTGTTTGGACAGGAGTATACAAATTCCCGTATGAGAAAAGTGTACGTTTTTTCAAGCTGAAACAAGTAACAAGGAATATCTCAAAAACGATCCACCAAAAAAAAAAAAAAAAAAAAAAAAAGTGTATAGTATAAATTGTGTGTTTTAACGAGCAGCGTTGAGTAAGTTTTTCTCTATCTCTTACGGTTTGCCAGTTATGCAAAATTCCGTAAAATTCATCCAAAATAAGGTAGTCTTCAGAGGGTTTTCAAGAAAATTCAAGATATATATTTTATTTGTCAGGTAAAATTTTAATCAAAATCGTTATAACCATTTTTGAGAAAATCAAAATTTTCTAAATTTTTTCCATGTAAAGAGTAGTTGAGTGTGGGAAAATTTTCCTGAAAATCGTCGTGTCGCATCCTTGGAAAATTCTTAACTTAAATACCATGTTTGGTATTTAGCGAAATTTTTATTTTTGAGCTATGCTGTGCACAGGCAGATAGATAGATAGATAGACAGACAGACGGACTTTTTTCCAAAAATGTTTTTTTTTTATTCAAGAGGACCCAAAACATGTATTTGCGGGGAAATCTCGGTATCGAATTTTTGGGTGGAATGCAATACAAAATATGTATATATAGATAGATAGTGCGTGTAGAGAAAGTAAAAATCTGATATGTTACAGTCACATGACTTTCTGTAGCTACTCTACAAACTTCTTACTAAAGATTATTCTTCTTTCTACACAATTCTTCTGTTGTGGCTCTACAGCCCTTGGTGAGCTTTAGCCTCCTGCACAATCCTGCTCCACATATCTCTATCTTTTCCACCCTCTGATTCCAATCTTTCTATCACATCATCTAACCATCTTGTTTTTGGTCTTCCTTTATTTCTTCTAGCGTACAGTCTTCCTTTCAATATTGTTTTTGGCATTCTATCTTCTGTCATTCTCTCTATGTGCCCTAGCCATCTTATTCTTTGTGCCTTTATAAATTTCACAATATTTTGCTGCTTAATTAGTTCTTCTATCTCATAATGATATCTTATTCTCCATTGGTCTTTATCCTTTACAGGTCCAAAGACTCGTCCAAGTATTTTACTTTCAAATCTTCATCTACATTGTTTAGGGTCCAGGTTTCTGCAGCACACGTTACTATTGGTCTTATTAGTGTTTTATAGATCTTGTATTACTTCATCTACATTGTTTAGGGTCCAGGTTTCTGCAGCACACGTTACTATTGGTCTTGTTAGTGTTTTATAGATCTTGTATTACTTCATCTACATTGTTTAGGGTCCAGGTTTCTGCAGCACACGTTACTATTGGTCTTATTAGTGTTTTATAGATCTTGTATTACTTCATCTACATTGTTTAGGGTCCAGGTTTCTGCAGCACAGGTTACTATTGGTCTTGTTAGTGTTTTATAGATCTTGTATTACTTCATCTACATTGTTTAGGGTCCAGGTTCCTGCAGCACACGTTACTATTGGTCTTGTTAGTGTTTTATAGATCTTGTATTACTTCATCTACATTGTTTAGGGTCCAGGTTCCTGCAGCACGCGTTACTATTGGTGTTATTAGTGTTTTATAGATCTTGTATTACTTCATCTACATTGTTTAGGGTCCAGGTTCCTGCAGCACGCGTTACTATTGGTCTTATTAGTGTTTTATAGATCTTGTATTACTTCATCTACATTGTTTAGGGTCCAGGTTCCTGCAGCACACGTTACTATTGGTCTTGTTAGTGTTTTATAGATCTTGTATTACTTCATCTACATTGTTTAGGGTCCAGGTTCCTGCAGCACACGTTACTATTGGTCTTATTAGTGTTTTATAGATCTTGTATTACTTCATCTACATTGTTTAGGGTCCAGGTTCCTGCAGCACACGTTACTATTGGTCTTATTAGTGTTTTATAGATCTTGTATTACTTCATCTACATTGTTTAGGGTCCAGGTTCCTGCAGCACGCGTTACTATTGGTCTTATTAGTGTTTTATAGATCTTGTATTTTGTCCCTGTACTAATAAGCCTATTTTTAACAGATTTAAATTTGCATACTAGCCTGCATTTCCACTTTGAATTCTTTCTTTTATGCACTCGTTTAAATTGTTATCATTATTTACAAGCGCTCCTAAATATCTAAATTTGGATACCCCTTCAAATGTTTTGTCTCCAACTACTAGATTTGCAATTATTCTTTTGCTTTTGTCTGCTGTCATTTTCAGGTATTTAGTTGTTTTTTTCATTTACTTCTAATCCTATATCTTTAGACCTTCTTTCTAATCCTTCGTAAACTTCAATTACCTAACATTTTTTTATCTCTTGCCACAATCAATATGTCATCTGCATATGCACATATCCGACTAGACTTAAAGAATATTGTTCCTTTATTATTTATTTTTTCTACTGCTCTGTGCAGGGCTAGGTTGAATAGAGTCGCAGATAGTCCATCACCTTGTCTTACTCCTGTGTTATAATTAAAATCCGGACTTAATTTATTCATTACTTTCACTTTGGCTTTTGTCATTTTTACTAACCGTATTATTTTCGGTTGCACTTTAAAACATTGTAAGGTGTTATGGAGTACTTCTCTGTCATTGAGTCAAATGCGAACTTAAAGTCAATAAACAAAAAGCATAAATCTATGCCATGCTCATAGAATTTTTCCATTATTTGTCGTATTACAAATATCTGGTTTTGTGTACTCTTGTCACTTCTAAATCCACATTGGTACTCGCCTAATACATTTTCCGCATATTTTTTCACTCTATTATTTAAAATACTTGAAAATATTTTATATGCTACATTTAGCAATGTAATTCCCCTATAATTATGGCATTGATATTTATTACACTTTTTATATATTGGGCATATTATGCCTGTCTTCCAATTTTCAGGCATCTGTTCCTTCCTCCATATTTCCATTATTAACTTATGTATTGTTTTCCTAATTCCATTCCCACCATATTTAATTAGCTCAGCGATTATGTCATCTACACAATGGTAATCGAAATAAACATTAGCAGAACGTTTCGTTTATTTAGTTCTTTATAAGTAGGAGGGAAATAAAGGAATGCGCTATGCTAAAGTGATAGTCAAAAGTTTTAAAAGCTGTCGTTATGTGATTGTTATTGTAAATCACTTTTTCGCTTGGCCAGGAGTAGAACAAAAGAAAAACGGACACTTCCTCTCTGAGAACAGTATAAGTACTTTTCAATTGAAACAAATAACAAGGAATATCTCGGAAACGGTTACCTCGACAACAAAAACTTACAGGACATAAATTGAAAATTTTTTCCATGTAAACGGTAGTTGGTGGTGGGGTGATTTTTTTTTTTTTTAGTGTTGCATCCTAGGAAGATACTAAACTCAAATACCAACACGGAACTTATTTTAAAAATCTGATGCGTTACACTCACATGACTTTCTCTAGCTGTTCTACAAACTTCTTACATCACATTATTCTTCTTTGCGCACCTTGCTAATCGAGATACTCATTAGTACAATGTTCTTATTGCTTACCTCGAAAATGGTAAACTCCACAAAAAAAATGTATATGACGTAAGTTGTGTATTTTAACAAACATACATTTTTTTGTGGAGTAAGTTTTTGTCTATCTATTACGGTTTACTAGTTATGCCAAATTAAGCAAAATTCATCCAGAATAAACAGGTCTTTAGAGGCTATTCCCAGAAAATCCAAGATATACATTTTATTTAACAGGTAGATATCTTTAATATACGATATTTTAATCAAAATCGTTAGAGCCATTTTTAAGAAAATCAAAATTTTCGAAAAAAGTTCCATGTAAAAGGTAGTTTGGGGTAGGAGGATTTTTCTCAAATCTTCGTGTCGCATCCCTGGAAGATACTAAACTTAAATACTAAGTTTGGTATTTTAGCTACTTTTCGTTTTTGAGTTATCGTGTTCACAGACACACGGACACACACGGACACACACACACACGGACCTTTTTTCTGGAAATGTTTTTTTGGATTCAGGGGGTCCTAAAACATGTATTGCCGGTGAAATCTCGACATCGAATTTTTGGGTGGAATGCAATACTTCTCTATCCCTATGTACATTGTACATACAGGGCTAGAGAAAGTAAAAATCTGATGTGTACCATTCACATGACTTTCTCCATATCCCTGCAACAAATAATTCTTAAAAAGCTTATACTTCCATTTACTTTATGCTAATCAGAAAAAATAGCAGAAATAGTCTAATTACTCGCTTCCTTGTAAGTAGAAGCGAAATAAGGGACAACCATAGGTTAAAGTGATAGTCAAAAGCTGGTTGCTATGTCAATGAAGTTCCTTTGTTTATATGAGTAGGAGTTGACAAGTTCCTGTATGAGAAAAGTATACGTTTCTCATAGCAGAAACCAAAAATAAGGAATGCCACAAAAACGACGAGCTCCACGAAAAAACTGTATATAAAATAAATTGTGTGTTTTAATGTGCTCTACATTTTTTGTGTAGTAAGTTTTTGTCCATCTCTTACGATTTAGCTGTTATTCAAAATTTAGTAAAATTCATCCAGAATAAACTACTCTTCAGAGGATATTCCCAGAAAATTCAAGATATACAATTTATTTGTCAGGTAAATATCTTTAATATACGAATTTTTAATCAAAATCGTTAGAGCTAGTTTTGAGAAAGTAAGAAATTTCGAAATAAGTTCCATGTAAAGGGTAGTTGGGGGTGGGGCGATTTTTCTCAAAATCTTCGTGTCGCATCCCAGGAAGATACTAAACTTAAATACCAAGTTTGGTGTTTTACCGACTTTTCGTTTTTGAGTTATCGTGTTCACAGACACACAGACACACACACACACACACACACGGACCTTTTTGTGAAAATGCTTTTTTTGGATATTCGGGACCCTAAAACATATATTTCCGGTGAAATCTCGACATTGGATTTTTCGTGGAATGCAATACCGTGTGTCCGTGTGTCTGTGAACACGATAACTCAAAAAAGCATATTCGGTAAAATACCAAAATTGGTATTTAAGTTTGGCATATTCCAGGAATGCGACACCAAGATTTTGATAAAAATCCCCCCACCCCAAACTACCCTTTACATAGAACTTTTTCGAAAATGTTGCTTTTCTTAAAAATTGTTCTAACAATTTTGATTAAAATATTGTATATTAAAGATATCTACCTGACAAATAAAATATAAATCTTTAATTTTCTGGGAACAGCCTCTGAAGTTGACTTTATTCGGGATGAAATTTACGAAATTTTGCATAGCTCCTAAACCGAGAGATAAATAAAAGCTTACAACCCAAAAAATGTAGGGCACGTTAAAACACACAGTTTAAGTTATACACATTTTTTTCATGGAGTTGATCGTTTTTTAGATATTCCTTGTCTTTTGTTTCAGATTTAAATAACTTATACTTTTCTCATACAGGAATTTGTCATTTCCTGTCCATACAAGCAAAGGAACTTGAGTTACATCGCAACCAGCTTTTGACTATCACTTTAACCCATGCTACTCCCTTATTTAACTTCTACTTACATGGAAGCAAGTAATAAGGCTATTTCTGACAATTTTTTCTTGATTAGCATGAAGTAAATAGAAGCACAAGCTTTTTAACAATAATTTGTTGCAGAGATGTAGAGAAATTCATGTGAATGGAACACATCAGATTTTTTTACTTTCTCCATACGCACTATGTACATAGTGTATAGAGAAAGTATTGCACTCCACCAAAAAATTCGATACCGAGATTTCACCGGAAATATATGTTTTAGGGTCCCCAATATCCAAAAAAAGCTGTTTCACAAAAAGGTCCGTGTGTCTGTGAACACGATAACTCAAAAACGAAAAGCCGATAAAATACCAAACTTGGTTTTTAAGTTTAGTATCTTCCAGGGATGCGACACGCAGATTTTGAGAAAACTCCCCCCACCCCCAACTACCCTTCACATGGAACTTTTTTTCGAAAAAGTTGATTTTCTCAAAAATGGCTCTAACGATTTTGATTAAAATTTCGTAAATTAAACATATTTACCTGACTAATAAAATGTATATCTTGAATTTTCTGGGAATATCCTCTGAAGAGTAGTTTATTCTGGATGAATTTTACTAAATTTTGAATAACTCCTAAACCGTAAGAGATGGACAAAAACTTACTCTACAATAAATGTAGAGCACATTAGAACACACAATTTATGTTATATACATTTTTTTTCGTGGAGTTCGTCGTTTTTGAGACATTCCTTATTTTTGGTTTCTGCTATGAAAAACTTATACTTTTCTCATATAGGAACTTGTCAACTCCTATCCATATAGACAAAGGAACTTCATTGACATAGCAACCAGCTTTTGACTATCACTTTAACCTACAGTTGTCCCTTATTTCGCTTCTACTTACAAGGATGCGAGTAATAAGACTATTTCTGCTAATTTTTTCTGATTAGCATAAAGTAAATAAAAGTATAAGCTTTTTAAGAATTATTTGTTGCAGGGATATGGAGAAAGTCATGTGAATGGTACACATCAGATTTTTATTTATAGTCCCCTAACAGCTAGGTCTTTTAGCGAATTTTCATTTACATAGTGGGTTTTTACAGTATAAACTCAAATAAATAATACAATAATAATTACATGAGAAGTATTAACAATAAACAAGCAACAAGATAGGATCTTAAAGGTATAAACTATAACAGTGTCACGATTACAGTAAAATTTGTAACAATGAGAGTAAATCGAGGTAGGTTTAAGCAATATAACAAAATGCGGTCAATTGATAACAAGTGTGTGGCGAGATAAAATTTAAATAAAATGAACATTAAGTACTATAACATAATCATAGTTAAAACAACATGTGTACCAATTTTGTCTTATTAATCAATATATTGATATCTTCCAATTAACAACAACAATTATACATTATATTAACAGTTTATGAAAATTAAATGTTTTGTAAAAGTTTGTAGAAAGAGATATCTTTTAAACATTGTAAATTCGTGGAATCATGTTGGTTACATTGAGAGTAGTAGGATCTTCTGGAATTTCATTCTTCTGTCTCCATCTGTGGTATAGGGTACATTTTGAGATGATGTGGATGGTGGTTAAACTGGTTTGGCAACTATCACATTTCGGAGGATGTTATTTGAAGAGCAGGAAGGTGTGTGTGGCCCAGGTGATGACAATCTCATCTTGAAGTTTGGTTTTCTTTTCAGGGCTGGGTAAAATAACGTGAAGTTTACTAGTGGGATTGTTTGACCATTGATGGAACATTTGGTTTATATAGAAAACAAAACCGGGCTTGTAGGCCGTGGTCCACTGGGCTTCTCCCCTCGTTCCCCAGACGTTTCGCCTGCGTCTGCGGCAGGCATCATCAGTGGCGTGTACATCTCTCAGTAGCGACTGGTACGTTGTCTCTTATATAGTGTGGAAGGTACCGCCCTCGCTTGACCTGATTGGTCCGGATTGCGGTCCCCTGTGTCCGTGTTGTGTCTCATTGGTGTACGTGCTTTCTTGTTTGGTCTGTTCTGTAAGGCTGGGTGCCAAGTTTTATTTAGTCTGAATGTTTCTTCTTTCCTATTGAAATTGTTGGTGTGTTTATAGATCTCAATTGCTTCACGGTGCAAACGTGTGAAGTAATGAGCAGTGGAAGAGAGGATGTCAGTTTCGTCGTAACGGATCACATGCTCCCCTTCTGCTTCTAGAGCATGCAGTGCTACCGCCGATTTTTCGGGTTCACCCAAACGGCAATGTCTACGATGTTTTGTAAGTCTGGTGTTGATGCTCTGTTGTGTGGTGCCCACGTAAACTGCGCCACATGAACAGGGGATCCGATACACGCCTGCCGATGCAAATGGGTCTCTGGGATCTTTGGCTGAGCGAAGGAAACTGCGTATTTGTTTTGTTGGTTTGAAAATAGTGTCTATATCGTGGGTCTTGAGCACCTTGGAAATTCGGTCTGTGATGCGTTTAAAGAAGGGGAGATAAACCACTGCTTTGTTTTTGGGATTTTGTTGCTGTGTTTGTGTTTTAGGCTGTATTTTTGGATGTAAGGCTCTTATTAATTCGTTTTTCGAGTGCCCATTACCATGTAGGGCCTATTCTAAGAGCTGTAGTTCCTGGCGAAGATGTGGTTCACATACTCTGGTTGCTCTGTCCACTAATGTTTTTATCATGGCTCTCTTTTGTCTCGGATGATGATTAGAATTTTTATGGAGATATCGATTAGTGTGTGGATTTGCGGTAGACCTTATATCCCAAAATGCCGTCACTTTTTTAGGTGACGAGAATGTCTAAGAAAGGAAGACTATCATAATTTTCTTTCTCCAATGTGAATTGTATTTGTGAATTTATGCTGTTAATGTAGCAAAGGAAGTCATCTAGGGCTGAATCACCTAAGCTCCATAGGTATCGTCCACATATCGGTACCAGCACTTTGGTTTCTGGGGAGCAGAAACAAGAGCTTTGGCTTCGAAAATTTCCATATAGAAGTTGGCTATTACTGGACTTAGTGGACTACCCTTGGCCACTCCGTCACACTGTTCATAGAATTCACCCTGACATTGAAAAAATGTGGTCGTTTAAACTTGATAGAATAGTGCCAAAATATCATCCGGAAAGATATTTCTCAGCTGTTCCATTGTTTCTTTAATCGGTACCATGGTGAATAAGGAGACCACGTCGAAACTCACAAGTTGATCTCCGGGTTCTAAAACCAAAGTTTCCAGTTTCTGTATAAAGTGAGATGAGTCCTTAATGTGTGTGTGTGTCTGAATTTCCAACACGTGGTTTTAAAAGGCCGGCTAAGTGTGCAGATAGAGCCTGAGTGGGTGACCCAATAGTACCCACAATGGGGCGAAGTGGAACACCAGGTTTGTGTATCGTAGGCGCTAGTGCTTCCGTACTTTTGATGCTCCGTAAAATTTAAACCAACATCAGGGAACATTTTGGAAACGGTCAACTCTACAAAACATGTATAAGCATAAATTGTGTAGTACGGCTTTGTCTCTTACGGTTTATAAGTTTTACAAAAGTCGTTGGGAGCGAAGAGGTCTTCAGAGGCTACTCACAGAAAGTTAAATCTATACATTTTAGTTTGTCATGAAAATATCGTAATTTTAATCAATATCGTTAAAGGCATTTTTGATATGAAATTTCCATTTTTTTACTTTAAAGGTAATTGAAGTGAGGGATATTGTTGAAAATCTTCATGTCGTATCCTTGGAAGATAGGTACTGAACTTGTACGAACTTTGGTATTTAGGCGATTTTTCGTCTTTGAGTTATGCTGTCTACACACGCACCTTTTTCTAATTTTTTTTTTCTGGATCAATGGGACCTAAAATATATGGGACTTAAAAGTAATTACAACATTGTAGGTCGCCATTGGGGTTGTCATTTCAAAATAATTTGACATCACCTTGTGGTTTACCGGGGAACATGCGAGTCAGTTGAGACATTTAGTGCTATACCCACATGTTTCCATGGTAGCTCAGTGGTAGAGCAACCGTCTAGAGACCGGGAGATCCGTGGTTCAAATCCCGGCTATGACTTGAATGTTTCATTCTGATCCTACTTATCCAACTCCTGTCCTACACACGGCTTGTGTGAAAAAACAATTAAAATTAGCCTAAATTATATATATATATATTTCCAGTGAAACCTTGCTGTCAAATTTTTGGGTGAAATTCAATTCCTATGCACATGCACATTGTATATGAGTATTACAGAAAGCAAAAATGCTTCTTTTGTATTCAGGGACTTAAAAACATGGATTTTTGTTGAAATCTCGCTATATAATTTTAGGATAAAATACATTACTTTTTCTACCATGTACATTGTGCGTGCCAGAGAAATTGAAAGATAAGAAATGTTCGTAGAATTTTTAACAAAAAAGGTCATGTTAATGGAAGTCAACCTTTTTTTCTATACCTCGTTTGCATATTACTTGCATATGTTTGTTAATATTTTCCCAAGTACAAATTAGGTACGTAAGAGTGAAACTGTTTGAACATCCTGTACACCCAAAAACAAAAGCAACGCGGCTCATTTGTTCTCGCAACCACAATCATTGTTTATTCCAAGTTTCTCCCCCGGCCAATAGAACCAAAAATAGGCTGATGTAAACATTTGCTCACATTGTTAAACACTTATTTACATTGAACAATGAAGGCGAGTAAACACGGCGCATGCGCAGTTTAACCGGAAATTCGTGGCAGGAAACGGTCTCTGATCGCGTCACTTGTTTCATGAATATTCATTTTCGCGCGCTGTTTTATCCATTTTCTTGATAATCCTGTCCGGAGATATCCCGTAGAAAATTTAATTCCAGAGTGGCCATGTAAATTATCGAGCCGACAAGCAAAGTAAATTGCTTTCTCACGAGCTTATGTGGAGCCCTAATTAAAATGGAAAAGGCACCGTCCTGCAAGTAATATATCAAACGAATTTAATGGGACTGCATATTTGCAATTGGCTTTTTTGTGTGTTAGCTTTGAGCGTAATAGGCATTGCAAATTTGCGCTCTGCAACTCCCTCGAGAGGATGAAACAGCAGGTTATAGCTGCTGGATGTGAAAATATATAACTTAATGATTGTCAAGGAGAATTGAATCTATAACCTCCAGGGATGCTTGTTCATTTTCGATTTATCCATTAATATTATACGAACAAAAGGAGAACATCAAGTATGGGAAGATGCTCTAATGGCGATCACTCAAAAAAATCGCTATCAACGCCTTAAAGTACGAGTTTAAAAGTGTTATTTTTACGTCAGTCGATATTTTGGTTCTCTACCTAAATGTATGCCAAGAAGAGTCTTGTTTAAGAAATGCTGTCTTACCTTAATGATACAACATTCTAAGCAGTAACATCAACCGGAATTACCTACATAAGCGGGTAATGCCGGTCACTATATTCGAACCTGTTAATTAGGTTTAAAAATTGTTAAAATGCATATAAAGGAAAACATGTTTTTAGAGCGTCAATATAACATTACAGTGTAGTGAAGGTAATTTGAAAACAAAATTATCATTACATTTTTTCCTTCTCTACACCTACTATGTACATAAAGAATTGAGATAACTCCACTGAAAAATTCGATACCGAGATTTCACCAGCAATATATGTTTTAGGGTCCCCTGAATTCAAAAAAAAAAAAAAAAAATGATGTGTACCATTCACATGACCTTCTCTATATCCCTGCTACAAATTATTCTTAAAAAGCTTATACTTCTATATACTTTATACTAATGAAAAAATAAGCAGAAATAGTCTTATTACATGCTTCCTTGTAAGTAGGAGCGAAATAATGGACAACCATAGGTTGAAGTGAGACTCAAAAGTTGGTTGCTATATCAATGAAGTTTCTTTGTTTATATGGATAGGAGTTGACAAGTTCCTGTATGAGAAAAATATACGTTTTTCATAGCAGAAACCAAAAATAAGGAATGTCTCAAAAACGACGAACTGCACGAAAAAATGTATATAACATAAACTGTGTGTTTTAATATGCTCTACATTTTTTCTATAATAAGTTTTTGTCCATCTCTTACGGTTTAACAGTTATTCAAAAGTCAGTAAAATTCATCCAGAATAAACTACTCTTCAGAGGCTATTCTCGGAAAATTCAAGATATACATTTTATTTGTCAGGTAAAAATATCTATAATGTATGAAATTTTAATCAAAATCGTTAGAGCCATTTTTGAGAAAATCAAAATTTTCGAAAGAAGTTCCATGTAAAAGGTAGTTGGGGGTAGGGGGATTTTTTTCAAAATCTTCGTGTCGCATCCCTGGAAAATACTAAACTTAAATACCAAGTTTGGTATTTTACCGACTTTTCGTTTTTGAGTTATCGTGTTCACAGACACATGGACAAGCGCGCGTGCGGGCACACACACACACGCGCGGACCTTTTTCAGAAAATGCTTTTTTTTTCTCCATCCGTACTATGTACATAGTGTATAGAGAAAGTATTGCACTCCACCAAAAAATTCGATACCGAGATTTCACCGGAAATATATGTTTTAGGGTCCCCAATATCCAAAAAAAACATTTTCACAAAAAGGTCCGTGTTTGTGTGTGTGTGTGTGTGTGTGTGTGTGTGTGTGTCCGTGTGTCCGTGAACACGATAACTCAAAAACGAAAAGTCGGTAAAGTACCAAACTTGGTATTTAAGTTTAGTATCTACCAGGGATGCGACACGAAGATTTTGAGAAAAATCCCCCCACCCCCAACTACCCTTTACATGGAACTTTTTTCAAAAATTTTGATTTTCTCAAACATGGCTCTAACGATTTTGATTAAAATTTCGGATATTAAACATATTTACCTGGCAAATGCAATGTATATCTTGAATTTTCTGGGAATAGCCACTGAAGAGTAGTTTATTCTGGATGAATGTTACGGAATTTTGAACAACTGCTAAACCGTAAGAGATGGACAAAAACTTACTACACAAAAAATGTAGAGCACATTAAAGCACACAATTTATGTTACATACATTTTTTCCTGGACATTCTTTATTTTTGGTTTCTGCTATGAAAAACGTATACTTTTCTCATACTGGAACTTGTCAACTCCTATCCATATAAACAAAGGAACTTCATTGACATAGCAACCAGCTTTTGACTATCACTTTAACCTAGGGTTGTCCGTTATTTCGCTTCTACTAACAAGGATGCGAGTAATAAGACTATTTCTGCTCTGTTTTTCTGATTAGGATAAAGTATATAATTATTTGTTGCAGGGATATGGAGAAAGTCATGTGAATGGTACACATCAGATTTTTTAGATAAATGGGACCCTAAAACATATATTTCCGGTGAAATCTCGGTATCGAAATTTTTTGGTGGAGTGCAATACATTCTCTATACACTATGTACATAGTGCCTATAGAGAAAGTAAAAAATCTGATGTGTACCATTCACATGACTTTCTCAATATCCCTGCAACAAATAATTCTTAAAAAGCTTATACTTCTATTTACTTTATGCTAATCAGAAAAAATTAGCAGAAATAGTCTTATTACTCGCTTCCTTGTAAGTAGGAGCGAAATAAGGGACAACCGTAGGTTAAAGTGATAGCCAAAAGCTGCTTGCTATGTCAATGAAGTTCCTTGGTTTATATGGCTAGGAGTTGACAAGTTCCTGTATGAGAAAAGTATACGTTTTTCATAGCAGAAACCAAAAATAAGTGATGTCACATAAACGACGAACTCCACGAAAAAAATGTATATAACATAAATTATGTGCTGCACATTTTTTGTGTAGTAAGTTTTTGTCCATCTCTTACGGTTTAGCAGTCATTCAAAATTCAGTAAAATTCATCCAGAATAAACTACTGTTCATAGGTTATTCCCAGAAAATTCAAGATATACACTTCATTTGTCAGTTAAATATGTTTAATATCCGAAATTTTAATCAAAATCGTTAGAGCCATTTTTGAGAACATCAAAATTGTCGAAAAAACTTCCATATAAAGGGTAGTTGAGGGTAGGGGGATTTTTCTCAAAATCTTCGTGTCGCATCCCTGGAAGATGCTAAACTTAAATACCAAGTTTGGTATTTTACCGACTTTTCGTTTTTGAGTTATCGTGTTCACAGACACACGGACACACGGAGACACACACACACACACACACACACACACACAGACCTTTTTGTGAAAATTCTTTTTTTGGATATTGGGCACCCTAAAACATATATTTCCGGCGAAATCTCGGTATCGAAATTTTTGGTGGAGTGCAATACTTTCACTATACACTATGTACATAGTGCGCATGGAGAAAAAAAAAAACATTATCAGAAAAAGGTCAGTGTGTCTGTGAACACGATAACTCAAAAACGAAAAGTTGGTAAAATACCAAACTTGGTATTTAAGTTTAGTATGTTCAAGGGATGCAACACGAAGATTTTGAGAAAAATCCCCCCACCGGAAACTACCCTTTACATGGAACTTTTTTCGAAAATTTTGATTTTCTAAAAAATGGCTCTAACGATTTTGATTAAAATATCACACATTGAAGATATTTACCTGAGAAATAAAGTGTATATTTTGAATGCTCTGGAATAGCCTCTGAAGACTGCTTTATTCTGGATGAATTTTGCATAAATACTAAACCGTAACAGATAGACAAAAACTTAACGCACAAAAAATGTGGAGTACGTTAAAATACACAATTTATGTTACATACATTTTGTTCGTGGAGTTGATCATTTTTGAGATATTCCTTTATCTTGGTATCAGTTTTGAAAAACTTTTCTCATTCAGGAAGTTGTCAGCTCCTGTCCGTATAAACAAAGGAACATCAGTCACATAGCAACCAATTTTTGGCTTTCACTTAACCTATTGTACTCCCTTATTTCGCTTCTACTTACAATAAAGCAAGAAATATGACTATTTCTGCCAATTTTTCTCGATTAGCATGAAATAAATAAAAGATAAGCCTATTAACAATAATTTGTTACAGAGATATAGAGAAAGTCATGTGAATGGAACACATAATATTTCTTTGGATACAAACATCTTCAGCATGATTCAAAATCTTCTCGGGCTTCTAGCCAGGTAAAAACTTGGCTTGACACCAACGTTTCGAAGAAGTGCATCTTCCTCGTCTTCAGGGTGAACTGATGGTTTGACGCCAGACGCAAAACTGGTCGATCGGGGCATGCCCCGGTCGTGTGTCGATGCCGCAGTGCGGCTTTACCTGCGAAATGAGCAATTGTATATGTCTACTGGTTTTTGTGTTGAGAGATGGATGTATGTACTGAAGGATAATTGTTGGTACAGGGAATTTTGTGGGGAGAGGACACGCCCACGGGCGCTTGCGCGGGCCAATCAGGAGGCCGCGCAGTTTTCTCCCGCCTGGAACAGAATTAATTGTTCTGATTTGGATTTTGCGTTCACCTGTTATGAGGACGACACGCTTTATTATTTTTACCCCGTTTTGGTTACGGGTTAAGGTCGCTTTTCCCTTTTCAGGTTCAATTTAATGTATCTCAGGGGAGGGGGCGTGGCTAACCGAGAGGGCCAATGGCGTCTCTCGGCAGGCGGAAGGAGGGCAGGCGACGTACTTCTCTGGGATCATAATTTCCCAGAGAATTCACCAGTTGATTAGGGTGGGTTGGAATTTTGTCGTACAATGAACGGGTCCTCGTTCTGATGAGGTCGACAATGTACGGGATACCGGAATGCTCATGAAGGATATGGGCGGGAAATCTCCAGCCGGTACGGTAGATCATCCGTAGTGCCCGGTTCTGCAGCGTCTGGACTCTGAGGAGCACGTAGTTAGCTACGGTCCCCCAGACTTCGCAGCCGTACAGAACCAGAGGCGGAATGATCGCCCGGTACAGCTGAAGCTTTAGGGTAAGGGGCATGCTCTGTGAATTGAGCATGGGGTAAAGGTGCCTGAGAACAGCGTGCCCTAGGTTCACCTTGCCCCTGACATGCGGAGTGAAAGTCAGCCGTCGGTCCAGCGTCACTCCGAGATCTTCACCGTGTTCACCCAAGGGATTCTACGGTGCCGTAAAACAAAGTTCTGCTGCAGCCGATTTCTAATGGTTTTCGCCAGGAGAATCGCAGAGCTTTTCTCCGGGCTAATGGCCATTCGCCATCTCTCACTCCACCTGCCAATGGCATGGAGGTGGGCTTGAATTTGCCGAAAGCTGTACCTGGTGTTCCGGTTCACAGCGAAGATCATGAGATCGTCCGCGTACTGACATGTGTGTGTGCTGGGGTGGGTGGGGATGCCGGCCATGTAAGCTGCAAAGAGCGCCGGAGACAGCACGCTACCTTCCGGCACTCCCGCGCCAATGGGCCGCTCTGTAGAAAGTGTCCCCTCCACCTTTACTCGGAAGCTTCGATTCTGAAGAAAGGAAGCTACCAAGGAAATGTATGGAGAGGGAATTTCATGCTCTATGAGTTTATAGATGAGCCCATCATGCCACGTAGTGGCGAAGGCCTTTTCCACGTCCAGCAATACCGCAACCGTTTTAGACCTCTCCTGGAAAGCCAGGGAGGCCTTCTCGGCCACACGCAGTAGTTGCACGGTCGTGGAGTGTCCAGGGCGAAAACCAAACTGATGCTCGGGTAGGAAGACTCTTTCCTCAAGGTGAGGGCCGAGGCGGGCAAGGAGCAGTCTCTCGAATACTTTCGAGATGACTGGCAGGAGGCTGATGGAACGGTAGCTGGCCGGGAAAACCGGGTTCTTCCCCGGCTTTAGAACGCATACCACACGGGCCTCCTTCCACGTAGCGGGAAAGTGGCGCATATGTAAACATGCGTTATAAATCCGGGTCAAATGAAGTACGGCTTTTCTGGGAAGGTGCTGGAGCATTTCCGCTGTTACACGGTCCTGTCCAGGGGATTTTTTGGTTTTTAAAGAACGGATTTGGGTGGCTACTTCCTGTGGGGTAGCTACAGGGACGTGAAACTCGTCGTTTGCGGGCGGGGCCTCTAGGAAGCCCTCTACCGCCCGCTCGACGAGTTTAGTTTGGTCTTCGTCCTGGGGCTCTTCTCTGGGCTGGAATTGATTTGCCAGGTAGTCTGAAAATGCATCTGCTTTATCCCGGGGCTCGAAGGCAAGATGGCTCCGGGTGCCATGGATAGGATGCCGGTATTCCAGTCTGTCTTTCCGCAGGCCACGGACTATTCGCCAAGGTTTCCTCTCATGGAGGTTAACATGCCTTAACGTATGCTCCCAGGCCTCTCTACGGTGTGCTCTAAGGAGACGACGGGCCAGGGATTTGAACCTCTGGTGTATGTCTCCTATCCTGGGATGGCGAAATCTCTGCCATAGCTTTCTGACAGCATTTTTTGCTTTAATAAGCTGTCGTAAGTGTGTAGGAAGAACGGAAGGTTGAGGTATTTCGAAAGGAATGCGGTGTGTGTGAGCACGGACCGCATTTAGGACTGTGGTTGAGAACTGTGCGGCCGCCGCCTCGAGAGCCTCTATCGAGTCTATTCGAGGGTTAGCGTCCACAGAGTTCTGGAGGGATTGCACAGCAGCATCCCAGTCGACTCCTTCTGTCCAGTCTGGTGTGACCAGAGCTGTAAGTGAAACGTCGGAGTCGACCACAATTGGGTTGTGGTCGGAGTCCAGCGCGTTCACAACCGAGAGATCCAGATGGAATGGAATGTTTTTGGTGACCATGAAATCAATGACGTCCGCCCTGCCGCGTGTCGGGAAATACGTTGGACCTCTCGGACCGTGCGCGAAGAGGGGGTTGATGAGGCGGTAGAGTCCGCGGCCCTTTCTGTTCTGGGTGCGGCTGTTCCAGTGTGGATGCTTCGCGTTGAAGTCGCCTGCGATGTAAACTCTGTGGTCGAGGTTGAGGAGTGCCTTCAGGTCCGCTTCATAGAAGAGGCCGTCCGGCGGGTCATAAACCGCTACTAGCACTATTTCCGACGCCCCCAAGGAGATCCTTATGGCGGTCGCCTCCAAGTGCTGTAGCGGAGGAATGGTGATAGGAGTGTGGGTAAGGTGATTTTTAATTTATATAGCCGTACCACCGGGTCGATCCGTCCGATGGGCGACGTAACTTGGCAGATAGAATGGAATACCAGCGTGCAGATGTGTCTCGCAGACCATTAGGATATCAATCCCGTGATCATCTACAAACTCCAAGATGCCCGGCCGCTGTTCCCGGACTCCGTTTGCGTTCCAGAACGCAACTCGCAAAGATCTACGGGTTCTAAGCGCCGCCATTACGAGCTGGAGTCAGGGAAGAGCAGTCGGGCCTTCTCATGAATAATGGTGACCTTCTGGAGGGCGGGGATGTGGGGGCTTGTCAGTTGATCCCTGCAGCGCTTTAATATGGGGAGGGATCGCGATATGAGGTTGGCAAACCAGGCCGAGAGCTCGGAAAACTCGGTCATATCATCAGCAGGCACGGAGAGGTTCTCCCAAGGAGAAGCGACTGCCTTGGCAGTGGCTGGAGCAGCAGCTTCGCTCTCATTGGTCGAGCCAATAGGAGCTGCTTGCTGCTCTGGAGGGGGAAGCTGCGTGGTCGCTTGGCTGGGCTGGCCGCCCGCGATCAGCGGGGCAGCTGGCTCAGCTGTTGCGGCCGCAGGTGCCGGGGTTGGTTTTGCCGCAGCGGCGGTCTGAGCCACGGGCTTCTTGGGAGGCCGTGCCTGTTATTCTTCTGCTTGGGTCTCTGCTCCATGGGGGGCGCAGGGGGGGTGGTGACCTGAGTTTCCGAGCTCTCGGTCAGGTTTGCTGGTACCGCCAGCGCTGCCTCAGCCTGTCGAAGCACTTCTTCGTGCCTCGACATAGCGTTGGCAAAGCTGGTGCCTGGACGCACATTCGCAGGGTCTTTGATGGCTCTGCCCTGCCTTGCCTGGATTAGCTCCAGTTTTTTGGGGCAACCGCCATAGATGCCTATATGGCTCCCCCCACAATTTGCACACTTAGCTGCCTCTCTGGGGTGAGGGCAGTCTTTTATTTGGTGCTCACCTGCACAGCGCAAGCAAGCGGTCTTCCGCTCACACGCGTGGCTAGAGTGGTGGAAGCGCAGGCATTGATAGCACTGCGCTGGCCCCTCTCTGCCGTGGTGTGGCTCGACTCGCACTCTGGTGCTGTACAAAGTGGTCACTGTGTCAATCTTGGGAATTCCCTCCCCATCTTTTTCAACAATGACCAAAAATAAAGGCATCTTGACCTTAGTGGGCTCAGCACCCTCGGGTCGGGAGGTTTTGGTCAGTTGGATGACGGTCCGCGGATTGATTCCGTGTTCCTCCGCCAGGCCAACACGGATGTCCTCGGGGGTTTGAGCTTGCGGAGACTGGTATTTATAAGAGCTGGGATGAAGCTAACATCTGATTGGTTCGCGTGATATTATGGCTTTTTTTTTTTTTTTGACTTAAGATGACTGAGACATGGGCACGGACTTCGTAGAAAACTATTTATAGCAGTTATTCGGCTAATGTTTTGTGTTTGAGCACGCACCTGCTAGAAAATAAGTCTTGGAAGACTGCAGGTAGAGGATTAGGTATTAAGGCTCTTTAACATTGGTGTCCATGCTGAACTTAATTGTAGGCCAGAGTCGCGATTTATATTATTTGTTTCAGATGAGATGGCTAAAGCTTCTTTTACTCTCCTTTCCCAGTAGTTCGAACACTTTGCCACTATCTTAGTGTTGGTAAAGTTAGCTCTGTGGCTCTGTTCTATACAGTGTTCAGCCAGTCCAGATTTTTCGGGTTGCATAAGCCTTATTGATTTTTGGTGTTCAGAAACGCATGTGGCAATAGTGCGTCCTGTTTGGCCAATGTACGCTGCGCAGCATTCGCAAGGAATGTGGTAGACACCAGGTACTCTGAGAGCTAAATTATATGACCAAATTTTTGATTTTATGTGGTGGCTTATGGATGGTTTTGACATTATATTTGTAGAGTAGTCTACTAATCTTTTCCGAAAAATTGCTGGTAAACGGTATATAGGCTATGGCGGCTGGCTTGTCTTTCTGTTGAGTGTTCTTGCTGGGGTTTCTTTTTCGTCCGGCTCTTTTCAGCGCTGATGTGATGTCCTTGGCTGATGGATATTCATCAGTTCACCCTGAAGACGAGGAAGATGCACTTCTTCGAAACGTTGGTGTCAAGCCAAGTTTTTACCTGGCTAGAAGCCAGAGAAGATTTTGAATTAACACGTCGCCAGGAAAGCTTCAGTTCTTATTTTATCTTCAGCATGGCTTCCTTCGGAAGGAAAGCAAAGCCTGTGGTGCCATGTAAGGTTTATTTGCACGTAAAAGAATGCATGCCTAGAAAGAACAAGGTTTCTGAGACAAATTCCGCTATTTCGCGTCCGAAAGTCATGATTTTGTCCTGCAGTAGCATCTGTAGGCGACGAGCTGGCCTTGTCATCGTGGCGCATAGCGGCGAACCCACGAACTAGAAGTTCAAATCTGATGACAGAAACATCGTAACGATGCGCTTTGCTTCATTTTGGAGCCTCAGGAAATAACCAAGTTTAACGACCGAAACCAGCTGATGCTGAGAGAAACTTGTTAACTTAGAGTTGCAACTCTCTTCTGTGGTTGTGCCTCTTCAATTTATTCCTTAAACGACACTGTTATATTGTAGTTTCAGAATTTGGCAAAAGTGATAAATATGTCGGTTAATTTCAACTCTCGCATGTATATCTGTTTCCAGACACAATTATAACTCCTGGTTGTTTTTCTCTCTAAGCCACCTTCGGCTGCTAACTAAATTTGCGGTTACGAGAGACATCTGGCGAGGACAGAGGCAACTGGTGCTATAAATCGTATTTTCTAACCACATGTATTAGTTCTTTAATTATTGCCGCGGCATTCTGTAACCCACTAAATACAAACAGCAGATAGTATGTCAAACATAACGTAACGGTCTAAGGAAATAATAGCAGCCAAAGACAAGTAAGCAACTTCTAATGGAACATTAAACGCTCTTTATTTATTAAGGCGTTCCTATGAAAAACATCTCATGTATTCCTTCACATGCCTTTCTCTCCATCTGTAACAAATTGTTATTAAATGTCTTATTCTTATATCTACTTCACACTAAAACATTAGCAGAAATAGTCTTGTTACTTGCTTGTTTGTAAGTAGAAGTAAAATAATCTGATGTGTTCCATTCACATGACTTTCTCTACATCTCTACAACAAATTATTGTTAATTTGGAATATCTCAAAAACGATCAACTCCACGAAAAAAATGTATATAAAATAAATTGTGTGTTTTAATGTGATCTACATTTTTTGTGTGGCAAGTTTTTGTCTATCTCTTACGGTTTAGTAGTAATGCAAAATTCCGCAAAATTCATCCACAATAAAGTAGTCTTCGGAGGCTATACCTATAAAATTCAAGATATACATTTTATTTTTCTTGTAGATATCTTTAATATACGATTATTTAATCAAACTCATTAGAGTCATTTTTGAGAAAGTCAGCATTTTCGAAAAAAGTTCCATGGAAAGGGTAGCTGGGGTGGGGGGATTTTCCTGAAAATCTTCGAGTCGCATCCTTAGAAGATACAAAACTTAAATACCAAGTTTAGTATTTAACGGATTCTTCGTTTTTGAACTATGCTGTCCCGCCCCACACACACACACACACACAAGAACCTTTTTCAAAAAATGCATTTTTTGCATTCAAGGGGACCCAAAACGTTTATTTCCGGGGAAATTTCAGTATTGAATTTTGGGTGCACTACAATACCTTCTCTATACATTATGTACATAGTACGCGTAGAGAAAGTAATAAGGAAACACACTAGACTAAAACGATAGTCAAATCCTTTAAAAACTGGTTGCCATGTGGATGAAATCCGATTCTTTGTATTGCCAGTTCTCGTATGAGGAGAGTTTAAGTACAGGGTGTTTAAAAAAGAATATACGCATTTCGAATGCATATATTTATTAAACTTTAAGACATACGAATATGAAACTTTACACATACAAGGTGTTTCAAAAATACGGGGCATAATTTCAGGTATGTATTTCCCACATGAAGACAATCAAAATAGTTCATCATAACATGTGTCCGGAAATGCTTCATTTCCGAGTTATGGCCTTTACAACATTGAAAGTCCCACCTGTAGACAATCAAAATAGTTCATGTCCGGAAATGCTTCATTTCCGAGTTATGGCCTTCACAACATTGGAATTCACAGGAACGTTTTCCTTTCCGCAGGTCTTTGCCGTCAAAGGAGACATTAGGAGGGCGCTCTGATAGTTCATTCTGAGGAAGGTTACATTCAGTGTTCTTTAGGCGTTAAGACTGTGCGATATGTATTCAAATCAAGAGCTGGCAGAGATACACTTCATGCACGGTAAGGCGGACGGCAATGCTGTGCTGGCTCGTCGTTTGTACCAGGAGAGGTACCCACAGCGACAATGTCCAGATCGGAAGACATTTGTACGTCTCCATTCCCGTCTGTGCGAGTATGGAACATTCACCTCTCCTGGTTTGGGAAGGGGACGACCAAGATCTACAACTTCAGAAGTGCAGGAGGAGATTCTGAAGGCTGTGGACAGGACTCCTTCTATCAGCACACGACGGTTAGCGTTGCAAGCCAATGTTCCTCATACGACTGTCTGGAGACTGTTGAACGAGTATCAATTGTATCCTTATCATTTGCAACGTGTACAGGCCCTGTCACCAGCAGATTACCCTGCACGAGTTAGGATCTGTCAGTGGTTCTTGCAGCAGTGTGGTGTAAATCCGAACTTTTCTGCCGTCGTATTATTTACGGATGAAACACAGTTCACAAGAGATGGCATAACAAATTTCCACAATCAGCATGTATGGTCGCATGAAAACCCACGTGCAACTGTTGTATATCATCACCAGGTGCGGTTCTCCCTCAACATGTGGGCCGGTATCATTGGTGATCGATTAGTTGGACCCCATGTACTTGTAAACAGACTTACGGGGCAGGCGTACACAAACTTCCTGGAAAACACCATACCTGACGTTTTCGAAGACACTCCACTGATCAATCATCAACACATTCACTTCTTGCATGATGGCGCTCCTGCACACTTCAGTCTTACGGCTCGCCGGTTCTTGGATCGCAGGTTTCCTGATCGATGGATAGGTAGTGGTGGCCCAATTGCTTGGCCTCCACGCTCACCTGATCTGAACCTTCTCGATTTCTACTTGTGGGGCCATTTAAAATCATTGGTTTATTCGTCTCCGGTGCCGGATTTAGAATCCCTTCGGAATCGAATTGTGGCAAGTTGTGAGGACATACGCAATACTCCTGGAGTTTGGGATCGTGTTCGCAGGTCAACGAGACATCGATGTGAGGTCTGTATTCAAGCAGGAGGTGGACATTTTGAACATCTTCTGTAATGACAACAACCTGAGGAAAGAAAAAACGTTCCAGTGAATTTCAATGTTGTGAAGGTCATAACTCGGAAATGAAGCATTTCCGGACACATGTTATAATGAACTAATTTGATTGTCTACATGTGGGAAATACATACCTGAAGTTATGCCCCGTATTTTTTAAACACTCTGTATATGTACGAACCTCTCAAGTTCAGATTACGGATGTTCAATATGTCCTGCACCAGCGGCACGAACAATATCACATCGATACTCAAATTCCGCCCATACTCGGGCAAGCAAGTCCTCCGTCACTGATGTTATGGCAGTACGGATCCTGTTCTTCAACTCTTCCAGGTTCTGTGGGAGTGGTGGTACATAAACGTTGTCTTTAACGAAACCCCATAGGAAGTAGTTACAGGTGTCAAATCCGGTGATCGTGGAGCCCAGCTGGGACATGCTAAGTCGTCAGCTCCTGGACTACCAATCCAACGGTTCGGTAGAGTTTCAATCAGAAATGCGCGCACTCGACGACTCCAGTGAGGGGGTTGAAAAATGAAGTCGTCTTCGTGCAGCCTCAGAAACAACCAGTTTTGTAACAACGAGATACTGCTGACCGTTAACCGTGTTTCCATCAAAGAAGTACACAGATGTTCGGGATATCCCACAAAACACAGCTACCTTGAGGGAATCTCGTACATGTTCAATGGCTGCATGTGGGCTCTGTAGGCCCCAAATTCGAACATTGTGTTTGTTTACCTGAACACCAACATGAAAAGTCGCTTCATCACCAAACACGATGCGTTGTGCGAAAGTGTAGTCATTGTCAATAGCATCAAGAATCTCGTTACAAAACGACACATGTTTTGTTTGTCATCAGGACGCAGAGTTTGTAACAGCTGTAACTTGTACGGCTTCATAACCAAAACACGCCAAATTGTTGTTGTAGGCAGTTTTAGCTGCCGACTGGCACGACGAGTTTACTTTGAAGGACTACGTTGGAAAGCAGTTTGAGTTCTTGCAACTTTTTCTTCAGGAACACGAGGGCAGCCAGAACTCTTTCCTTTACATACACATTCTGTATCTACAAACTGTCGATGCCATCTGCAAATGTTCCACCTATTTGGAGAATCAACGTGGTACCTCAACTTGAAACGTCTTTGCACTGTAATCACGGAATTGCACTTCGCAAACTCGAGAACACAAAATGATTTCTGCTGCGGAGTAGCCATTTTAAACATATGACGGTTAGTAAGCAAAACAGAAGACAACTGACATCTAGCGGCTGTTAATATAAACTAGACTATGTATTCGATTCTCCAATAGCCGAGCCGAAGCACAGCGATCGATATTTTGGACAAAATAATACTTTGTAACACGTATATTCTTTTTGAAACACCCTGTATTTAAAACTGACACCAATAAGAAGGATTAACTCAAAAAATGGATAGCAGCACGAAGCAAATGTTCGACACAAATTGTGTCATTTAATCAGAGCCATATTTTTTGTGAAGTAAGTTTTTGTCTATCTCTTACGGTTAACCAGTGATACATTTCATCCTGAATAAAGAGGTCTTTAGAGGCTGTTGCCAAAATATTCAAGATATACATTTTATTTTTCATGTAAATATCTTTATTACATGGTATTTTAATCAGCCAAATTTGAGGATATAAAAAATTTTGAACATTTTTCCATGGGTAGTTTGGGGAGGTGTTTTCCTGAAAACCTTCGTGCCGCATCCATGAAAGACGCTGAACTTAAATTACAAGTTTGGTATTTTACCGACTTTCCGTTTTTGACTTATTGCATCCACAGACATATGCACTTTTTCTAATTCTTTTGGATACCGGGGATCCTAAAACATGTTTTCCGGAGAAATCTGGGTATCAAATTTTTGGATGGAGTGCAATTACCTTCTCTACCTACGTACCATGTACTACGCAGAGAAAGTAAAGTTAAAGGAATTAAAGGAACTAAGGGAAATAAGAGAATTAAGGGAACTAAGGGAATTAAAGGAATTAAGGGAATTAAGGTAAATAAGAGAATTAAAGGAATTAAGAGAATTAAGGGAAATAAGGGAATTAAAGGAATTAAGGGGAATTAAGGGAACTAAGGGAATTAAGGGAAATAAGGTAAGTAAGGGAATTAAGGGAATTAAAGGAATTAAGGGAAATAGGGGAATTAAAGGAATTAAGAGAATTAAGGGAAATAAGGGAATTAAGGGAAATAAGGGAATTAAGGGAAATAAGGGAATTAAGGAAATTAAGGGAAATAAGGGAATTACGTGAACTAAGGGAACTAACATCTTTTAAGGATGCGACACGAAGACTTTAAACAAATCCTCCACCCCAAAATAACTTTACATGGAAACGTTTTTAAACACTTTGGTGTTCTCAAAAATGGCTCTAACGATTTTGATTATAATACAATTTATTCAAAATGTTTACACAATAACTTAAATTTTATTTTAAAATTTCTTGGTATAAGCTCTCAAGACACCTTATTCTGGATGGATTTTGTATAACTGCTAAACCGCAACATACAAAAACTAACTACAGAAAACATGTAGATCATTTTAAGACTCACAATTTATGTCATAAGCATTTTTTCATAGCGTTGACGATTTCCGAAATATTCTTTGTTATTGTTATCTTTTTTAAAATAGTTAAAATTTTCATACGGGAATTTGTCAGCTCCTGGTAATGTAAAGAAAAGGATTTCAATGATTTAGAAAGCAGCTTTTAAAGGATGTGGTATCGTTTAGTCTAATGATTCCTTTCAGTTACAGGGGGTAAGTCATTCTGATAACGTTTGTCTCGGTTAGTACGAAATAGAGGAGTAAGATTCTTAATTGTAATTTGTTACCGAGATATAGAGCAAGTCATGTGAATGGAACACTACTTTCTCTATAAGTACCATGCACATAGAGTATAGAGAAGGTATTGCATTCCATCCAAAAATTGATACCGAAATTTCACTGGAAATACATGTTTTGGGTCCCCCTGAATCCAAAAAAGTCACTTTTGAAAAAAGGTCCGTGTGTGTGTGTGTGCCTGTAGACAGCATAGCTCAAAAACGAAAAGACCGTTAAATATCAAACTTCATATTTAAGTTTGGTATCTTCCAAGGATGCAACACAAAGCTTTTCAAGAAAATCCGCCCATCATAAACTACCCTTTACATGAAACATTTTTCAAAGTTTTTGATTTTCTCTAAAATGGCTGTAACGATTTTGATTAAAATATGGTATATTAAAAATATTTGCCTGACTAACAAAATATATATCTTAATTTTCATGGGATCAGCCTCTGAAGATCTCTCTATTCTGAATGATTTTTATTGAATTTTGCATAACTGGTAAACCGCAAGACATAGACAGAAACTTACTGCACAAAAGATGCAGATCCCGATAAAACACACAATTTATGTCCTATACATTTTTCGTGGAGTTGATCGATTTAGAGATGTTCGTGGCTATTGTTTTCAGCTTAAATAACTTATACTTTTCTGATACGGGAATTTGTCAACTCCTGCCCATACTAACAAAGGTACTTCAGTTACATAGCAACCAGCTTTTGACTATCACTTTAACCAATGGTGCTCCCTTATTTCGCTTCTACGTACACGGAAGCAAGTAATAACAGTATTTGTTCTAAATTTTTCTCGAATAGCATGAAGTAAATAGAAGCACAAGCGTTCTAACAATAATTTGTTGCAGAAATATAGAAAACGTCATGTAAATGGAAGGCATTAGATTTTTGTTTTTCAAAATACACTCACAAAATTCATAAGCATGTCCATCACACCTCCTGACGTGGACATATGACCTCCTATATTGCGCTGGCAAATAAGAACTCACGAAATTTCCACTTGAATGTGGCCGAACACTAATCCAATTTTCTCCTTTAAGTCCGCATTTTACGGAGTTTATTAACATATACGTATGGTGTAAGAGAACCTCAACGAAAAATGTCACAAGACGTTGGGGGCCATTGATGGTCAGCATTACGCGAAATGAGGCGATCCGGAACCCCCATCGAGCAATCAGATTGTTTCGCGGGCAGGATGTGGGGGGGCACCATCCTGCTCAAACCTCAACTCCTGCATGTCCATTCCATTCAAGTGGACCATAAAACTCTTTTATTATCGTCCGGTATCGGTTTCCATTAACTGTCGCAGCTTGTCCTGCCTCGTCTTCAAAAAATCTGATGTGTTCCATGCACACGACCTTCTCTACATCTCTGCAACAAATTATTGTTAACAAGCGTATGCTTCTATTTACTTCATGATAATAAAAAAAAAAAAAAAAAAAAAACGATCAACTCAACGATAAAAATGTATATGACATAAATTGTGTGTTTTAACGTGTTCTACATTTTTTGTGTAGTAAATTTTTGTCCATCTCTTAGAGTTTGGCAGTGACGCAAAATTCGGTAGAATTCATCCAGAATAAGTCAGTCTTTAGAGGCTATTCCCAGAAAATTCAAGATATACATTTTATTTGTCGGGTAAATATCTTTAATATACGATATTTTAATCAACACTCTTAGAGCCATTTTTTAGAAAATCAAAATTTTCTAAAAAAGTTGGATGTAAAGGGGTAGTTTGGGAAGAGAGGATTTTTCTCAAAATATTTGTGTCGCATCCCAGGAAGATACTGAACTTAAATACTAAGTTCGGTATTTTAATGAGTTTTAATTTTTACTTTCTCTATACGCACTATATACATACTGTATAGAGAATGTATTGCACTCCACCAAAAATTTCGATACCGAGATTTCACCGGAAATATATGTTTTAGGGTCCCCTGTATCCAAAAAAAGTATTTTCAGAAACAGGTCCGCGCGTGTGTGTGTGTGTGTGTGTGTGTGTGTGTGTGTGTGTGTGTGTGTGTCCGTGTATCAGTGAACACGATAACTCAAAAACGAAAAGTCGGTAAAGTACCAAACTTGGTATTTAAGTTTAGTATCTTTCAGGGATGCGACACGAAGATTTTGAGAAAAATCCTCTCGTCTCAAACTACCCCTTTACATGCAACTTTTTTCGAAAATTTTGATTTTCTAAAAAATGGCTCTAACGATTTTGATTAAAATATCATATATTAAAGCTATTTACCTGACAAATAAAATGTATATTTTGAATTTTCTTGGAATAGCCTCTGAAGATTACTTTATTCTGGATGAATTTTTCATAACCACTAAACCGTAAGAGATGGGCAAAAACTTAACCGACAAAACATGTAGATCACGTTAAAACACACAATTTATGTTATATACATTTTTTTCGTCGAGTTGATCGTTTTTGAGATATTTATTTTTCTTGGTTTCAGTTTTGAAAACTTATACTTTTCTCATACAGGAATTTGTCAACTCCTGTCATACAAAGAAAGGAACATCAGTCATATAGCAACCTTTTGGCTTTCACTTTAACCTATGGTACTCCCTTATTTCGCTTCTACTTACAATAAAGCAATAAATAAGACTATTTCTGCTAATTTTTCTCGATTAACATGAAATAAATAAAAGATAAGCTTATTAACAATAATAATGTATAGAGATATAGCGAAAGTTATGGGAATGGAACACATCAGATTTTTGAATTAATGTGTTCACAGACACGCGGACACACACACACACACACACACACACACACGTACCTTTTTGTGAAAACTTTTTATTTATTTATTTTTTTTTTTGGAATACATTGGACCCTAAAACATATATTTCCGTTGAAATCTCGGTATCGTATTTTTGGGCGGAGCACAATACCTTCTCTATTCCCTAGGTACATACTACGTGTACAGAAAGTAAAAAATAAGGTCCGATGATGCCGCCCGCCCAAAACTTACACCAAACGGCCTCTAGTTGTGGATGAATTTAATTTTCTTGAATTATGCGAAGATTTTCTGACCCTTGATAAGACAAATCTGCTTATTCAAAACCCCATTTAAAGGGAAATTCGCCTCGTCATTGAAAATGTTTTGCTATTTTAAAAGTGAAACCAATTGCAACGAGTATCTCAAAAATGGCGAACTACAGTGAACAAAAATTATATCATAGATTGTGGACTATAACGAAATATATATCTATTTCTTTTGCACTATTTTTTCTGTCTCTTACATTTTACGGATTATGCAAAATTCATTCATAATAAAGAGGCTTTCAGAGGTTATTCCCAGATAATTGAGAATATGCGTTATATTTCTAAATATATTTAATATATGGTACTTTAATCAAAATCGTTAGAAAAAATTACAATTTTCGAAAATTTCCCATGCAAATGGTAATTGGAGCAGGAGCATTTCTTTGAAAATCTTAGATTCGCATCTTTGGAGCATACTAAACTTACATACCAAGTTTGGTAATAAGGGTATTTTAGAGTTTTTAGCTATACTGCCCTGAAACACACGGACATTTTTACCTCCCCTAGCCACATATGTACAATATACATAGGGATAGAGAAGGTATTGTAATGCACCCAAAACTTCGATACCGAGATTTCACCGGAAATACATGTTTTGAGACCTCCTGAATCCAAAAAAAGTATTTTTAGAAAAACGTCCGTGTGTGTATGTGTGTGTGTGTCTGTGGGGCAGGAGAGCTCAAAAATGAAAAGTTCATTGAAAACCAAACTTGGTATTTAGGTTTGGTATCTTCCAAGGATGGGACAGGAAGATGTTCAAGAAAACCCCCGCACTTCCAACTACCCTTTACATGGAACTTTTTTCGAAAACTTTGATATTCTAAAAAACAGCTGTAACGATTTTGATTGAAATATCGTGTGTTAAAGATATTTACCTGACAAATAAAATGCATATCTTGAATTTTCTGGGAAGAGCCTCTGAAGATTATTTAATTCTGGATGAATTTTGCATTAACTACTAAACCGTAAGAGATGGACAAAAACTTAACACACAAAAAATGTAGTCACATTAAAACACACCATTTATGTTATATACATTTTTTAGTGGAGTTGATCGTTTTTTAGATATTCCTTGTTTTTGGTTTGAGCTTTGAAAAACTTAATACTTTTCTCTTACAGGAATTTGTCAACTTGTGGTCATGCAAACAAAGGAACTTCAGTCACATAGCAACCAGCTTTTGACTATCACTTTAACCTATGGTACTCCCTTATTTCATTTCTACTTACAATAAAGCAAGAAATAAGATTATTTCTGCTAATTTTTATCGATTAGCATGAAATAAATAAAATAATAAGCTTATTAACAATAATTTGTTGCAGAGATATAGAGAAGGTCATGTGAATGGAACACATCAGATTTTTTTAAAAATGCTTTATTGGACTCAGGAGACCACAAAAGGTATATTTCCGGTGAATTCACAATATAGAATTCTAGGATGGAATACAATACCTTTTCTATGCCGTATGTAGACACATAGTAGGTGTAGAGAAAGTAATAAAGTTCATAACTTAATGTAACCTAAACGGCGCGCTTTTTGAACGACCATGTGTATCAGGATGTATAGCGTACATCATGGTTGTTGTCGCTCGGTTTTGGTTCCGAAGTTGCGCGAAACTACACGACGGGAGTCGGGCCGATCATTGTATCTTGTCACCTCACCCCTCCCTCCCGAGGACCACGCTCTTGGTTGTAAAGACACTATCGCAACACGATGAAACCTCTGATACATGGAATGAAGCCGGAGTGCCGATGGAATGCGATGGCGGGGGAAACCGGAAAACTCTCAGAAAACTCGTCCCTGGGCCGCTTTGTCCACCAGAACTCCTACATACGGTCACCTGGGATCGAAGCTCTTGTGAGAGACCACGGCGCGCCCGTTCTGATTCCCAACGTCTCGGCGGATGGCAATAGATGGTTTAGGAAGTAAGAATCCTTAGCATGGCTTCCTTCGGAAGGAAAGTAAAACCGTTGCTCCCGTGTCGTAGACTTTCGGCTAGTAAAAGAACCTCAAGCCTCATAAAGAGGCCTCTGAGTAAAACTAAATTGTGTTTCTTCCCGATATAGAACGGGACGCTGAGAACTGCAGCAGTTAAAGAGCGTCCATAAATAAAACTCCATTTCATTGAATTTAGTGTATGAGGTGGATAAGGAATTACCTTATCTAGAGAAAAATCCGCATTTCCTACCCGGGAATAGAACCCGGTAACTAAAAAATGTTAATGTATGTTTGAGATTTTTTTTTATTGTTTTGTTTTTTTTGTTAGCTTAATATCCTTTAAACTGGTTGGTCATGTCGGACGTTAAATGAAATTGGTGAAATGATGCTCAAATGATCTCGGGGTCCATGGAGCTTAAAGTTACTCGACATTCGTGTTCTCAGGATAAGAAAACCCTTATCCGGGCAACTCACCCTAAGCGAAATTCGAACTCGCGACCTGTGGAATGTGAAGCAGACACGCTACCCAGGCGAGCTTGAGAATAAATCACTAAATTTTGTTCAGGACGTTTTGATGTACATCGGCTTGAATCGCGTTGATAAGTAAAAAGCTTCTACAATAGCCAGTGTTTTGTTTTTCAGTCACATGGGGCTCCATTCTATTGAAATGCAACCCGTTAACTCATTTGAACTCGCTATAGAAAACAGCCCAATCGTGTTTAAGGCTTGCAACGAGGAAAAACAAAACAAAAGAGAAACTGAATGGAATGAAAATAGCCTTCAATGAAATTAACTCCATTTAGATGCGTACTTTAGTTTCAAATGCCTTGATCTGAAGAGTTCTCGGAATTGGCTACAAATAGCGGCGGGCGTGTGCTTGGCACCCCACATCATCCACCTAGGATGATATTTGACTACCAGAAAAGCTCAGCATTGCTTGTAACGTTTCATAGTTTTGGTGAACTTTCAGTTTTCCAAATATTTGTTTAATTGCACGCAAATGAAGCATTACTGGTACTCCATTATTTTAGTTGACCCCTTCAGCTTTAAATTTCCAATTCGGACTGAAAAACTACCCATTAGCTTCACACCCAACAATTTTCAACCACATCACAGTGGTTTTTTTATCAGTAACTCTAGTAGAACGAAACCATTTGCCTTTAATGTCCTGCTAATGATAAGTAGAGAACGCACTGTATTCCAACAAAAAGATAAGAGGTCACGAGTTCGAATCTCGTTTAGGATCAGATACCCGGAAATGTTCTTTTTCGGAGTTTTCCCTTGTCTTGAGAGAACAAATGTTGAGAAACCTTAAACTCTGAAAATTCGAAATCATTTCACCAATTCCACTCATCCTTACAATGTGATCAACCAGACTAAAGGTCCTTAAACTGATATAATGTTCTTTTATCTACATTACAAATTAATCTAATAAACTGAGACCGTTAATTAGCCACGTAATAATAATAATAATAATAATAATAATAATAATAATAATAATAATAATAATAATAATAATAATAATAATAATAATAATAATAATAATAATAATAATAATAATAATTCTTATTAATTATCCAAATGTACGTAAAGAAAGTTAATATTTAATAAGCTGTATGCATAGGAACCAAGAAGCCAGTTGTTTACTTAAAAATTACTCAGAATCTTGACGCCAGACTGGATAGAGGGGTGAGAAGTTGCTTCTTTTGTGAAAGTCACGTTCGAGTTTAGTATAAGGGGAAACCACAGTTTAAAGCCCACAAGGGGACATCTTCTTTATATTCGTGGTATCACGTGATTATTATGACGCATTCTGGGAGATTTGCAATGGTTTTTGGGTAACGATGGTGTCATTTTGGCCGACCTTCCAAACAATCAGAAAGAAGCCACCATGACACCGTTTTTTGTATATAAGAAGTAAGGTTTGGCACATCGAGGTCGTTTGCTAAGAATTCACCCGTGAGAGAGGCAACTTCGTCGCATGTTAAGATTCGCCCGTGTGTGAGGCAAGGTCGTTTGTTAAGAATTTACCCGTGTGTGAGGCAAGGTCCTTTGTTAAGAATTTACCCGTGTGTGAGGCAAGGTCGTTTGTTAAGAATTTACCCGTGTGTGAGGCAAGGTCGTTTGTTAAGAATTCGCCCGTGTGTGAGGCAAGGTCATTTGTTAAGAATTCGCCCGTGTGTGAGGCAAGGTCATTTGTTAAGAATTCGCCCGTGTGTGAGGCAAGGTCATTTGTTAAGAATTCGCCCGTGTGTGAGGCAAGGTCATTTGTTAAGAATTTACCCGTGTGTGAGGCAAGGTCATTTGTTAAGAATTCGCCCGTATGTGAGGCAAGGTCCTTTGTTAAGAATTCGCCCGTGTGTGAGGCAAGGTCATTTGTTAAGAATTCGCCCGTGTGTGAGGCAAGGTCATTTGTTAAGAATTTACCCGTGTGTGAGGCAAGGTCGTTTGTTAAGAATTCGCCCGTATGTGAGGCAAGGTCCTTTGTTAAGAATTCGCCCGTGTGTGAGGCAAGGTCGTTTGTTAAGAATTCGCCCGTGTGTGAGGCAAGGTCCTTTGTTAAGAATTCGCCCGTGTGTGAGGCAAGGTCCTTTGTTAAGAATTCGCCCGTGTGTGAGGCAAGGTCGTTTGTTAAGAATTCGCCCGTGTGTGAGGCAAGGTCCTTTGTTAAGAATTCGCCCGTGTGTGAGGCAAGGTCGTTTGTTAAGAATTCACCCGTGTGTGAGGCAAGGTCGTTTGTTAAGAATTCGCCCGTGTGTGAGGCAAGGTCCTTTGTTAAGAATTCGCCCGTGTGTGAGGCAAGGTCGTTTGTTAAGAATTCGCCCGTGTGTGAGGCAAGGTCCTTTGTTAAGAATTCGCCCGTGTGTGAGGCAAGATCCTTTGTTAAGAATTCGCCCGTGTGTGAGGCAAGGTCGTTTGTTAAGAATCTCGTGAAGTAAGTCTATCATAATAAGAAACTGTATGTGAAGTAAAGTAACGTCGCTCAACTATTTAACGGTCGGCTCGTAATTAGGTGAAAGTGAACTGTGCCATGTACTCAACTAAAACAGTGAAATTGAAAGTGTTAAAGAGCATCAGTCAGCAGTATAAAGTGTATAACCAGGTGCTTGTCTTCAAAACGCCGTTAGAATAAACAGCAGTAAAAGGTTACAAGTGTTTTCTTAACAATTACAAGATCACTCCTACAACTCCTCCCACTAGCCAAATCCACGCCTGGGAGAGTCAATGTTCGTGCAAGACTGAGCAACGCCGTGGCAACCCATCCCAGAAGATCTTCAGTACCAGGTACGTGAGTATAGTGGAGTTGATTGGAAGTGGCACTTAGTTACGCTGCACATCAGCACCCAAAGGGAGGCGTAAAACCAACAAACTAAAATACTCCCGCATATGGCACATAACGTGCACCACTAACAAGCATCGAAATTGCCACTGCAAAACATTAGTAGAAATGGTCTTATTACGTATCTACTTCCTTGAAATTAGAAGGGAAATAAGGGAATACACTAGGATAAACCGACAGTCATATGTTTTAAAAGCTGTCGCTATACCATTAGCATCTAAATTTGTTTCTCTTTGCATGACCAAGACTAAAACAAATGAGCTGTAAGACGAATCAGGACTCCTCGTAAGTATTTTAAAATTGAAACCAGTTACAGGGAATATCTTGAAAATGTTAACTCTGCTATAAAACTGAACATGATATCAATTGTGCGTTTTAATGAGATCTACATGTTTGTGTACCAAGCTTTTTAAATATATCCTACGGTATACAGTTATGTAAAAATTATTAAGATTGAAAGGAGCTATTCTTAAGAAATTCAGGATACACATTTAATTTGTTGTGTAAATTTCTTTACTATATACAATTTTAGTCAAAACTATTAGAGCAATTTTAATGAGATTACGGTAAAAATCGTCAATGTATGAGTAAAGAGTATTTGAAATTGGGAGATATTGCCGAAAATATGCAATCGTATATGCCATTGGAAGATACCTTAAATGCCTAGAGTGTTATGTCATTCACAAACACACAGACGTACACACGGACCTTTTTATAAAAATGCATTTCTTTGTCTCAGGGAGCTAAAAACTTGTAACTCCAGTGATTTTTTGGTATAGAATATTTGAGAATACAATAATTTCCCTTGCACTGCCCAAAGACATCACACATAGACATTTCTTTAAAAACGGAGTTCTCAAAAATGTATTTCCGGTGAAATTTTAGTATCGAAATTTTGGTAGGAATAGAATACCTCCTCCACCTACTATGTACAGCCGTGGACATGAAAAATGAGTCATCCCCAGATTCCGTGTCGATCGAAGAGCTTCGTGTATCCTCGTGAAAGCTGTGTTCACAATGTACGCGAAAGAACTGTACAATGGTCTGTGAATGATAGGCATGAGTACTGAAAACAGATCGCAGAACAATGTTACGGTGGCCGAGAGGATAAGAACGCTTTGCTTCCTCTAATAGGTTCCCGGGTTCAAGTCTTGGTCTGCAGGCATTTGTTGTATGTCTGTTGTTTTTATGACTGGATATGTCGAACGAAATGTGGCATTAATGTAACTTGGGCTTTGAAGTTATGGGCCTATCTATGCACGCAAAAATGTAACTTGGGCTGTGAAGTTATGGGCCTATCTATGCACGCAAAAATGTAACTTGGGCTTTGAAGTTATGGGCCTATCTATGCACACAAAAATGTAACTTGGGCTTTGAAGTTATGGGCCTATCTATGCACACAAAAATGTAACTTGGGCTTTGAAGTTATGGGCCTATCTATGCACACAAAAATGTAACTTGGGCTTTGAAGTTATGGGCCTATCTATGCAAACAAAAATGTAATTGTAATACTCGTGTTAAATAACTAAAAACTATATGTAAATAACTATTATGTTCTAAAACTAGAACACAAAAAATAAACATAATTAATATCGGTGTACGATACCTCAGCCCATATAACTGTAATCAATCTTCAGGGCATATGCAAAAAATGGCATACACGATTTTGATTAAAATATCGTACATTAAAGATGTTTAATTGGCAAATAAAATGTATATGTTCAATTTTATGGGAATAGCCTCCGAAGACTACTTTATTCTGGAATGGTTTTACATACTCTTTTTCACATACAGGAATTTGTCAACTCCTGTCCATACAAACAAAGAAACTTCAGTCATATAGCAACCAGCTTTTGACTATCACTTTAACCTATGGTAATCCCTTATTTCGCTTCTACTTACAAGGAAGCAAGTAACAAGACTGTTTCTGTTAATTTTGTCTCGATTAGCATGAAGTAAATAGAAGCAAAAGCATAAGCTTTTTAACAAGGGATGTAGAGAAAGTCATGTGAGTGGAACGCGTCAGATTTTTATGCTCCGCGTTCGCCAGTCTTCATTATAGGTAAGTGTTGTGGCAACAAACGCTGATGTTCCGTCAACCGTCACTTCATTAAAATTTGCTCGCGTTTAACAACGTTCGTTTTCAGCTTTTCATCGTGACTACTGAATCTGAAGGCTTTCAAATAGCCAATACGATTGGACACATTCGCTCACGGTCCTCTGCATTATCGAAATAGTATTGTTTCACATAATTACGATGTTCAGCTGCAGTCGCAAAATTAAATGTCACCTATATAACATTAATTTAATCCATTTGGGTGAAGTAAATAAAAAGAAGTACTTGCTTGTACTCCCCAGTTTTTAAGCATTAGCTTGAGCTTGCTGTGAATAAAAAGTTAAGTGTATACTAAGCCTAGTAAAACCTAAGATTTTTCCGGGAAAAAGCATTTACTAGGCATATTTGGTGAAAAAACCTTAGGTAATACTAAACGGGTTAGTAAAATCTAAGTTTTTCTCAAGTCTTCCATCAAGCACGCTAGCTTTTTGCTTAGTATCTGCTATGGCCCGCGTTCATGCAGGTTCGCAACAGGAAGATGTACCCTGAGCGCCTGGTATTTTGTGGGAAACTGGATCTCTTTCGGATTTATCAAGAATTTTCAACTTCTGCTTTTCCCATGGCTTCAATGTAATTGTTTTGTTCCCAGTAGCCTGTATATTTGTTGTTGTTTTTCTTTCTTCAGGGTGGATTTCATGTTTTTTAATAGTTTCCTAAGTTGGCCAACATCCATTTTCTTTCTAATTGCACTCGAGTGCTCGTCAGCCAGCACATTCCAGTCTCTTGTTTTTGATGAAACAACAACAACAGCAGCAGGTATCTCTGATAGTCAGTCAACCAATGTCCAGAGGCCTTGCATGTCCGACTTGTGTGTCAACAGTCTCCATTGCTCCAACTGACAACTCAGTTTGAGGTTCCTATTGTAGTCATCTTCAGGTTTAGTGTTAACATTAACCATGGTTACACTCCTTTTGTGGAATAACAATGGTCTGCCTATTTTAATGCGAAGAACGTGTACTTTATTTGCTAAACAAAAGTAAAAACTATATTTTAAAACGTACATGTCACTACACATTTGTGAGTAATTTTAAAGAGGGGAAATGGAAGCACTTGCTGACTCAGCAGAATTTGGGAGGGAAATTAGTAAATGCTATGACTTAGCAAATACTAGGGCTTAGTATTTGCTAAGGCTTTTTTCTGGGTAGCCTAGCATTTACTTCTTTTGTTCACTTCACCCAATGGGTAAAGAAGTAAATGCTAGGCTACCCGGGGAAAAAAAAGCTTAGCCAATATTAAATACAATCCTTCTTCGAACATCCAATAGTAACACAATTTCTTCATTGTTTGCACTTTGATAAGCCCTCCTGATGTTGACTGTTGCAATGTCTGTCATTTGGGAAAACATTAGCCCCCACCACTTCTTAGGGCGGATTCTTATGCGGTACAGGGAAGTTTGCTTATCCAGAAGATCAACTCCTGCCATACCTAGGTATTTTAATGAGCTCTAAAGCATGTAAAATGCTTGCGTCCCAGAAAAGGGGCATTGACAGGTAATGGGTTAAGTTATCTCAATTTCTCTTCCTTTCCAGCGAGCAGTAATGAGTGAACGTGCTGGCTCCTTTATCTCACTGCGGAGACATTTTTATTTTTAACGATCGATTTTACGACTATGGCACCACAGGCGATGTCACTGACGAAGGTGGAGCAGCGGTTGAATGTGATGGCGGGGGAAACCGGAAAACCCGCCCTTGAGCGGCTTGATCCATCACAAACCCCATGTACGGTCATTTAAGATCCAACCAGGACCACCTAGGTGAAAGACCGCGGCGCTGCTACTGCGGAAAACCATTTTAAAACCCGTTAGCAAAAGTAAATATGATTAAGGAAAACAGAATAGCCAAAAGGTTATTATGTGGCATGATTGTTCATTATCCTTGTCCTGACCAAGTAACAGGAGATATGATTAGATATAAAATGACTGCAATCTATCAAGTACAGCTAAGAGTTATTTCCGCGCTACTTCGCCGTGGTCTGCTCGAGTAAGATGATTGTTTACTATCCTTGTCCTGACCAAGTAACAGGAGATATAATTAGATATAAAATGACTGCAATCTATCAAGTACAGCTAAGAGTTATTTCCGCGCTACTTCGCCGTGGTCTGCTCGAGTAAGATGATTGTTTACTATCCTTGTCCTGACCAAGTAACAGGAGATATAATTAGATATAAAATGACTGCAATCTATCAAGTACAGCTAAGAGTTATTTCCGCGCTACTTCGCCGTGGTCTGCTCGAGTAAGATGATTGTTTACTATCCTTGTCCTGACCAAGTAACAGGAGATATGATTAGATATAAAATGACTGCAATCTATCAAATACAGCTAAGAGTTATTTCCGCGCTACTTCAGCCGTGGTCTGCTGGAGTAAGATGCAGCGAAACCTTCTCTGAGGAAACTTAGACCACGCCACTGAAGAAGTCCGCTGCAGTTGAGCACGAAGCCCGGAAATAACTCTAGTTAATTTGACTCCGGCCGTGAAAGGCAATTTTAATTACACTTTGAATTTTATCGCGGTTCAGGTATTTACCAAAATTTTGCTTTAAGATGCAAGTATGTCATACCTTTTGAGTCACCTAGAGACTATAAATTGTATTTATATACACAATATATTAATAAACGTGGTCAGTGGCTACTTGGTAAGTTGTTATGCGCAAAAGCAGTTTTGAAATGCTGTGAGTAACATTTTCCCTGTCAAGTATCGCAACCTCTGCTCAACTTGCACTAATATCTAACCAACTACTCCAATCCTTAAACATTATCCATCATGTACCTTTTCACCTTCTCTACCACATAATCCGCGAAAAAATCTGATGTGTTCCATTCACATGACTTTCTCTACATCTCTGCAACAAACTACTGATAATAAGCTTTATTCTTCTATTTACTTAATGATAATCGAGGAAAAATTACAAGAAATAGTACTATTACTTGTTTGCTTGTAAGTAAAAGTGAAATAAGGGAGTACCATAGGTTAAAGTGATAGTCAAAGGCTGGTTGCTATGTGACTGAAGTTCCTCTGTCTGTATGGACAGAAGTTCACAAATTCCTGTATGAGAAAAGTATGTTTTTTAAAGCTTAAAATAAAAACAAAGAATATCTGAAAAACAACCATCTCCACGAAAAAGAATGTATATAACGTAAATTATGTGTTTTAATGTGATCTACATTTTCTGTGCGGAAAGTTTTCTTCCATCTCTTACGGTTTAG
This sequence comes from Hymenopus coronatus, assembly GCA_030762935.1. Classification (NCBI taxonomy): domain Eukaryota; kingdom Metazoa; phylum Arthropoda; class Insecta; order Mantodea; family Hymenopodidae; genus Hymenopus; species Hymenopus coronatus. The sequence goes on from CM060898.1 coordinate 144,498,088, forward strand.
AAGTTTAGCAAAAATCTGTCAAATTCATCCAAAATAAACTAGACTTCGGAGGCTATTCCCAGAAAATTAATGATATACATATATTTGTCAAGTAAGTATCTTAAATATACAAGATTTTAATCAAAATCGTTAGAGCCATTTTTAAGAAAAAAAAAATTCGAAATTTTTTTCCATGTAAAGGGTAGTTTAAGGTGGTGGGATTTTCTTGAAAATCTTCGTGTCGCATCCTTGGAAGATACCAAACTTAAATACCAAATTTGGTTTTTAACGGTGTTTTTATTTTTGAGCTATGCTCCACACAGACACACACACAAACACAGACAGACAGACAGACATAAGGACATTTTTCTAAAAAGGCTTTTTTTGGAGTCAGGGGGTCTCAAAATATGCATTTACGGTGAAATCTCGGAATCGAATTTTTGGATGCATTACAATACCTTCTCTATACAATGTACATAGTACGTATAGAGAAAGTAAAAAGACTTGCACCAAAAATTTTATATCGAGATTTCACGGGAAAAACATTTTGAGGATAGCTGAATAACAAAATTGATGTGTTCCATTCACATGACTTTCTCTACATTCCTGCGACAAATTATTGTTAGAAACCTTATGATTCTATTTACTTCATGCTAGCTGAGAAAATTTTAGCAGAAATAGTCTTATTACTTCTTCCTTGTATGTAGAAGGGAAACAAGGGAGTACAATAGGTTAAAGTGATAGTCAAAAGCTGATTGTTATGTGAATGAAGTTCCTTTGCTTGTATGGACAGGAGTTGACAAATTCCTGTATGAGAAAAGTATGTTTTTCAAAGCTGAAACCAATAACAAAAAATATCTAAAAAACAAAAACAAAACAAACAAAAAAACGACCAATTCTGCGAAAAAGGTATATAGTATAAATTATGTGCTTTAACGTGCTGTACAATTTTGTGTGGTAAGTTTTTGTCCATCTCTTACGGTTTAGCAGTTATTCAGTTCATTCATCCAGAATAAAGTAGTCTTCAGAAGCTATTCCCAGGAAATGAAAGATATACATTTTATTTCTGGGATAAATATCTTTAATACACGGTATTTTAATGAAAATCGTTAGAACCATTTTTGAGAAAATCAAAATTTTCCCAAAAAAGTTCCAAGAGGTAATTCAGAGTGGGGAGATTTTCTTGAAATATTCGTGTCCCATCCTTGGAAAATTCTAAAGTTAAATACCAAGTTTGGTATTCAACGGTGTTATGCTTTTTTAGCTATGCTGTCCGCAGACACACACACACGGACCTTTTTCCAAAAATGTTTTTTTTTTGGTTCAGGGGGATCCAAAACATGTATTTGCAGTAAAATTTCGATATGGAATTTTTGGTTGGAATGCAATACCTTCTCTACACACTATGTACATAGTACGTGTAGAGAAAGTAATAGCATTTTTAGAAAAAGGTATGGGTGTATGTCTGAATAGCATAACTTAGAAATGAAAAGTCGGTTAAGTTCCAAACTTGGTATTTATCCTCAGTATTTTCCAAGAATGGGTCGTCATCTTAGCGCGGTGGTAGCGCAGTTGCTTGCCAAGCGGGAGACTTGCATTCGATTCCCTGTACCGGCGTGGGGATTTTTCTCCCGCTGGGAGACCTGGACCGGGGTGCACTCAGCGTGGGGGGCCAATTGAGGAGGTACTTGATGGAGAAGTAGCGGCTTCAGGTCATGCGGACCGCATTAACCGTTTGGGGGTTCGAGGCGCTGCCCACGTTTCACCCACCAATACTGAACCCCATCCATGACCTCTGTCATGGACCGAGATGGGGGACGCAGCGGCCGGGCGGTAGGCCAAGGTTCCTGGTGAGCTATCGTGCCATGGAGTTACGAGGGCTGTAAAGAAAATAATGGCAATATGGTCCCCACATTCACAGGAGGAGCGGGTATGAGCCAATAGGATATGGGAGCGATCAGGTGACTAGTGTGGTGTGCATTGGTCGGGCTGCCAGTTGAGAGTGTGTTGTTGCTGTGTAGCGTTGAAGTGAACAGTGTCAAGTGCACCGCTCTAAAGCATGTTTACCAAAGGCGATCAGCGTTCGTGCATTAAAATCTAGGTTGCCCGTGGAAAAAATGTCATCGAGGATAACGTGAAGCCTGTGGCGGGAACGCTTTGCCGTACAGGACGGTTGCAATTTGGGTCAAGGCGTTTCGTGCAGGTCGGACCGAGACTGCGGATTTGCACCGCACAGGTCATTCCACAAGATCAGATTGACATCGTGAGTGGTGTCGTTGCCATGGAGTTATCCGTAGAGGTTGGTCTCAGTCAACAAACTGTGTGGCATATCCTGACGAAATGTCTTCACCTGAGGAAAATTGCGTCCCGTCGGGTTCCACATCGACTCACTGAGGTACAGAAATGGCACTGGCTGGGATCAACCTGGACAGATACCGCAACGAAGGATACGCATTTCTGCAGCGTATTGTCGCCATTGATGAGACGTGGGCACGAGCCTGTGAATCGGAATTGAAGCGTCAGTCGAATGAATGGCGTCAATCAGGTTCACCACGTCCACAGAAAGATCGACAGGAACCCAGTCGGGAGAAGCTGATGCTGATTGTAGCATACGACTACGAGGGGGTTATTCTTACGCCTGCTGTGCCTGAGGGACACACCGTCAACAGCGACAGCAATGTCCAGTTCTTCTTGCAACGGTGGCATTGGGAGGTTTTGGAACATCCTCCGTACTCACCAGACATGAGTCCTCAGAGGCCGCAGATTTCCTGACGTAGCATCTGTAGTCCGCGCAGTAGGGCGCTCCGTCGCTGTCATCAACAGAGATCGCCTTGCTAACGGTCCCCAACGACTGCTCTACATTTGGCAAAAGGTCAGGGACTTTGCGAGTGACTACATTGAAGGAATGTAATGCAATTGTACTTGTGAGTTCAATAAATATTGTGTTCTACCAATGTTGCCACCCTTTTATTTACTGTCCTCGTATTTTCCAAGGATGCCATACCAGGATTTTCAGCAGAATTCCCCACCACAAACTACTCTTTACACTGTACAAATTCAGTAATCTTTTTTTCTTAAAAATGTCATACACTAAAGATATCTTTATGCAGTAAGTAAAATATTTGTATTGAATTTTGTGGCAATAGCCTCTGATGACCTCTTCATTATGGAGGACTCTTGCAGAACTGGTAAACCGTAAGAGATGGAAAATACGTAACTTACTATACAAAAAGTGTAAATTTCGTGTTTTGTGTCTTGCTCGTAGCTACCTGGAAGAAGTTCCACAATGGAAAGTGTACGAGATCTCATTGAACAGTTGAGGCAAGAAGTGCGTGTAGGATTTGAAAAGTGCAGCCTAAAATCGCTGGAAAGTGCCGTGGAGAATGTGACAGTTCAAATGCGTGCTCTGGAAGAGAAAATGGATTATTTAGAGAACCAATCTCGTAGAAATAATATTGTGGTATATGGTGTGACGGAAGAAGCGGGAGAGAGTTGGGACATGACGGAGGAAATAGTGAAAAGGGTCATCTCACAAATAGGAATCGAACTCCGCGAGTTTGATGTGGAGAGAGCCCATCGTGTAGGTCGACGTGGCAATGTAAAGCGACCTATTGTGTTTAAACTGGCCCATTATAAACTCAAGGTGGCCATCATTCATATGCTCGTTATTTACGGGGAACGGGAATAAGCATTAACGAGGTCTTTAGCCAGCATGTAAGAGAAGAGAGAGAATTCTTAAAGGGACATATGTTCGAGGCCAGGAGGCAGGGCTGTCATGCCGTATTGCGCTATGACAAGCTCTTCATTAACGGACGAGTCTGGAACCGACAGGAGCTGGAGCGTATGGAACAGCCTAGAAGTAGTGCGGAAACCGAACACAGGACAGGGCAGCTAGAGCAGGTAGCCAGAGCATCAGCCCAGCAGGTAGCAGGTCCCTCAGCAGAACATCAGGTGCCTCAAGTTATGTCGACAGGGAGGGAAAAGAGGAGAGGAGGGTGAGACAGTCTTCGCCGGAAAAGCCTACAACGCCCCTCCGTGTCCTTAGGCTGACAACAGCTCGAGGGTCAGCCAAGTTGTAGGAAGACCGACAGCAAGGAAACAATAGGACCCAACCCCTTCTCTGAGGATTGTCACATGGAACATCGAAGGCTTCAAAAAAAGGTTGGGTAGCGAGAATTTCTTGTATTTCCTTAGTGATTTTGACGTTGTATGTTTAACAGAAACTTAGTTCAAAAACGGAGAAAATGTAACACTTGCTAATTTCCGTAGTTTTAGTAGGGGAAGGGAGACACGGGGTAGGAGGGTAAGGTGGCCAGGAGGGGTATCAGTTTCATTCAGGTCTGAGCTGGAGGCTGAGATAACTAAATTAGAAATCAGTTTGGAAGGGGTGATTGCTGTATCTTTGGCACTGGGGGGAGTAAATATAATAGTTATAGGATTATACAACCAGCCAGCAACGTCCAAGTATGCAAACAGGAATTTCTTCAGTGACTTAACCGAAACGTTAGTTCAGTTACAGGAAAATTTTCCAGGAACTGAATTAACTCTCTTAGGAGATTTTAATGCGAGGTTAGGAGGGGAGAATATTTCTCTAACGGGGGGTCATCAATGGGGGGAGGAATTACGCGAAGGTCAACGAAAGAGCAAGGATAGTTTTATTAATGGGGAGGGCAGACAATTACTTGCTTTCTGCGATGCCTTCTCTTTAGAAATAATGAATGGCAAGTACGGTGAGGATCGAGAGGGAGAACTCACTTTAATAAATGAAAATGGGGTTAGTGTGTAGATTTTATTTTAATAAATCAGGGTTTAATTGGCAGAATTAGCAATTTTTGGGTGGGGGATCGAGTCACATCACTGTCCGGTTGTCCTGGAACTGAATATAGAGACGGCCATGGTGGCGCATGCACCTGAAGAGGGGTAGGGGGACGAAAGCAAATTCATTAGTAAATTTATATGGAAACCGATAGAAAAAGAAGTATTTGTTGATAAATTAGAAAGAAGATTAGGGGAAAGGAACGCAGATACAGCTGAGGAACTAACGCATATAATAGCAACGGCTGCGGGGACAATGAAAGTCCAAATGCATGGTAAGGTAAAACGATTCAATGGTTGGTATGACCAGCAATGCAGAACTGTAAAGAAACAAGCAGAGGAGGCTCTGTCAAAATTCAGAAGGGAGGGGGGAGAATGACATTAGGAAAATGTTTACAAAAAAGCGAAGGGAGTATAAAGAGCTCTTACGGGAAAAGAGAACTACGTGGCAATAAAAAATTACTCTGAAAATTAGTAATATGTTAACACGGGGGGGTAACACTGAGATGTGGCAAGTAGTAAAACATTTAAGAGGCAACCGTCAGGCACCCAACGAAATTTCTCCCAGAAAATGGGCAATGCATTTTATGCAAATATTCGGGAAAGGTGAAAGGGAAGGAATTTTTATAAAGGAAGTGCAAATTTTGGGAAATCTTGAGATCCCAATACTGGACGAAGAAATATCAGCACGAGAAATAGCACAGGCGCTGAGGAGTCTGAAGGAAGGCAAAGCTCCAGAGTTGGATGGGCTGCCCCCGGAAGTTTTTAAAGCCGCAGACAATGTTAATGAGTTTGGTAGGAGTATGCTCCAGATATGTAACAGATTGTTTATTGAGGGGAATTACCCTACCTGTTGGGGAAAGGGCATTATTCATCCCATTTATAAAGGGAAGGGAACTATTGGAAATCCGGATAACTATAGGGGGGTTACTCTTTTGCCAATTATGGAGAAAATGTATTGGAGAGTGTTATATAACCGAATAAAGGACTGGGAATCTAAATTTGTCAAACTTTCAAAATTTCAAATGGGTTTCAGAGAAGGACACATTACCATAGATGCCGCTTTTATATTAGACAAATTAAGGACGAAGCAACTGTTAGTTAAGCGGGGAAAACTTCATTGTGTTTTTGTGGACTTTAAGAAGGCACTTGACTCTATCAATCGAAATGCATTATCGTACAAACTAGGCAGAAAGGGATTATCAAGTAAAATGGTTAGAGCATTGCAGGCAATGTATCAAAATGTCGAATTCTGTGTGAAGTACGACAGAAACAGAGTGTCCGAGAGCTGCCGAAGCTATAGGGGAGTGAGGCAGGGATGTATTTTATCTCCCTTGCTATTTAATCTCTTTGTGGATGATATTACTGATACAATGATAGCAGAGAATAATCAAGCACCAGTAGTAGCGGATTTGCAGATCCCAACACTTTTATACGCAGACGATTTAGTATTGTGCTCTACGACAGTAAACGGATTGAAACGAGGACTGGACAAACTTAAGAACTATTGCGATGAATGGCTACTTACAGTTAATATGAATAAGACTAAGGCAATGACTTTCAAAAAGGGTTGTATTTATAGCAGGGAGGAGACTTGGACATATGCAGGACAGATACTGGACAATGTTAAATCTTTTGTGTACTTAGGACTCACATTTACAATGAACGGAAAATGGACAAAACACAGTGACATTACGAAACACAAGGCAAGGGTGAAAGTGGCGGAAGCTCTCCGGATACGCTGCAGAATTCTGAATATCTCCATAACTTTAATGGAAACTGTATACGGAGTGACAGTTAGATCCACGATGACAAACGGAGGAGAAATATGGGGGTGGAAACAAACAGGGAATCTGGATCAAGTGAGGACCCAATTTTTGGAAAGGAATTCTGGGTGTAGGGCGGGGTACGGCAAACTGCGAAATAATGAGGGAATTCGGGGTACATAGTGAAACGATAGAGTGCAAAATCAGAGCAGTTAAATATTGGATGGGAATCGTTCACGGAAACCAATCTATAATTAGGGCAGTCTGCTACCGTGAACAGTTGCGAATGGAAGGTAATTTGACGTGGGCATCAAAATTAAAGAAAGGGTTGGAAACCATTGGGATGGGAGATATTTGGATGGTGGGGCAGGAAAACAGGCGAAGTATTTGGAGAAAAATTAAGAAACGTCTCTGTGATATTGACAGAGCAAATAATTGCGCAATGCACAGGGAAGATGTCATTAGAAGAACAGTCTGGGCTGAAATCGGAGTGGGGTATGGAGCATTACATCAAAACAGGTACCAAACTCATTAGAGAGGGGCGCACGTGGATTAGACTAGGAGCATGGAGGAGCACGAACATTTCTGACGAGAATGGTACGAGAATCTGTCCCATTTGCGAGGAGGAAGAGTCGTGGACTCACATCTTGGCAAGATGTAGGGGTACGGAGGAATGGCGGGAAAAATATTTGCCGCGATTGTTTACCACTGCGAATGTAGGGCTAGAAGCATGTTTGGACGCTACTGGCAGGCACGGAAAACATGGACGGGCTAGGTAAATTTATACGTAGGGCAAGACAGCTGAGATCTGAGGAGGCTGCCAATAGAGAAGGGGGTGACAAAAGTGACTACAATGTTCTACATACATATATATTATGTCATACTTAGGTCACTGTTGTGCTAGGGTTGTATACATTATGTGTATATATGTCTTTTAAGTGTAATTATCTATTATAAGAGGGTGCATTTATGAAGGTGTACTCTGTGCTGTAAATTTAAATTGCTATATTTGAATATATTTGTATCTTTATTTTCGGATTCACCCTTAATTTTTATTGTTGTTTAATATTGCTTTTGACTGTGTATTTCCTTTGTCTTTTTATTTTCGTGTTTACTCCTTTGTTGTGGTTGTTGTTTTAACATTGCTTGTAATGTGTATTACAAAAGCACATACGGTCTGTGGATCCGTGCGACTGTTGAAATTCTATGTATGATATTGCTATGTTAATAAATATACTTATTCATTCATACATACTTTCTCTATAGTACTATGTACATAGTGTATAGAGAAGGTATAGTACTCCACCAAAATTACGATACCGAAATTTCACTGGAAATATATGTTTTAGGGTCCCGTGTATCCAAAATAATTTTTTTCAGAAAAACGCCCGTGTGTCTGTGAACACGATAACTCAAAAACGAAAAGTGAGTAAAATACCAAATTTGGTATTTAAGTTCAGTATCTGTCAGAGATGCGACACGAAGATTTTGAGAAAAATTCCCCCACCTCAAACTACCCTTTACATGGAACTTTTTTCGAAATTTATTTTTCTCAAAAATGTCACTAACGATTTTGATTAAAACACTGTATATTAAAGAAACTTACCTGACAAATTGAATTGTCTAGGAATATCCTCTGAGGACTACTCAATTCTGGATGAATTTTACGGAATTTTGCATAAATGTTAAACGGTAAGAGATGGACAAAAACTTGCCACACAAAAATTGTAGAACACGTTGAAACACATAATCTATGTTATATACCTTTTTTTTCGTGGAGTTCATCGATTTTGAGATATTTCTATTTTTTGGTTTCAGCTTTGAAAAGCTTATACTTTTCTCGTACAGGAATTTGTCAGCTCATGTCTATACAAAGGAACTTCAGCCAGCTTTTGCCTACCACTAACCTATGGTACTCCCTTATTTCGCTTCTGCTTTCAAGGAAGCAAGTAATAAGACTATTTTTGGTAATATTTTCTCGATTAGCATGAAGTAAATAGAAGCATAAGCTTTTTAACAATAATTGTTGCAGAGATGTAGAGAAAGTGATGTGGATGGAACACATCAGATTTTTAATTTTGCTCTGCGTTCCCTATTTTCGTTAAGAGTTCTTCTAAATAACAAAATAAACTAGTCATTAAGGAATCTAACGAAGCGTTAACACAATAACGAAGTTGGGTGTAACCGTGTATTGGTCGGATATAAATCTTCGCAGCCTGAGCTAAGTATTGGTGAACAAATGAGATCAGTCTAGTTGGTTGTTTGGCCGGCGTGTGGCGTAACTTGCAGAGGTGATACATCGCATCGTGACAGATGAAAGTCGTTGCAATAATTTCCACGAGAGAGGAAAAGTGGTGAGGTTGGCACATTTCTCAGAGTGAGGTAAGTGCAACAAAGGAGGTTCTTCTCGACCCGTTTCCATTATTTTCATCCGTTTCCTGCTTGGCACTCTTGTATCTTCTCAACTGCAGCGCGTGACCTGCATAGCTAGCCCAGGTCTAAACACTTCACTTTCGTGCTTTAGGACGTTATTAACAGCTTTCCGGATAAAAACGATAATACCTTCTCTGCGTGGCAAAACACCGTCGTATTTTTAGTGTTTTCGTAGGTAGATATATGCCAAATAAAGTAAAAAATCTGATGTGTTCCATTCGCATTACTTTCTCTACATCTCTGCAACAAATTATTGTTAAAAGTTTATGCTTCTATTTATTTCATGCTAATCGAGAAAAATTAGCAGAAATAGTCTTATTACTTGCTTCCTTGTAAGCAGAAGCGAAATAAGGGAGTAGCATAGGTTAAAAGGATTATCAAAAGCCGGTTTCTATGTGACTGAAGTTCCATTGTTTGTACGGACAGGAGTTGACAAATTCCTATATGAGAAAAGCTTAAGTTTTTCAAAGCTGAAACAAATAAAAAGGAATATCTCAAAAACGATCAACTCCACGAAAAAAAAAGGATATAACATAGATTGTGTGTTTTAACGTGTTCTACTTTTTTGTGTGGTAAGTTTTTGTCCATCTCTTACGGTTTAGCAGTTATGCAAAATTCCGTAAAATTCATTCAGAGTAAAGTAGTCTTTATAGGCTATTCCCAGAAAATTCAAGATATACATCTTATTTGTCACATAAATATCTTTCATACATGATGTTTTAATCAAAATCGTTAGAGGCATTTTCGTGAAAATCAAAATTTTCGAAAAAAGTTCCACGTAAAGGGTAGTTGGGACTGGAGGGATTTTCTTGTTACAAGATAGGCAGAGAGCGCAAATGAACACATGACTTGAGTATGTGTTTCCACTCTGTCTGCTATCATGTATTTATAATTCAGGAAGTTAAAATACTCATATATTTTACTTATCTTACGATTTTAACATATTTTGTTTTTCTAATTCCCAGATCGTCAACATCATGGTATACCTGATATACTTTTTTCTCAGACGAGGGGAGTGAAAGGAAATAAAAGTTATTTTAAAAGCAGTCTGTAGATATCTCCAAGATGGGAAGGGAAAATATTAATTTGTTAATGCATTTCTTGTGCCCGTCATATGTTGTGAAAGGCACGCAGATAAATGCGTACTCGAGAGAAGAGACAAACTCCTTCCACCTTTTTCTTTTTCTTTCTTTCTTACTTTCTCTCTCTCTCTCTCTCTCTCTCTCTCTCTCTCTCTCTCTCTCGTGACTCATCGTCGAAAGGGATGTGTTGGAAGGCAAGGGCCCGTCCGCCTCTTCTCATGAAAATCCTGCACCAAATCCTCCAGTGCTACCAATTTCCGGCTCGACATCTTAGAAGACGGAGTGAGAATGTCGCATTGAATGTAATTATACTCAAGAAAAGACGGTCGTCTTTTGTCAAAGTAAAGCGTCTAAGGCCAACTGAACGCTAAATGCAAGGAAGCAAATGTCGAGGCTATACTAAAAGCCAATTTAGGTGCGCAGGCCAGGTAAGTTACGTCACATTTTGACTTTCTCTACAATATATTGAATAAACTAATGAATTCATTGCTCATTTGATTTTAAATATCTATGGAAAAGTTTTGCACACTTATGGCTACTTTTCAACATAATTACCGAACAGATAGAGACGTTTATCGTACCTGTGCACAAGCTTTGCAATACCCACTTCAAAAACGATTTCAAATGAGCATTGAAGTTGTTTTGAAGATCTTCGTACTTTACGACGTTTGCGGAGAGCCATTCAAAACAAACGAAGAGGAATGCTGACTTCAGGAAATGTGTTGATCCATGACAACGCTCGTCCACACACTGCTGGCACAACCAATCGGCTCCTTGAACAACTTCAATGGGTCATTTTCGATCATCCGCCGTACAGTCTTGACATGGTACCCAGCGACTGACCCTGAACTGAAGATGTGACTAGGAGGGCAGCACTTTCAAACCAACGGAGATCTTGTCTTTTATTTAAAGCCTATCGGAGGCTGAAAAAACGGCCCTTGTATGTACATACTGTATAGAGAAGGTATTGCATTCCACCCAAAAAATCGATATCGAGGTGTAACCGAAAATACGCGTTTTAGGGTCCCCTGTATCCAAAAAAGCATTTTCAGAAAAAGAACCGTGCGTTTGTGTCCATGTGTCTCTGAATACGATAACTCAAAAACGGAAAGTCAATAAAATACAAAAAGTTGTATTTAATGTTGGTATCTTCCAGGGATGCGACACAAAGGTTTTGCGTAAAATCCCCCGACCCGAAACT